>CM050207.1:9562282-9652282 GCA_027475355.1 Coilia nasus
GGGTAAAAACCACCGAAGCCAACGCCAAGGACAAAAGGCCCTTTCTGTCGCTGGTGGGTGCGAGGTGAGCACTCATCCCATTACCTCTCATTTGCTCTCCTTTCAGGCGCTCCACATCTCCCTCAATCATGGCCACCCGGGCATCGCACATTAAGCTCCGCACTGGCGAAGCTGTCAGGGCTAAGAGCAGTTTTTTGTGTGTGTACCCACATCCTCGCAATGAGGGAGGCATCCAACTGTCGAGCAGCACTGCTCCATATGGCATGACCAGTGGCAAGAGCATGAGTCACTCCGCAAATATAATCCTTCAACTGCGATAAAAGCCATTAAGCACCGAGATATTTAGCTAATTGAATGAGCCGTGGGGAGTTGCGGTGGACAGTGGAGCGTGTAGTGATGTCGTTTCTCTTTGTGTTATTTTTGTCACTGGCTTATTGTTTTTTTTTCCTCCTGTCTCTTTCTCTCTCTCCCTCTCCCTCTCCCTCTCTATCTTTCTCTCTCTCTCTCTCTCTTTTGTTATTGTTCTTGTTGTTATGGCAGGTATGGGCCGCATGAGGATGCCGACCCCTTTAAGCCGAGAGTCCCAGCGCTCATCAACCACTTTGTGGCCTACAAGAACGAGGACCACGGGGCGTGGCTGCGAGGAGGGGATGTGTGGCTGGACGACTGCCAGTGAGTAGCGGGAGCTTTTCATGATAGCCTCTGCAGCCCTAGCCTGGTAAACCAGCAACTTGTACTACATTTCACTGGCCTGGTACATTTCACCAGCCCCTCATATTTTATTTCATTAGCTTGGTAAACCAGCCACTTGTACTTTGTTTCATTATCCTATTAAACAAGCCCCTCGTACTACATATCATTGCCTGGTAAACCAGCCCCTCGTACTACATTTCACTAGCCTGGTAAACCAGCCCCTCATACTTTATTTCATTAGCCTGGTAAGCCAGCCCCTTGTACTACATTTCACTAGCCTGGTAAATCGGCCCCTCATACTTAATTTCACTAGCCTGTTAAACCAGCCCCTCGTACTTCATTTCATTAGCCTGGTAAACGAGCCCCTCATACTTCATTTCTATAGCCTGGTAAACGAGCCCCTCGTACTTCATTTCACTTTGTACAGAGGATTTGGCATTGCCAGTCAGGCTGTAGTCCCATATATACAGCAGATCTGAGACCCCTCTGTCAGTCATTCAGGGTAGTGATGGGCTACCTGTCTCCAGTACCACATACTGCACCCTTAGTGCATATTAGTACTACTCTGCTGTGCAGCACTCTGTAGCTACTCTGTCATGGAATACCACTCTGCTACTGTGCAATGCTTATGAACTTCATGCAATACTACTATGTCGTGCAATACTACTTTGTCATGCAATACTACTTTCCTGCTGTGCAACGCTCATGCACCTTATTTATTTATACCTGGCACCTTGTGACTGTAATATTTTTAGCTAGGTTTGTATATCTTATTTATATGTTTGGTTGAATATATTCTGCCCTACAAATCCAAAAGGTAGTAAATACATATTCTGTCAAATTGAGTTTAGCCTGGAAATTTAATGGACTTTATAACACCCCCTTTGTGTTGTGACTACTGTAAATCTCTTGCTTCTTGCTGTTAAGAAAGTACATAAAAGCATCGCCGCTTATACGCACAGCATGTTTGACTGGGCAGCTTGACAACGTTAAAGGCATTTTTCTCAGTTTCTATGTTCACATAGTTACTGCACTTTGCTTTTATTTACAACCTATATTTGATTTAAGCTCTTAAGCTCATATTTACTGCTTTTTACTCTGTGCATCTGCTGGCTTGCTCCTGACGACATCTATTCACTAAACTAGCTGATTATATTTTATTATTAGCGCAGTTTGACAGCTAGATGAGTCAGTGATGAAATCGACTGTATTAAGTGCATAGGTGGAACTACTTGATTTGGAATATGTGGTATTAGATTCTAGGCTCTGAATCCAATTTCCCCATCACTGATTCAGGTGTACAGAAATCTGACATGATTGCTCCTGGCATTAAGTAGGCTCCCACACTTCACTTTTTGATGGCCGATGTGCACATCATTGGCAACTGGTGTGTGCACGACAGTATTTTATTTCACCATTAATCGAATGTAGTGCTATTTGTATGTAAAGAGGTTTACAGCATGCGTCTTAACTCATTTTATACGAAATGGTTTATGCGGGCGGTTAACTGCGCTGTCATATTTTCTTCGACAGATTCGCTGATAATGGCATCGGCCTGACCCTTGCCAGGTAAGGCGGTCCTTTAAAGATATGCATACATTTTCGGGAATATAAATTGATGTGTTTTATTTATGGAATGGCTTTTAAGACCCCTGCATTGTCGGTTTAATTAGAAAACGCCTTATATGGAGGCTGCCGGAGAAGCAGAGGGGAAATGAATGCATGAGGAAAGTGGGAAAGCAATTTAGCGGTGTGAAAGTAGGCTCTCTGGAGAGCAGCTGGGTGGGGGAGCAGGCGGAGGGTTCGGTGGTGGGGTGGTAGTGGTGGGGTGGTGGCGGGATTTGCGGCGGCTGGTGATTCGATAGGCGACTAAGCAGGTTGGGTCCTCTCTCTCTCTCTCTCTCTCTCTCTCCCTCTCTCTCCCTCTCAGCGGAGGCACCTTTCCAGATGACGACGGATCCCGTCAGCAGGTGAAGAACTCTCTGTTTGTGGGGGAGAGTGCCAACCGAGGCATGCCCATGCCTTTGAACAGCATCTGGGGCCCTGGAGGGACCGACCTGTCGGAGAGGTCCCTGCCCAGGGGAGTGTAAGTATTTATGAGCACCAAAACACAACACCCTGCCTTAGAAATTAATTTAATTGTCTCCTTTGCAATTAGAGACAACGTGCAAAGGTGCTTAGTGAGGAGAGTAATCCAGGTTGCAGGAACAAAGGTTGAAGATGGGTCAAAACATTAAAAATTAAAAAATCTGTTTTTTAAGTAATGTGAGTTACAAAAAGGAAAGCCATGTGTCTGCTCTCAGCACCAGTGTTTATCACTGTGCAGCAGTGTACTTCCTATGTGCCACTCATCAAAGCACTGCATGCTTTTATGTGTAATGACACATTTGACATGCAGACATATTGGGAAGCCGGCTCCCTCTGCCAAGATTAGATACGAAGGCTGTCTGCAGGCTGCAAGTGATGCATTTTTCTTTCATCATGCAAAACTGCTGCTGCTCCGCCATTGACGCTGACGCGCTGATGAATAATTCCCTTCGTCCTGAAGGAATTTCCCGATCCGGGGAATGCAGATATATGACGGGCCCATCAACGTCCAGAACTGCACCTTCCGAAAGTACATCGCTCTCGACGGGCGTCACACCAGCGCGTTCGGCTTTCGACTTAACAACTCCTGGCAGAGCTGCCCCAACAACAACGTCACAGACATCACATTCGATGACGTTCCGGTAAGTTCCACCCTGGAGCGACTGCTCTCTACTTCCTCTCTGCCTTCCCCACGCCCCTACTCCCCCCACCTCCCCTACTCCTCACACACACACACACACACACACACACACACACACACACACACACACACACACACACCACTCTTTGGGTAATGTGCTCAGTGGAATATGTGGAAATGAGTTTCATGTCGCGCACAGTGGAACGGATTAGCACCGCTGCCTCTGAGGCTGTGAGTGGGATGTGAGGGTGATTGATTTGCTGGGTAGAAGGGGAACTTGTCAGGAGGGATTTCTGAGGCAGTTCCAGACAGCAGTGTGGGGTTGGAGGTTGACAGAGATGATACAGACCAGAGAGAGAGAGAGACAGAGCGATAGAGAGGAAGATTGAGACAGAGAGAGAGAGAGAGAGAGAGAGAGAAAGAGAGAGAGAGAAAGAGTAATAGGGAGAAAAATAGAAAGTAAAAGATAGAGACTTCTGCAGCTCATCTCCTTGCCCTGGTTTTTCTCCTCCGCCACCCTCGGTGTCAGCTGACGTCGCGAGTGTTCTTCGGAGAGCCGGGCCCCTGGTTCAGCCAGATGCAGATGGACGGTGACAAGACCACCATTTTCCATGATGTGGACGGCTCTGTGAGCGAGTACCCGGGGGCGTTCCTGGTCAAGGAAGACAACTGGCTGCTGCGCCACCCAGACTGCATCGATGTACCCGACTGGAGGGCTGCCATCTGCAGCGGGCACTATGCCCAGGTGAGGCGCTCCGAGACCTGGCAGAGCCACCGCTATCACACCCAGACAGACACACCTGCTCTGTGTCGCTCTGTGTCCCTTACCATCACATACACAAAAACACACACGGCTACCATTCTGTTCTGATTCGCTCTCATCCTCCTCTTGTTTAATCCTCCACCTCTGGCACAGATATACGTTCAGACGCGCAACCCTGCCAACCTGGACTTGACCATGGTGAAGAACGAGTACCCCGACAGGCCGCTGAGGCTGGTGGGCGCCCTGGGCAAGAAGAACCACTACCAGCAGTTCCAGCCGGTGGTGGCCTTGGCCAAGGGCTACACCATGCATTGGGACCAGGCAGCTCCGGCTGAGGTCACCGTTTGGCTCATCAACTTCAACAGGTAGGCGGCAGAAGACCAGAGAGAGAGAGTAAATATATAAACACATAAACACGTCCCTACCCACCCAACCCCAGCCCCAAAAAAATGTGTTTTGGAAAACTGGCTGTCGGTCTAAATACACAACTTTAAAACACATTAAAGCTTGGAAAGTGTGCAGCAGGAATTTGTGGTCTGTGGTGGAATCTCTGTGTACAATGTAGTGCTTTGTGGAACTATGATTCAATACTAAAAATAGACAGCCAGAATGACACTAATGATGGGTTGCAGTTCTGGGGGGTGCTAGGTGCTCATCTTAGAATGAAAACTCCCAAGTTAGGTCAAAACTCAGAACAGCACTCTGGCGCCCCCTATAGTACACAAAACACATTTAGTGACAACTTCTCCCTCCCTCTACTCTGCTCTCCTCTCCTCCTCTTTCCACTCTCCTTCACGCAGGGGTGACTGGATCAACGTTGGCATCTGTTACCCCAGAGGAACAGCTTTCACCATCATCTCAGACATCCACAACCGGCTCACCAAGGAGACGCGGAAGACGGGGGTGTTCATGCGCACCACGGACCGGGACAAGATGGGCCACGGGCACCAGTCCAGGGGTTACTACTTCTGGGAGGAGGACACGGGGTAAGAGCGACATCTGTATCTTCCTATTCAGACATGCCTCTGCATCAGACACTGTGGAGGTGGTAGTTTTATAACCACAGTCGAGAGGCGCATGATGACATGGGGTAAGATCTACAGTACATCTGTATCCTCCTTTTCAGACATGCCTCTGCATCAGACACTGTTGAGGTCACAATTTTATAACCACAGTTGAGAGGTGCATGACACTTCCCTCAGTAAATGCGACCCCCGCATAATTGGATTTGGGTCCCTGTGAAGTGTGCCGTGCTGTGGTGCCAAGGGTTAACACGCTCAGACTGACGCATGCCGCTTTCCCTCCAGGCTACTCTTCTTGAAAGTCCGCGCGCACAACGAGAAGGACGACTACGCGTTCTGCTCAGTGAAGGGCTGTGAGAGGGTGAAGATCAAAGCCGTCATCCCCAAGGGAAGCCCCCCCAGCGACTGCATGGCCGAGGCCTACCCTCGGCACGCCGAAATGCCCGTCGTGGACGTGCCCATGCCCAAGAAGCTACCTCAGTCTAAGCTGGTGAGAGTTTTGCCACTCTAACTCCTCTGTGTGTCTCTGCTCATAACATCAGTCTCATTCGCCACCCTCAGCAAGTGGGCACTCAAAAATTAACATCCATCTATTCTAGCACGTCCATAAATATAAAAATAGGAGTTGATGGTGTCAAATAATAAAAAGTAATACGACTCGATAAAATGAGGTGCTAAAAATTATGATGACCAAAACGAAAATGTATTATTTATGGAGATAATATAAAATATTAAGCAATAGGAAAAGGAGTTTTACATGATTCCTGGGTGTTGAAGGCTAAGCAAGTTGCTATCAGTTGTAACACTTTAAAAATTCTTTTTTTTTTTTACCTAGCACTAATAACATTTGACATCGTCTGAAGGCCTGAACCGATGATGTTATGCGTAACATTATGCAATCATTATAAAATGTCACTGCAGGACAGCAGTCCATTATGCATAATAACAGCCCGTTAAATCATCCCTCTTCAAGAATGCAAACTTGTGTGCTTCCTTCTGCCTGCCTCTATCTCCAGCCCGAGACGTCAGAGCACTTCCTGGAGATCAGACTGGAGTCGTACAACACGCGCTTCTTCCACATCAAAGAAGATTTCGCCTTCACAGAGGTGTGTGTGTGTGTGTGTGTGTGTGTTAGTGTGTGTGCGCGTGTGTGTGTGTGTGTGTCTATGCCATTGCCATCACTTTGCTCAGCTTGACTTAATCAAAGGCCCACTTAAATGTGGATAATGAGGTTGCCGTGAATTAATCACATAGGATATTGATACTGCCTAATCAATTTCAATGCTATTAATTTTAAATTGACCACGTCATTCCGTGCAGTCTGCCCTCGCTGGATGGTGTAAGCCGTGCAGCTCGCCGTAACAAGCGACTGAATGTAATCGGAAGACTCTTGTGCTCCTCCTCCTCCTCCTCCTCCTCTTCCAGGTTAACGGGAAGAAGATCTACCAGTCTGACGACGGGGTGCAGCTGACGGCCATCGAAGGCCACTCAGGGAAGGTGTTGGACACCAAAGGATTCCGGAACTCTCTCCTCATGGGCATCCCAGCACAGATAGACAACTATATCTCTAACCTGAAGGAAGAGTAAGACTCTCTGTGTGACCTTGCTGTGCTTATTGGCCCATGATCTGATGCCCTAGTCAAATGCAGAAAAGGACAAGAGAGCCATGTGCACTGAATAAAGAGCTTGTCTTGGTGTCTTTTATTTTTACTTTTATAGGATTTTATGTTGATTTTAAACAATATGCAGGTCCCCCTTCTCCTTTTCTCGCTAATGATTTTTGACCTAGCGTCCGACAAGTTCTTCTGTGGATGTGCACTCCCTGCCCTTTGCACTGCTCTAGGCAAATAATCACCAGCAGAGGGATTAATTACAGGGAATGCACAAATTGTATTTTAGATTTAATCACCCTCTCAGAGCCATAATCAAAACAAGGGTCTGTGTTTCCGTCACTTGTCCGTTTTAGTGTTTCACCTGTTATGTTTGTGCACACAGAACCATAGTGTTGGTCACCTCAAAAGGACGCCTTGCTACAAGAGGAATTTGGACCAAAGCTCTGGAGCAACTTGGAGCAGACCCTAATGTGAAACTGAAAGGTAACATTTCTCACATGCATTTCTCGCTAAGCCCTGGGTGGGACCTGTCTCACATCAGGTGAGATACTTTCACCTGCTCTGTGGTGGGAAATGTTTTGTTACCGCCCTGGTTTGCACAGACTCATTAGATGAAGACCAGGTGACGTTTAAATATGACGCTTTATGTTAAAAAAATAAAAAATGTATGGCTGTGGAGACATAAGTAGACAACCCGCATTGATTAGCATGTGAATGTGAAGAGAATGCGTCATGAAAAGCATCATGGATGAATACATGAATTATTCCCCCTCCCCATTCACAGTTTAGACTAGCAATAAGCAGTTTCACTGCATGCCCTACTCTACCAGTATGCCTATGTGACAAATAAATATCCTTGAATACTTGTATAAATTGCTAATGTGCAAGCATGTGTGCTTAGATGGCAATATCTAACCCCTTTTGTAGTCAAGGTAAAAGTAATTGCAATCAATAGGCCTCTTACCATTGAATGCATGACTAATTTGAAAACTGCAGGGGCAGAGCGCAGAGGATCATCACTCTGGTTTGAAATCCTCCTTTACCCTGACCGGTACAGATAATATGTGGTCAGATGAAACTGTATTCTCCTTAGAGACTGAATAAGCAAGATATCAGTAATCAGTAAGATCACTAATACTTAGTTCAGAGTGCTTTTACATTCATTATCTTTATTGTACGATTTGTAAATAATATTTCCTTTAATGAGGTCGTTCATTGAGTTATACACTAGAGGGCAGTGTCGATCCTTTATTGACACAGGCACTGCACATTGATAATAAGCAATGCATTTGAGAACCTATTTTGCTTTGTGGACTGCTTTGCAGGGCAGCATAAATGAATTGACTACATCTACAGATGTTCAAAACTCTGATTACATTATGTCATTAGTGTAAATCATCTTTCTGTAAATCACATTTGTGCATTTTGACATAAAATAATGCCTCACAAAGCATGTCTTTCTGATGGATAGTAGTGTTTACTTCACTTCAGTATTTCAGCTAGTTTGTCTGCAGTTGAATATGGACATTTTGTTCACAAAAAGCCATACATACAAGTCTTGCATGTGCTGTAAAAAATGTGCAGTGGTGCCTCTTAGGATCCGACATGCCAGAACAGCAGGAACCTTCCCCACTCTGCCAATAGCGCCCCCTACCTGCAGTGTCCTAGGAGCCCTGAGCTCAACCACTGCCACTGCTGTTAATTAACTAAAAATCATCATACACAGAGGAACATTTTGAGCAATGTTCATGGGCAATGTTATTAATGGAGGCTGTTATTGTACTTCATTACTGATATTAGGCCACTTTTTTTTTATCAGGAAAAAATTGCAGAAAACTTTTCACAATCATCCCAATAAAAAATTAGGAGTTATTGTGTTGTTGCCTGGCAACATTGCTCAAAACGTTTGTGTGAGGGAGTTCTAAATGAATTTTCAAAAATTATATTCTTGAGAGATATATATATATATATATACATAAGAGAGAGAGAGAGAAATGTTGGATTGCATTGAAAGGGATGTCGGGATGTTCACTATCTTGATACACTCTCTATTGCCTGTGTTTCAGATAAAATGGTATTTGTGGGTTTCAAAGGGAGCTTCAAGCCCGACTGGGTGAAGATGGTGCTGGATGACAGTCTGGCCAAGATCCACCAAGTCTTACCCGTCCCCATTGTCAGGAAGAACAGTCTATAAGGGAGGAGTGAGCGGACACTAGACTGGACTGCAGTCTCGCTCTCACCACTGCCTAACAAACTGTGTGAGGGCCTGTTGTAAAGCACAGAGAGGACTACTGAACACGAGGATACAACAACGAAGACAGAGACAAAGCAGAAGAATATAAAAAAAACGAAACAAAACAGAACATTAAAAAGCATGCGTTTGTGTTGCCTAGCTTATCCTCCCAGCTGGTCTTGATATCTGTGACTACGTGGACGTGAGTGAGTGGATTGTGTCGTCAGTTGAATATACTTGACTCTCCCAGAAAAGAAAAACAGAAGAAGAAAAAAAAAATATCACATTCCTTGTTTCGTCTTACTCAGTGATGTCAAACCTCTGTCTCATTCCAGAAGAGAGTTGTTTTTACTTGGCTTCAATGGGGTTTCCAGCTTAATATTGTGATGTTTTCACACAGCCATCTCATATCAAGCATTTTGTGGTGTTATGTTTGAGTTCCTAAAGTACCAGCGACCAAATTGTACCCACCTTTAGTCCAATTGACTGTAAATTATGTCTGAATTTAGTGTCCTATTAAGATAGGGATGTGTTTCACCACTGAAACTGAAGTGTAGAAGAGCAATTAAGAATTGTAATTAAAACTTAAGAAGTTGTAGCAATTTTGGATGGGGCCACGCCAAGTATGCAGGGAAGACTATGTAATGTCTCCAAATTACAGCACGTTGTTTACTATATGCAAACTGTGGATGACATCTTGCACTCCTAAAATGACAGCTCGCCATAAATATCTGTCATAAATTGTGTATTTAAATGGGGCACTCCATCAAAATGCTGCAATTGGAGATATTGAAAGCACAAAGAGATTACACATACATGTTTGATGGCACAGCGAAACAACACCAGCGTACTGGTACCCAAAATAATACTGTCCTTGAAAGTGTCCTTTATTGTTAAATATGCTATTGGCTACTTTATGAACTCCTGGAGTAATTGTACTTGGTTTGCTTACAACCAATAGCAGGAGACAAATTTTCAAAGAAATGTTACTGCCATTTTTGATGGAATGCCTCCTCCGTCGTTGTTAATTAGCGACCTTTCGGCAAGAAGCCGGAGATTTCCATTTGCCGAAATAGCTGGTCTTTTTTCGGAAATTGTAATTGTTCATGTTTTATATGTTTTATGTGTTTGTAAAATTCCTCAGATTGATAACAGAGATATATTTTATACTTATTTATTGTACAGGCACAATCCAACAAATATAGAGGGGACATCTTTTAAGTTGTAATGTAATTCTGTCCTTACTGTAAAGAAATGCCATTTAATATCATTCAAATGAGTATACCACACCAAGTGTATGATTCAGCATATACAATATCAGCCATCGTTTTAGTTGTACATTGATGTTTTAAATGTGACTTTGACAGAAGCAATGTAAACCCATTACTTGTGTTCAGAATATTTTGTACAGAAATAAATGAAATTATACAGACACATTCCCCTTTTCTGGGGCAATTATTGTCTTTTTTTCCACTACAACACACAGGAAAAAAATTCTATCCAACATTTTTGTCAAACACTTAAGCACAAAATAACTGAAAAGCTTTGTACATCAACAGGGTAACATGAATATTTAGTTTTGCCAATTGATTCATCTTAAATGTTAAATGACAAAATAAGCATCTGATTAAAGCTGTGAGTGTGTAAAGAGTTGGTATCTGCGCTACATGTTTGGTGTGGACCCATCTGACTCGCCTCTGGTGTCCTGACGGGGCTGTGCTGTGGGAGTGGCTCTTGTGCAGGCCCATTTTAAATCACGCTGGAATGCTTTACTCCAGCACACAAGAGGAGAGGAGAGGAGAGGAGGGAGGGGATCAAAACAAGGCTGAATTCCAGCCATACTCTCTGTTCTTACAACTCTCTCGAGTGTTCAGGCAGTACCATTCATCAGTTGCACATGCACCAAAACCCTCACAGAAGAGTCAGCCATCTGTTCCACAAAAAATTTAAGTTTATGTCTCCACCTCCATATTTTAGTCCCACATTATCTGTACCTAACCTTAACTGTACCTTAGGGTGGGTTTAGTAGATCTTATATCAGGGGACTTTTTCATACAGGCAAGGAGGGCGGGGGCGTAACATCTTGTCCAAATGACGGATATTGCTGGTAAATCTAGGGCGTCTGGGTGGCGGGTGAGGGAGGGGGGTAAGGTGAGATATGTGCCGCGCCTCGCCAGATGGTGGGGAAATGCGAAGAGTGCTGAGGTCATGCTGCTCTGGCCTGACTTCTGGAGGTCGCTCTCACAGCGAGTCACAGGCACATCATCTGGCACACATGCCCATACTCTGCCCTACAAAGGCAAAGTGCAGTAGCTAACTATGCAAACATTAAAACTGAGTTACTGTAAATGTCTTCAAAGTTGTCATACTGCCCAGTCCGTCAGGTTGGTGTAAGAGTGGTTGTGCTTTTATGTACTGTCTTTATATGAAGGAGCAAGATATTTAGTCACAAGACAGAAGAGGTGTTAGAAAAGTGAAGTTACAGTGTAAACTCAGTTTTGACTAAATTTGTAGTTATTGTAGTTCTTTTGAGTTTGCAGGGCAGTACTGTTTAACATGCTTCAGAGCTAAAGGAGAGGGCACTTTCACTAACAGCAGAGTACTCCATCTTAGCAGTACTGTTTGTAATTATTTTATAATTTATGTAATATTTTTGTAATGTGTTTATAAATCTATAATACTTCCATTATTTAGTTATGAACGTATAGGCAGGCATTTTACAGATAAACAAAATTCATTCGTTGCTCTATGTGGGCTGATGCAAATCATAGGGAAAGCCTGTATTGTTGCTCGGTTTATGACTTCCCACTGAAATGGTGTGTGAATGGCTGTGCAGTCAGAAGGCTTTCCCTCCACTCTTATCAGGGATCATTTTTAAATATGCTGGATGTCAACATTCCAGCTGATCACAAGTGTGATCACACTTTACAGACCACAGGTGTTTCAGCTTCCTGATACCATGGCTTAGAAGCTGTGATTGACAGCATATAACACTGGGCAAGCAAAAGGAAAATAAAAACTCAACTGATAAATTTGATTTGGGAGTGGCATTGTAGGTCACAAAGCTATATGGCATTTGTAAAAGCTGTGTTTCATTCAGAGAGAAAATATCACAGATTTTAAAAACTTGACAAAGTGGATGTTTTATTGGCACCTTTTTTGTACATTAGCAAAAACAAAACAAAAAAACAGCAATAGGAAAATTCACTAATCTTTTCCTGATGTCACCAGTTTTCAAATTCCATGTTTAAAGGAAACCTTTAATTAAAGGATGAGAACATTTCTGACTAAAAGTAGATTATTTGTGTGAAAAAGGAATATCAATGTATTTGATGTTTGCTTAGTATATGGAATTATAACACACAAATTCTAAATTCTGTTTAAGATCATTCAATTGAAATCTTGTATTGTGTGCAACATTGTTTTTGCTTTGGCCATCAGATTATCTACAAAAAACATTCACAGTAGACATAAGACAATGAACTCTTAACGAAGAGATAAGTGCATGAAACAGACAGAGAAGTGCATGAAACCACACATCTGAACACTGCAAACAGTAATACAATTCTTATGCAATTGTAAAGCAACTACAGTATTATCCTCAATTATCCTATTGTAGCAAAGGGGAGGAGAAGTCACCCCACCCGGCTTCAAAACCAGGTCTCCGGGGTACCAAACAGTGGGGTGGGGTGACTTATCCTCCCCTTCGCTACACCTATTTAGAAATGGTGAAATGCATTGTGTGATTGGAATGAAGCAAAAACAATAAGGCAAAAAAATATGAACAGTAAACAATAACAGATTTGATATGAGCACAGATAAGCAGATCGAAACATCTGCTCACTTGTGTAACACATAACAGTACCAATTTCAGCTCATTCAACGGTAAATGCATCAATGGATTGTGTTACAAACCCCAGAAAAGTTCTGAACATTTCCTCTGAACGAATCCTGACCAAAATTCCGTCGATCAACTACTGACTCATCACAGCTGTAAGTGGCATCTGAGCTGTTTTTATGAGAGATCGTTGTCACACCTCATCACCATGTCCCTGTCGCAAACAAGGAAACCGCCAGATCATAGCTCCTGCTTGCGTTTCCCAGCTTTGTTTGCTGCTTTCTTGTCTGTCTTTTTCTTGGCATCTTTCGGATCCTTCCCCTTGGCAGCTTTCCCAGGGTACACCTGGCCTTCCACCGTCACGTCTTCACAGCGCTCCTGGGCCACCAGGAAGTCTTTGATCTCCCAAGCGTAGCTGCCATCACGCAACATGAAAATGGCACGGTTGGAGCCCACCACAAACCTACACAGAGAGAGAGAGAGAGAGCGAGAGAGAGCGAGAGAGAGAGCATCACAGCCGTCAGCACAGATCCATCCATGCACAGACACTGGCCACCTGACGCAACATACAAAAAAAGGCACTGTGGCACCAAATGTGGAGGGGAAAAAACCTGCATGTCTATAAGATTTTGTTATTTTTAGGTTAAAAGGTTAGGAATAAAACAGCATCACACCATTCCAGGGAATATTTTCCGCTGAATACTTTTCATTTCACCTCTATGTACTCAAAATGATACAAGCCCATCTGTTAGATTTATGATTCACTTACATACACTTGTAAATGTCATCTGTGACATATACTTTGATCCCAGTAAATTTTCGACATATTCACAACCAACATGAAGTCCACCCAACACTTCAGTGCTTCTGAAGCAGCTTTGGAGGTTTTTAAAGCACACTTGGTGGAGAACCAACACTCACCTTGGGGACTATGACAAAAGCCCTGCAATATTCTAGGCTGGAAACTGTCATGCATTGTGATCATGGAGGCTAACACTATTGTCTATGTGGTTCCTGCAGGGAGACTACAGTTACTCATGCTTGATGAAAATAGTCATGTCACGTAGGGAGACATCATCTGAAGAAGCTCCACTGATCCCATTAAAGCATTTGTATGGAAATATTGTGACTGGAGTGGTGTAAATCTAGTCAAGCCTTTTTTGAAATGCTACAGTATGCCATTATTACATTCTGATTAGTTCTCAAGGACTAAATCTGACCTCAAACGTGATCATGGAAACCTTACTAGCCAGTGGTCAAGCATCAAAATGAAACTTAACACTGTGACATTTCCAAGAAGGAACACGTGTTGGCTATTTGTGTGTTTGTTGTGGCTATTGAGGCTTACTCCTAACTTATACTGACCATGCTTTTAGCTTAAGGTGGACACTGTGTGCAGGTTGGTGGACATTGTGTGCTGGTTTCCAATTTATATACTTTTGGGGGTCTACTTATTTATATAATTTTGGGGGTCTACTTAAACACATCAGTCACCCAAAACAAACAGTCTTCCCAATACTGCACTACTCCATTCAGCCTCTCTGACTGAGACACGTTTCTTTCACACAAAAAATATTATATAAAGACTGTATGGTACAAGCTGATATCAACTTGTACTGAAGAAAAAGGCTTTTTAAGAGGGATTTAAAATACAAAGGTCATGAATGCCACTATCTGTGCAATAATTATTATTGTTGTTGTTATTAAAAACACAAGAATTAATGAAGACTATTGCAAATACCAAACACATGCATTCACTCAGTCTTTCAGACACTACCACACACACAAACCCATATACACGTGCTCAGCCACACCCACACAAGATCAGTGTCCAAGCTGTCAGTCTGAATTGCTGAGAATCAAAAGGGCCTGAGGACAGATACGTTCTCCTCAGTCTCTATTTCTGCCATATGACAGCAGACTTCAGTTGCTTAAAGGAATCATTTCCAGGATGTGAAATGTCCTTTAAAATATGTTGGGCTCCAACTCTGACCTTCCTAATGTATCTGAGTCTTGCAGGTTAGGAATCAGTACTCCAGTGGTAACCTCAGCTGACAAAAAGTGTTTTTTTTTATGAGAGATGGCTGCCTCTGGTATGTACTTTGAGCTCTTGTAACTTTGCAGATAGTTTACATATCCTAAAACCTATAATACACCTTAAGGAAGAAACAGAGACCCAGACAAGGTCATATTTCAACTGTCCTTTGAGCCTGTTGTTCACAAGGTGTCTGGATGGGTTTCACAGTTTCAGCTTTTGTCATGACTATATTTCTGTTCACCCACATTTAGTTTCAGCACAGATGCCTTCATGTCTACATCAACATGTATTTTACGAAATACTACTTCCTGGAGGTTATTATTTTACAATGTTTCTATTAGACCTGCAATAAGCAACAAAATATTTAGCATAGTCTCTCTCTTCTAAATCTTTCCACTCAGAAAACCTATAAAGAGAAAAGAGGGTTTCTACATTCTACATTTCTACTCTGTATGTCAGAGTAAGTCAGGTGTCTACATATCATAATTCAGACTACTGTAAAGAACTGTTATGTATGTAACTCTGCATAAACACTCTGTCACTAGATTAAACACTCAGTCACATGCCAGCAATTAAAGCAAACAGTTGTGGCTGCCATTCATGTCAAGTTGTGCTTTATATTAAAAAAAAAAAAAAAAAAAAAACATACTCAGGGACCATAAACACCCGGGTCACAGGCTTACCCGCACAAGACTTAGGAACAGTTTTTATGCCACCGCCGTCAGACTCTTGAACTGTATGCGTCACCTGCGCCCCTAACTACCCCAAAACTTGCTGCACACATTTCATTCACCATCCCTTAGCACCTACTATGCACCCTAGCACACACTCCAGGCCACAACCCCTGCACTTACAGTACAGGCTTTGTGCATTGTCACCTAATACCTCCACTGCTACACTGTTTCTTAGCAATACTCTGTAGTACTGTTGTGCATTACATTGGACTGTGCAATAAGACACTGCCGTGCAGTACACTGGATTCTGTGCAATATGACTGTCATGCACACCACTGTTGCTGCTGTGCGTATTCTGCACCGTTTTATTTATTCATATCGTGAAATTGTAAAGTTGTCGTTAGGCTTGTACATGTTTGTTTATATTTAATTTATATTTGCATACATTGTTGTACATTTAAAACCTATATGTTCATTCTACCTAGCTATTCTTATCTATTTCTATTCTTATTCTTATCTACTGCTTCTTAGCATAAAGACTTCTACTTCTCCACATACAGCAAGACCTGCCTATATGGGGTGTATGCTAAACATAAATGGCCTGCATGTGGCAATATTCAATCTTCTTCATGACACATCACATAAATGCTCCACAAAGCGTTGTACCTCTGAATGTCATAGTTGGCATTGTAGAGGCTGGACTGCCACAGGCTGGTAATCTCCTCCGTCTCCTTCTCCGTGGGATTTCCAGACACGGATGCAAACACCATGATCGTCTTCCCCTTTTTCGACATTTTCAGGAGTTCCTCTGGTTTGGACGGGTCAACTTTGGAGAAGTCTATGGGGGGAGGAGATCTTTTGTGCTCAGGAAGGTCGCCCTCTTCAATGTCGTCATCTTCCTGAAAGACACATGGGACGGTTTGTTAAACTCTGTATCTGGGACCACAGAGCGCCCATAAGTACACTACCAAGCAAGAATAAAAGTTGCACATTCACAAGGTTGTCCGTAAGGGACAGTCTTAAATCAATGCATGCTGCAGGAAAATAAGTACACTATAGGACACATTAATTTTCATTCATAGCAAGTGTAACATTGCTAACTATTAGGCAAATCACAACATGCGAAGTCAAGTGTCACGTTTTGTACGTGGACTTTACAGTCACTTGACACAGTGGATGCTGTTAAATTTTAAACGCTCAGCAATGTTTAACGTATGCTAGTCACAACTTAAGTCGCCGAAATGTAGTGAAAACGGTTGATCTCCTTTTCATAACCATATATCAAACAGAATATCTGTAATTCAAGACCTAATTAATAAGGAAAAACACATTTTGACATTGAAAGGCAGCATAGGTTAGAGCAGTGTAAGTTCAGAGCATGATAACTTTGCTATTTAACGGTTGATACACAAAACTTGGTGCTAGTTCTATAGCCAAGAAGTTACAACTGTCGATTGATGAGGGTGATCATTTGAATTCGTTTCTGACCTGCGTCAAGCAAACAGATTAATGGTTTAAAGTACGCAGATAAATAGGACAAAACTGGGAAACTGGAACTTGCTAGCATGAAAACATCAACTGTTACACTGAGGGAGACAGTTAGGCAGAGTAGAAAAGCTATAAAAGAAAAATGAAAGGCAGCAAACCTCCCACTGTTCCAAAAGTCTTGCCATGTCAGCGTCATTGTAATCACGAATATCTTTCTTCTTTTTAGGTTTGGTGTCTTGACATTGTACTATAATTAAAGAAATTGCAAAGATGAAGAGTACAACATTGGACATTCTAGACTTGCCGGGCGACGCCATCTTTAATGCTGATGCACGAGCTGGAAGCTTTCTATTGGATACATTCTCAACGTCACTGTTCTGAAGGGGCGTACTCCCTGTCAAAATTGAAAGGAGAAATAATAATAATAATAATAATAATAATAATAATAATGTGTTCAAATCAGAACTGTTTTTGCATCAAACTGGGAATGATATAAGGTAAAATAAGGTATAATATAATTACTGATTATAATAGTTAAAAAGTTAAAGATGGCAACAAAATTGTGAAGAAATCACAATCTTTTTTTTTTGTTTTTGTTTTTTTTAAAGAGCAGTTGCAAAGACAGTAACAGGTACTGTACTTAAGGAAAGAGGTGAATCCATCACAGAACAATCTAACAATCTAACAGTTTAATGTGGAGTTGTATGAGGAGAGGACCTTCAATGTGTTCAAACATTAATGCTGAATTGTATTTCATGATGACAAGGTCGATTTCCTCAAGGAAGGAATCTTCAACAGTTTTTTGTTTGGCCCAGCTGTCATAGTAATAGCCTAACCAAGTGTATAACATTATAATGAAATAAATAAAGTAAAATAATAAATGAAAATGAAATAAAATATAGACACTTCAGTAACCAGTACATTCTATTCACAACTACAGTAGGGTACACTTAGAGATGTGATGCGGCCCACTTATTATTATTTATAATAATAATAAAAATAATAATACTAAAATAGTCCTCAAGGGGTCCTCTCTCAGTGCTGTGACCATAGAATTGTCCCACCCACACACAGTAACTATCTGGGTGAGTAGATATGTCAAGAAAGTATTTATGCTGGATGAATCTTCAAAATTCTTTTTTTTTTGTTTTGTTGATTTTTTGTTGATCTGTTGATTTACTGTGAATGTCTCACAAATATTTACAAATTTATAACCATCTGGAAGTGTCTTTATCCACTAAGAAGTGGGAAACATATTTTTGCCAGAAGGGAGAAATACAGTCGTAAAAGTGATAACAACCCATTACTGCTTTTTGTCCATCTGTATTTCACGTCAGTGAGACACCTACTCCCCTTCCTGCCTCTGTTCTAGTTGAGTGTTCGAAGTGAGAGGTTCATTCGACAGAATGGAGGCAGTTTCCTCCCAGGACACTCCACCCAATGGCACTGTGCCCTGCGCAGCTGTAAGACTGACTAGGCAAAAGTTTGTAACCACAGCAGAAACTGTCAGATCAAGACCCCCTGTTGAATTTTTATTGCTATACAGTAAAATTGAATAAGACATTCAACCATAATTATTGTTTTCATTTCTTTTCACTTCAACTATCATTCTTGGCCAAAAAAAAATAAAAAAAAAATACAAAAGAATTAATTATTTTTATGTTGCATATCTTCCAAATAAACTGAATGTTGCATTGAAGGAAACATTTCAGTATTATGTTTAAAAATGATCCACTGGCCTTTCTCATTGTTAGCTGGCCTGTACAAGATAAAGGCAATAAGACCAGGAGAACAAACAGCTAATTTACTGGCACAAGTAAAGTTATATTTGTAGTCCTTTAAATAAAAAATAAAGCCTGTCTTAAAAAATAAAGTTTAAATAGAAATGACATTATGCAAACTCTACTTCACAAAAGGTGTCATGCAAATAAGCAATGCAGGCTACACGTTGTTACAAAAAAAAAAAAAAAACTAACTTTTGAGTATCTTGGGAAAGGATATTAGTTTCTTCTCAAGTGGTCTGAAATAGACTGTCATCTTCAACAAGGACAGCAAAGAATTCTGCTTCCTGTTTTTGTTAAGAGATTTAAATTTTTTGACAAAAAAGTAGCAGCTCTCTTCTTGTAAAATATGAACAAAAAAAATAAATAAAAATCATATATTTATTTTTGTTTTGTGTTCAGTTGGGCTGCTTGAGGTAGAATATACCCATGGAACAAAAAGGGTTTAGCAGAGATTATTTTAATCTAAATTAATTTTAAAACGATACAACAACAGTTCGCTAAGCCATAAAACATAACTAAAACAGACCAAAAGTAGGGCCTTCGAGTAGGGCTTAATTGCAAATCTGTACACATAACTACCAGTCAGCTGAATTTGGCTACAGTTTGAATGCGTCGTGACGTGTGAGGACGTGAAACGTAAAGTTAATCTTGAACTGTCGTTACGGCAAAGGCGCCGTTCTCTAGAAGTGGAGAGAGCAGCTGTCTATTTCATTGACTAACACAGTGGAGTTACACAAGTCAGATAATCGCTTGAAAACAGTGTTGTTACGCTATTTATCTTGCTGTCTTTGGTCAATGTGGCTGAAAAATGCTTGAGGTCAGACAGGGAAATGGAAGGCGGGCATTCTGTCCTTTTGGGAGCGGCGGCACGGGTGTAACTTTGCCTCTACACCGGTAGTCGAATGCGTCCCACGTCGGGGCCTCTCTGGAAGGGATGGACTGTGGCAGATGGAACATTGAGCGCTTAAACAACTAAAACAACTTTTCTCTCTGTGAAAGAAAAGCGGACGGGAGTGACCCGGTATTTTCCCGTCTTCGGATATAATATTCTTGTAGTCACATGAACTCAAATTCTCAGCTGAAACTTGCTAACTGGCTATATTTTCGAGGAAGCTAACGTAGCTAGTATGCTATCCCTCCGCCTTGGTAGTTAGCTGCAATCAACCAGCGCAAATGCGGCCACACCCTCTACTGCTTCCTGATACTGGAGATGTAGCGGGAGACTAAAACTCATTTTATAAGCAGGAATAACAACCACTTCTTCTGAATGAAGTTTTGAGGTAAACACCAAGTGTTAAAGTTGTGGACTACTTCAATTAAACTTACATTATAGACGACAGGATACGACATCGAGATGAATATCAAAACCGAAACCGGACACCATCTACGCCGGACAAGACTTTGCCCCGCTTTCTGCTAAGCATATTCACAATAGATATGCACATGGAATTCTGTCTACAGAGAGAACTCGTTTCTATCACGGGATCTTGTATGAGAAAGAAAAGGTTGAAAGTGGAGAAAGACCAACCCCGTGGCCTTTTGCTCTTTCGGAGTCTTATTTTGCTTCATTGATGAAACGATGGTGCACGAAAAGCAGAACGGTCTCGAAGAGGTCAATCGGAACTGGTCACGGAGCGCAGGCATGCGTCTGCCGCACTGTTACAATAGGTTGGCCGAAGTCGGTGGGTACAGTTTAGATCACAGTTCGGTGTATCTACATCCTGCTACCCGAATGCAGCGAGGATATCACAATTCATGTTCGCTTGATGCGATTTAAGAAGAAAGGACGTGATTTATTATTTAAATTGGCATTTACTAAGTCAAGAAATAAGTGAATTTTACCCCTTTTCGGGAGGAAGACATCTTTTGAATCTCTAGTCAACTTGCACTTTGTTTTTGAGACCGGCAACCTTGAAGCACTGCAACCAACATCCTGGGTTTTGTTCATTTGGTATTCTATGGACCAAGGTAGCTAATGGAAACCTGTGAAAACGTCACTTCTACAGATATCAGGGGCAAAATACAAAGTAACCTGTTGTGATACAGAAGTGATGGAATCATGTAATGTGCAAGATTGAAACGATAGTTTGACACTGAGGAACTCCGCATGTATCATTGAAGGGATTTTTTTTCTTTGATTGATTAGTCTGTTTTTTTTGTTGAATGATATTGCTCAGATACATAGAAACCCGTGCCCTCTGCAGAGTATCGCCAATCCCATATTACTAGCAGTGCCTGGAAATAAAATAAGATTATATTGTCTTGTTGGAAGGGTTCCTGCAAATGTTTACCACAAAGTTTCAATGTCCTGTTCTCTTTCAACGGTGTCAGTGGATTTTAATGTTTTGAAGGACATCAAGGAAGACTTCTTGGCCAGTTTCAATATTTGTAAAGAAGGTGCAGTTATATTTCTTACTTACGAAGATGTCTTAATTTACATGTGCTCATTATGGTGTGTACAGCATAATCTATTTTTGTATCAGTCGAAAATCCGGACTGTTAGCTTGACCACCCTATTATGGCTAGCAGTGGCTCGGGGAAGTCAGCTAGTGAGGTTTCTACCAGCATTTTGAGTGGCAGCTTGCAGCAGAGGAAAAAACTGTCTTCCATCTGTGATGCGTGCAAGAGCAAAATGCAGTTGGTGGCAGACCTGCTTCTGCTGTCCAGCGAGACGAGGCCCGTGATCAGCTCAGAGGGAGTGTCCGTCGCAGAGACCTTTGAGAAGTGCAGGGACACGGTGATTGCCCGCACCAAGGAACTGTCCATTCTAACACACGACATTCAGAGCCAGCTCAACATGGGCAAGTTCGTGGAGGTGGGGGACAGGCTGGTGGAGATGGGGGACCTGGTGGTCTCTCTGACGGAGTGCTCAGCCCATGCCGCCTACCTGGCAGCGGTGGAAACGCTGGGCTCCCAGCCCGCCGTGCCGGGCCTGGTGGACCGGTACAAGGTGACGCGGTGTCGGCACGAGGTGGAGCAGAGCTGCAGCGTCCTCCGCGTCACCGGCCTGGCCGACCTGACCCCCCAGCTGCTCCTGGAGGTGTCCCAGAACATCTCGCGAAACCTCAGGACGCTCTCTGACGTGTCCACGCTGGCCAGCGAAAAGTCCAAGGACAAGTTCGCAAAGGAGCAGTTCAGAGCGAGCGTGCGCTGCATCAGCACCAGTGCCCAGGCGCTGCTGGCCTGCGTGAAGGAGGTGAAGACCTCACCCAGCGAGCTGACGAGGAACCGCTGCATCCTCTTCTGCGGACCACTGGTCCAGTCTGTGCACGCGCTGGTGGGCTTTGCCACTGAGCCCCAATTTTTGGGCAAAGCAGCTGTCATCAGCCCCGAGGGGAAGGCCGTGCAGACGGCTGTCCTCGGCGGCGCCATGAGCGTGGTCTCAGCCTGCGTCCTCCTGACCCAAGGCCTCAGGGATATCTCACAGCATCCTGAAAGCAGCACTAAGATGCCCGACTACCGGGAGCGCTTGCGGAACTCGGCCTGCGCCGTCTCGGACGGGTGCACGCTGCTCTCTCAGGCACTAAGGGATCGCTCCTCGCCCAGAACTCTACCGCCCGTCAACTCCCACTCTGTGAATTAATCCCCCTCAGTTAGCTAGCCATTTCAGTTCTGCCCATTAGTTGACATACCAAAGAAACTCATGATTGTTCAGGATGGGTAGGATACCTTTCTGTTTCTTTCCCCAACTTGGTATACTTGTCCATGAGGTGAGGTAACAGCCAAGTTTAAAAAAGTTAGAAACAAAATATGAGTTGCAGGTTTTTTCTCACGCTGGATGTGATTTAAAACCGTCACTAAAACTGACCAGTAACTATGTTCTAATCCACACTCACTCTTGGCTTCGTATTGCCAAAAAAAGATAGAAAACCACCCCAGTCAATTTAAACTCGGAAAAAAGTTTACCTCAGTTTTCAACTGTTTGAAAACGACAGACAAAATGATGGATGTAGCTTCACTTGTCTGACCAATGACATGGTGATCAGTAGAAGTACATGAATTTAGTGAGTGAGAGTGGGAAGAGTGTTCATACTTGTGTTCCATGTGTGAATTTTAAAAAAAATGGGTTAAAAGCTGCTGTGAGTGTGTGCCATAGGTTTTACACTATTTACCAGACTTACAATAGTATTGTAATGTGTTTTTGATCATGCATGTACTGGAGTATTTATTTCATCTATTAAAATGTTGTTTTCTCATGTATGTGCCTGTGGCCTGCTCTTTGCCCATAAAGATTCATTATTGAGTGGGACAGTGAAGCTGTTATTAAACACTCACCAGTAGTAATGAACCAAATGTTCAAGATTGCGTAGCTGAGGGATATTAATGTGAATGTATTTTACGCCTCACTGACCAACGGCATGATAGAATTTGTAGTATACAGCTGAATGATTTCAGGCTATTTTAGAGTTTTTTTGAATGTCTGAGAATTATGTTTTTTTTTTTATCCAGTATTTATTGTGGGGAGTCATGTCTGCAATATGTATACCATTGCCAGCCTCAGGTTCTGTAAACCTAAGATTTTAGCAGCAATGCACAATATAACAATAGACAATATAATAACAGAACTGTCATAACAGAAGTTTTTTGTTTTTAGATCTTCAAATAACTATTGTTTAGACCAAAGTTTATGTAAGTATGTATGTTTTTTGTCAGAAATGTAAACCTTCAAAATATGTTGGTACAAAATACAAAATACCTATGCCTAATGCAATTCAATTATATAGGAAAAGGAAAATGTCAAATGCCTAGGAATGTTTTCTTAACCTATGTGTCATGCAAAAAAACTTCTGGCTGCAACAGTAGATAAAGTTCTGCCTTTGAATATCCCTCCGATACACAAGCTAACCAAGACTAGACCCTGATCTGTTCCATTTGTTATCGTTAGCAAGGCACGATAAGCCCACAGCAACCTCAGACTCAGAGCCTGTGCTCTTTTGATGTCTGCCTCTCCCAGTCTTCTTTCCCGACCCCACACATGGAAAAGCACAGCTACCATGTAAAGAGCCTTATCCCGCATACTTCCCTGTAAAAATACCAGCATGTGCTGCCGTATGAGAATAATGCGCAGAAAATGAAACAGGGTTGGGTTGAATTACACAGACCATTTTGGTTCTCCTTTCATTCTGTTCAAGCTGTGCAGGTCAATGTCTTGTGGCTGTGTGCAGTTTTATAACATAATGTTGTTACCTTGGCTAAACATGTTACACAGTTTACAGAACGTAGTTTTGGTAAAGGAAAGCAAGCTTGCATCGAAAAATACATTACTATTTTAAGGTTAGAAAGTATGGCATTCTGGATGTAAAAGTAGTGAGTACCAGCAGTTGTGACTGAACTCATCAGGTCTTTTTTTTTGTACATAGAAAAACAAATCTGCTCATTCAGGGGATATTCTTATTTCAATACAAAGAGTGTGGATCTTTTTGTTCCCGTAGTTTTTGAATGGCAAACCCCAAAAACTGTTGTTCACAACAGGAAACCAATAGCCCTTGCTATCTGGAGACGTTTCCTTCAGAGCTCAAAATGTCGGAGTAATAACTTCAAGCAAGGTTTCGCCCATTTCCTGTTAAAGAAAGGAAGTTTTGCCTATCCCAATCCCAAATAACTACCAGTTCCCATCTGTGCTTGGAGGTAAAGGTTTTGTCCAAATGGGTATGAACCTCTTTTCCCAGAGAAGCCCCAAGCCAATATCCTGTTTCACAGCAGTGTTGTCTTTGTAAACACATCATACTCACAGCTAGTGAAAAAGACCAGACCTATCAGGATCCATGAATGACAAATTAACATCAAAGTCAAGCAGAAGAATGGGTGGCTAGTGAGCTCAAAAATATTTATTTAAATTGAAAACATTTTTCCTGAGTGAAATACCACGATGCCTCCCCTATGTGAGCGAATTATATGTCCACACCTATTCATCTGTTGTTTTTTATCACAGGTATAGTATTTCACAATTTTACTGTGTTTAAAAAGTACTGCAGCCCCACCTCAGTGAAGCTAAAGCTGAACTTTTCTTCTTTCAGAGGATCTAAGTCATTGGTGGCAAGGCCACCTAACCGGTGACACTTGCTAGTGGTAATAGGATACTGCAACAGCAAATAGGATGACACTATATTCATTATTCATGGGTTCCCTGGATCCTATAACAGGGATTTCCATTAAGTCGTTGCTGAGCAGCCGTTAACACAAGACAGATTGTTTTGATAATGGAGAAGGAAGAAAGGAGCCCTGATACAACCTGGCAAAATTTGAAATAAAAAAGAAACCCTTTACATTGACCACACATCAATTTCTTGCCCATTTTATTTATTGATCTATTTAATCTGTTCTTGTTTAGGTAAAATCAGGGCACATACATAGGTCCGTGGAGTACTAGAGGCTTTTCTACTGCGAACTTATAAGTGAAGAGCGTAACACACATGCAGAGCATGTATAATGCCCCCTCAGCACTGGTGCCCAGAATATGAGCAGTGTGTTCGGAGAGACAGCTGTCCCCTCCACGCCCCTTTAACAGCTTCGCGAGGTTTTGACTGTGGGGGAAACTTGGGAGATACGATACCCACAGCCTGTCAAAACATGCTGCTATTCTGACTGTAGACCCACCCAGGTTTATATCTTTGTGTGCTGCCGTGAGTGCTTGTGCCTATCAGCTCAGAGCAAACATCTAGGAAAGGCTTCAGCCCTAAAGCAGAAAAGAATGTGTAATGCTGGACATATGTTGGGGACTTCTGGACCCTGAGGTAATTCAGGCTGTCAATGGATACATTTTCACCCGAGAGGCGTCATAGACAACCTAAGCTATTGTTATATGGATCGATATCAGTGTAAGGGTATTGAACAAAATGACCAGAGATTTTTATCCCAACATCTGTTCTGTTGCTTAAAAGAGCAGGTCCACTTGACTAAAACGTATGCCGAGGGGAATCTGTGAGAAATCGGAGACGGCTCCAGAACGTGTTTGATATACCCACCCATATTTTCTGGATTCTGGGTGCTAATAATAGGACCGCCGGAGGGCCTGTGTTCCTCTCCACACCTTTGTTTTCTGACTCTGGCCTACGGCTCTGCGTGCTTGAGCTTTACCCAAGAATCCTTTCTGGCACAGGACAGGACAGTGGCCTCTTTGTGTGGCTCCCACCCACAATCAGCAGTGGCCGCATGTTTGGCGGAACAGCGTACACAGGCCCTTTTCCCACCCTTCCCCGCACGCTGCACTCTGGACGCTCCCCCAGCCGAGGTGACCCCACCTAGCCCAGCTATTGTCTTGTGGCCCCCAGAGGAAGCGGCCAGGTCAAGTAGGACAGTGCGTCAGCCTTGGATCCGTGGGGCTGTTTTTAAATAAACGACACAGGAAGGAGAGCACAGCCACCTGCGGAGCTGACAGTTTCCGAAAATCCCAGGATTCCCCTTTAAAAACTCCGGATTATCATTAAGCAAGGGCATGGGAACAAAGATATTTCCCATTAGCACTGCAGGACTCTCTCTCGCAGCCCAAATTAGGGATGGTCTGGGGTGAGGTGTCCTTTTTCTACCCCTTTGTCCCAAGTCCAATCTGCTAAAGTGCATCTGGGGAAATTTGAGAGTTGGGTATGCAATGTAAGACTACCGTCTGCTGGCAACATGATCTGATTGCCTCCAAATGTATACACCACCTTCAGACAGCAAGAAACTTCCCAGCTCTTAATCAAGATGTGTGCTTTCATTAGGAATCAGTTGGTTTGGAATTTCTATCATAACTGTATATGTGGGATGAAAACATCAAAAATCACCCCACAAGTTCTGAAACATGTCCAACATATTGGGATTATAAATTTGGCAAAGACGTCAACATGTGAAGCAACTACCCAAAATAAGAAGAAGCTCACTAGTCACTGATGTACACGTTTACTTGTTCCCCTATCACTTTGTTTTGTGATTTTACAGCCCAGTATGTACAGTATATTCTCTCATGCCATAATCACCATTTTATTAAACAGATTCAAACAAGTTGGACAGCAGAACTAGTAAACTGTTTCTTCAAAGAGCAGCAGGAGTTTACACCAAAAACCAATTCACTAAAACAGTTTATTCTGCTCTTCAGACTGCTCGGTCACTGTGGTATGTAGCGCAGATGTGTCAGGCTTAAACGTTTCACAATGATTAAGGATGACATTTCAGTCTGACTGAGCAGAATCTTGCAGCTTGATGAAGTAATAATCTGAAGTAAAAAGCAGTTAAGGGATAAGCAAAACCCACCCTCCCATCCAACAGGATATTTTTTTTTACTTATGTCTTTGTGCCACCGTGGCAAAATCACTGTAAGAAATGACTACGACAAGGTCAATCCCTGTGAAACTGACAAAGGGAAAAGGAGCGTTGGGGTGAATTGGCCAGATCCATGTTCATTCAGCGTACCTCCCCGTCTCATTGGAAGCTAATGTGAACCAGCAGTAAGTCTCTCTCGGAGGGGAGCATTCTCTGGCTGTGATGTCATTCCTCCCAGTTAAGACCAAGCCCTCCTTTTTGTTTCACAAGTAAGTAAATAAATAAATAAATAAATAAATAAATAAATAAACAAACAAGTGATGGGTAGCCTCCCTCCAAAATTACAAGCTCCTGAAACGAAGTGGTAGATACTGTACACGGGGACGACAAGGGAGCATATCCACCCTCACCCTTCCCTCCTCCTTCCCCTTCCCCTTCCCCTTTCCTCCGGATTGTCAACAAACGAGTAGCAGGCAGTCTGACTGCACTCAGAGGAGACCTCACGCTCCTGGGCGGATTCCAGGAGAGCTGTATTTACAGACGTGCACAGGAGTGCGATATTTCACAGATTCGCAGCTCATTGTTTGGGACAGAGATAAATAGGCCCCACAAACCGCACTGTGGACTGTACGGCCAAGACGCCTCCTCAGTCTTTTGATGTGGATATCTGAGAAGGAAACCAAAAACTACAACCTACAGTTTCGTCCACACTTGATCACACTGTGCTCATTTCAAAAGTGCGACTTTTGGTATAAGTGGCGGGGAGAGGACTGGCTGTGTAGATGGTGAAGCTTCTTTGTGCATTCAGCCCTGACTGTCAGGGAAGGACGGGTGGCGGAGGGTGTTATTGTTTAAAAATAATGCATGCTGAAAACACTGCTGGAAGTGGGAGGGCACTCGCCGGCTGAGGGGGTGTTTCATGAGCAGGCCAGCCAGAGTGCACAGCCTTCCTCTTGGCATGTTTACAGGGGATGTTGTGCCCACCCCCATCCCCCACTCTTCTCTCTCTCTCTCTCTCTCTCTCTCTCTCTAAGGTGTGGCTCATTTCCTCAACAGACACACAGAGCTGGGCGAGTCTCTCCTATATCCTGCCTCCACTAAAGCATACTCATGAATAACTCAGCCAGAACAGAACAAGGGATATCACCTTTACATGCTATCCATCCTCCCAACCACCCACTCCCATTCTCTCTCTCTCTCTCTCTCTCTCTCTCTCTCTCTCTCTCTCTCTCTCTCTCTCTCTCTTTCTCTCTCTCTCTCTCTCTCTCTCTCTCTCTCTCTCTCTCTCTCTTCTGTCTGTCTCTGTTTATCTTTCGCTTTCTGTCTTTCTCTTTCTTTTTCTTCCTCTTTTCATCGTTGATGCCATATGGTTGAATCATTTAGCCCTCGGTTTCAGAGGTGAAACAAATTTTCTTGGGGACATGTTGTTATTTCCAAATGATTATCTGATTATGCTTATAATACACTCACTGCAGATTAGGCGCTAAGTTCTTTTAAGACTTAATTCTCTATAAATGTGAAGAAAAAAAAAAATATTTTTTATATAAATGCTCTATAAATGCTTTGAACGGGCCCAACCAAGCAGCTCTTTCCCCTGATTAAGCCCTGTGTCAGTGTGTTCAGGTCAAAGGGAAATACAGTGCCATTGAACTTCAACACAGACAGGAGAGAGCCACCTGTTGGTGGTCAGTGGAATAAGTCCATCATAATGTGAAATTCATAGTAATGCGCAGTATTTAGTTATATGAAACAAACTGTTATAACATTATTGAGCACTGCTGATGTTTTAAAACAAACGTTATTTATTTATAGTCTTCAGTGTGCGCGGGTTATAGACGTTTGTGACATGTCTCTGTTGGTTTATATTACCTGTGTAACAGAATACAGCAAAAATGAAGGGTTCAAGCTCTTTGTTCTGTTTGAGTGGTAGTATTTTTGGGGGTATGGGGTTTGGAGTGACAGGGGTGTGGCAAGAGGACCAAATAAAACTTTCCAAAATGGTCTTTGGGTGACAAAGCCAGTAATTTCTCTCAGGATTACAGGTGTATGATTTGCCTTTAGTCAGTTCTTCTTAAGCACTGACATTTCTCATCGTCACTGCCAGCTAACTTCAGGTTGTTGAAGTTTTTTTTACCACTAGAGGGAGACATATCCTCACTTTAGCAATCCACATAATCTGTGTATGTTGTGCATACATTGCAATGCTTTACTTCTATGTGATACATTGAGATGAGGCCCAAAAGAGCAAACATTACAAGAGCACTTGACCTCTGAAGTTTGAATTACACTTGATTTTGTTTCATTTGCTAATGTTTGTAGTTGGATTCTGTTCACTTCATAGTGATTTCTCTGTTCTGGAATGTACTGTATTAATTATACAAATGTGATCCATTATCCTGGACTCCTTGACTGCTTCTTTTGTGAGTGAAATGTATGCATCTTCATCTATTTTTTTTTCTGACTGCCTACCCCTTGCTCTCATTCTGATGAAGAAAGGACCTCTTTCATAGGAAAACTGGGCTGGTTGATAGGTTGCCAAATGAAGACGCTGAGCATCCTTAGGCCATGGTGAAGACGATACAGATAATGACCACATGACACCAAAGACGCTGTATTTTCAAAGACCCTGGCGAGCAGATGTCTAAAAGGTACTATAAATTATGTAAGTGTTTGTTTATGATTGTGTTTGTGTATATGTTTTTTTTTTCTTCCAGTAGTACACGTTTGTCTAGTACAGCAAAATTTTACTTTGCAGCCAAGAACTGAAAAAAAAAACAACAACATACAAGACAGGTATGTCATCTGTACCCTGCTCCTGGAGAAACTCACCAGTGTTGTTTGTTTCTTGTAGTCTGGTCTATGCAAGAAGACTTTTTTTTTCACAACATACGAGGAAGGAGAGGAGAGAAGATATTATATGTTATGCATAGCTATGTGTGTGTGTGTGTGTGTGTGTGTGTGTGTGTCTGTGTGCGGGCGTGCGTGGGTGCTTGTGTGCGTGCAAGTGTGCATGAGTGTGTTGTGTGTTGTGTGTGTGTGTTGGGGGTGGTAGTGGCGGAGTGGGCTCATGTGCAGCAGTCTCAATCCCGCCTCTGTGCTATTTCTGTTGGTTTAGGAGATCCCTGTATTACCAGCGACTCAGAGGCGTGCTCCAGCACCCACACAGGCCCCGCATTGACGCCCCTGCAGCAGCGGCGCTCCACTGAGCGCTCCTCTGTGGCCCCCGGGCCCCGGATTAATCAGGGGGAAAAGTCCACCAGCAGCCCCTTTAATCCCAGGCCTGTGGCCAGGCAAGCCTGCATCCACTTGGACTACATAAATAAACAGCCACGGGCCAGCCCAGTGCAGCGCAACAGTAGGCCTGTTCATCCTCTCAGAGGGATCACTTATACAGCAGCATGGAGAAAGAGCAGGGAGGGGTGGCGGTGTGGGTGCGGGGGCGTTGAGGCTCTGTCCTCAGCCAGACGGCTACTGGTTGATGCAGCTAGTTATAGCCTTTAGTAGAGTTGCTTTGCACTGGATAGAATGTAAGCATGACTATCCTGCTTTTTCCATCACCATAAATGACATAAAGAGAAATAAATGTTGTATGAAGGGTAGATGTTTATGTGTTAAATTACATCACTAATCACAATCACAATACTAATCATTTATATATGCACTGTTTCTTTTGTTTGTACACATGGGAAATTCCAAAGTTTCCATTCAGAACCCCAAATGGAGCGACCCTTTAGGGGCTTTAAGATGGAATTGTTTTTAAGTTGAATGTTTTCGGAATAATCCTTGATGGAAAGCTTTTAAATCTGAAAGAATGCTTTGAAAGCATTCTTTCAAATTTAAAAGAATGGATGGATATTGTCTCTGAAACTATTTCAAACAATTTTCTTAATGATTTGTACATGGAACTGTACTCCAGACGGTTTGTGCTCTGTTTGTGCTTTTGTTGTACTCCAGACGGTTTGTGCTCTGTTTGTGCTTTTGTTGTTTTTAAAGGCATTACAGCTCTGGGTTATGAGCAAACAGAACAGAACAAACACAGACCGACCACACTATATGCCTTCACCTGCCTACCTGCCTACAAAATATACCTTGACTATGATAAAAAGATGCAGGATGCTTTGAGAGAATCACCTCTTTTCCTACGCTTTGTCTCTACCAGGCTTGGAATAGAGGTCGCTATACCAGTGTGAATATGATTTGTCATCATTCACTGAAACCTAAATGTCCAAATACATGTAAATGTAGGCTAAATTCTGGCCTGAAATCACAGCACCGTCCACCAAAAAGCTATTGAAGTACATCAAGAGAGGGGACAGCATCCAATATTCATCATTTCTTGGAAAAAGGCTGGTGGCTCGCTGACACACCCCCTGAGAAAAACTAACAGCGCTGTGAAACGACAGAGTAGGTGTGAGGTCATGCACTCCCAGGGAAAGTTTCTGTCTTTCTATTTCTCTCTCTTTTGCTCTCTTTCTTTCTCTATCTTTCTCTTTTTCCCTCTCTCTCTCTCACACGCACACTCTCTCTCAGCCTCTCTTCCTCTTTCTCTCTCTCTCACACAAACACTCTCCCTCTCCCTCTCCCTCGCCCTCTCTCTCACACAAACACAAACACACTCTCTCACACACACACACACACACACACACACTCACACACACACACACACACACACACACACACACACACACACACACACACACACACACACACACACACACACACACACACACACACACACACACACACACACACACACACACACACACACACACTCCCTCTCTCTCTCTCTCTCTCTCCTCCCTGTAGGAAAAGGCTGCACAGGAAGGGGCAGTGATTTGGGTGGCTGGGCTTGTGAGGCGTCTTGTGTGCTGGAGAGTGCAGGGGAGGGAGAGAGGAGAGGAGAGGAGAGGAGAGGAGAGGAGAAGAGAGAAGGGGGTTGAGGAGAGGAGAGGAGAGGAGAAGAGAGAAGGGGGTTGAGGAGAGGAGAGGAGAGGAGAGGAGAGGAGAGAAGGGGGTTGAGGAGAGGAGAGGAGGGTGGGCGGTAGTTACAAATGGCCCAGTCTTAGGCACCCACAGCCTCTTCTGCAGTGGCCACTGAAAGGGACTTGACAGAAAGAGCACCTTCGTCACCTTCCACTGAATTTCTCTTCCTGGACAGTATACTTTCTCACTCTCTCTCTCAGGACGAAGGCTTTGGATCATTATATACAGCTTACCCTGGCATGAGTGGAAATTGAGATGAGAGAAATGATTAGCTTTGGTAAGTGATTAGCCTTAAATTAATATCCAGTATCTTTGTGCAATATCTAAATTGTTTGGATTCCGCAAGGTTTTGCAAAGTATAACCTTGAGAATAACAAAAGTAAGTTTTCAAATTGGAGACAGGATTTCTGGTGTATTTGACACATTGTAATCCATTGTATTATAATATTGAAATACAATTGAACTACTTATTTCTTTATTACACATAATAATATTGGAGATCAGCAAGTCACCTAAAAGTTAAAGTCATTCTGACAATTTCTACTGTGGAGAGCCTTTATCTATCATAATTAGAACAGGCTGTTGGTGCTGGGGGTTGTGTGTGTGTGTGTGTGTGTGTGTGTGTGTGTGTGTGTGTGTGTGTGTGTGTGTGTGTGTGTGTGTGTGTGTGTGTGTGTGTGTGTGTGTGTGTGTGTGTGTGTGTGTCTGTCTGTCTGTGTGTCTGTGTGTCTGTGTGTCTGTGTGTCTCTGTGTGTGTGTGTGTCTGCATGTTGATGCATAGGAAAGCCAAAAATATCAATGCAATCCAGTATCCCTACTCACTAATTTTTGAAAAAAGAAAAAAAAAACTGGATGGATTCACAACTTTCAACTTCAGAGCTCTGTCAGCACTGTACAGCATTTCAGTAAACAGGGATTATTTATGTATGTTGGTTCAGAGGGATTAGAATGCAGGTTAGGGTCTGTGAGGTAAGGTGGGCTTTACCAAAACCAGACAGGTGTATTGTGGGTAAAGAACATGGGAGAATAACTAAGTTTATGAAGGCATAGATTTCTGTAGATGTAGAATTCTGGAGGCTCTGTAAATTTACGTAACAAGAAAAAGATGAAACATCCTGTCCTTCTCCTGATCAACAGGCACTGGGATTGCCAGAAACGATTTTACTGTTTGATGAGAAACATGTGCGTGCAAATAAAAAGTAGTCCAGCAACAAAACAATATGCAGACTCCATCTGAAATGAAATAAGACGATGGCAGCTCATCAGTAACTCATCTCGCTTCTGCCTCTGAAGGCCACATGGTGTTCCGTCTCCTCCGAGAACCATGACACAAATTCTGGCACCGACTGAGGAGAGCTTCCAGTGACCAGCGGGCCTTAGCTCGCTCGCTCGTGCTGGATGCCCTGAGGCCAGAGGCAGTTCACACATTGGCATGGTGCGCTTTAAACAGGAGGTGCTCCATAATCGCAAGACATGGCCTCCTCCTTGAGTGGAAAGACCCACTTGCGCGTAGAGAACAGCCGGCGAGTGTCTCTGAAGCGACTGGAGTGGGATGGGCCATGTCCTGCCGTCAGGATGGAGGTCTGTTTGATGTCCTCCCTCATGGGCCAACTCATGTCCCAGCTAAGGGCCAGTAAATGTGTCCTTTGTGTCATGCTCTCACACATACTCTTTCGTTCGTTTTCTCCCTCTCTCCTTCCTTCTCCCTCCCTCCTTCCCACTTTCTCTCTCTTTTTCTCTCTCACTCTCTCTCTCTCTCTGTCCCTCTGTCCCACTCATTTCTGGGTTTTCTGAAAGTTTTCAAACAAAACAATATTACTGCTGTGTGCCATTACCTCAATAGTAGAGTTTGCGCACTTGAAGGGAAAGTCAGAGTCAGCCCGAGCGAAAATGACTCCAAGACATAAAAGGTCGTCAGTAGTCATTACATAAAACTAAAACTTGTTCCCAGCGTCAAACCAAACTGGGAATGGTCAAAAGTTTTAAAGGCACAGTGTGTCTTTTCAAGGGTTTAGGAACACTCATTTAATTAAAATCAGTCCTCCCTAAGTATGTAATAATGTCATGCACCATTATTCACATGCACTTGTTTTAATAGAAGACCCATTGTGCTGCTGAGAGAAAAAGAAATAAACATGCACCCAAACAGGCGCTTCACCACAGAATGTTAAGTGGGCAGAAATTATGGTCCGTGACTGGCTGAAAGTCCCATGAACAACAAGAGCGCCGGAAAAATGGTTACGAGGTGTTGGTCGCCATTAAAGCCCGAGTCAGCCATGGGCTTGGTGCTAATGCAGCAACCCCCAGCAGAAAACCGCTTCCCTCCACACCTCCTCCACGTACTCTAACCCTCACCACTAATGCACTTAGAGAGCCCTCCGCCCCACCTGTCTAAAGCCCCGAGGGGTGACGTGCAGCGGCGGTAGGTGCGGCCATGTGTCTGCTAGATTTACATCAGTGTGGCTAATGAGGCTAGATGGGGGGCTCCCCGAGGCCCCATAACTTACAGCACACCAATGTGTCATATTATTGTCAGAACACAGGAGTGTTTGTGTAGCATTTGAAGTCAATGGAAAGAGCAGGGGAGGGGGGAGGGTAAGAGAGAGGAGAGGAGAGGAGAGGAGAGGAGAGGAGAGGAGAGGAGAGGAAAGCAGATGAGAGAATTTGAAAAGGAGAGGAGAAGAGTGGAGAGGAGAGGAAAGGAGAGGAGAAGATAGGATTGGAGAAGAGAGGAAAGGAGAGAAGAGAGGAGAGGAAAGGAGAGGAGAGGAGAGGAGAGGAGAGGAAGGGAGAGGAGAGGAGAAAAGAGAAGAGGAGAGGAGAGGAGAGGAGAGGAGAGGAGAGGAGAGGAGAGGAGAGGAGAGGAGAGGAGAGAAAAACATGCATTGTCCTAAGCTAGCCCAAACACAGAGGTCACTGGGCCAGACAGTTGAGCTGTTGTGCTGTAGTGATGTGGAGGGCTGTCGTGCAGACAGAATGTGGTGGCCAGGGACGCCAGTCTATTTTATGTGTGTGTGTGTGTGTGTGTGTGTGTGTGTGTGTGTGTGTGTGTGTGTGTGTGTGTGCATGTGTGTGTTTATGTGTATCTGTATGTGTGTGTGTGTGTGTGTGTGTGTGTATGTGTGTGTGTTTGTGTGTATTTGTATGTGTGCCTATGTGTGTGCACACGCTTCAGGGGTAATGCACACACTCAAGTCAGAAAGACCCGTTTCAATTTTGACGAGCACACTTGAGGAGAGAATGCCCATGAGGACACATTTCCCACACAATCGGGCAGAGGGAGAAAGAGAGTAAGAGAGAGAGAGAGAGAGAGATGCGGTGTGGGGAGGCTTTTGTTTTTTATAAGGCCTTCCCTTTTTTAGCACCCTCAGATAGGCCGTTCCTGCAAGCTATACCGCAAGTAGTTCAAAGCAATGCTCTGGGTAAAGTGAAGTTGCAAATGTGCTACACACCATTACACTTTAGCTGCACTCACTGTTATGCAGGAACGTTAATAAGAGCCTTAGTGTAGATGCTGGAGTGTTTATGTTCCCATTTAAAGGCTTTACTATATACAGTATACTGTCAATCTCAAGACTCATAGCTGCATTGCTGGTGGATTACGGTAGCTAGTATGTTGCACGTGGTAATAACGCAACCATAACAGAGACCACAACAAATCCGAATGTTTTGCCTTTCAGTAGCAGCAGCTGGCTGGTAAAATAAAACTGGTTCTGACCTCAGTGTGATCAAGCCGAGGGTGGAACTCTCTAGTAGCACACAGCAGGGCCGTCATCAATAATGCAGAAAGAGAAAAGCATAAAGATGATGAACTTGGACAACAGCTTGTTATGCAGCATGCATCTAGGTTTTCAGTCAAAAAGTTTGCAGAATGTAGTTTTGCATCACCGCATAAAAAACAACCCCCCCCTCCCCACACACACACACACATTAGCCTGGCTTATTGCATTATTTGCAAGCCAATACAAATGCATGTGTTCAACTCCAATGTGACATCAGTATGTTGACATGGCGAGTTAGTCTGAGATATTTCTGGAGCTCGGAGATCCACGTGAGGGAAGTCTCCGGCGTGGCGGCTGACTGCAGACCTTTCAGGGGCCCGGGGAGCGAGTCATGAGGCGGGGAGCTGGGGAAAGAAAAGAGCTCTTATCTCTCTGCCTGAGCCTCAGCACTTTCTCAGAACACTTATGACACAGGCACGGCCCAAGCTCCTCTAACTGAATTTTCTAATTGCTGCGCAGAGCGTCCCCATCCATTAGCCCTGCAGCCCGGCAGGAGCCCATCGTCGGCGGACATCGTGCTTCCCAGATACACCCACCACCACTTCCAGCACTACCACCAGCATCCGCACAGGCGCAAGGCGGCCAGCGGGGTCAGGAGGATGGAGCTCCGCAGCAGCGGTGGAGGTGGTGGTGTGGGGGCCGGGGTCGGAGTCGCTAGGGCCAGCCACCGCTCTAAGAAGCTGGCCATCCTGTCCCGCTCGCTCATCCTCTGCAACTCCAAGACCAGTGACGAGGGCTCCAGCCCTGACGAGCGGTACAGCGAGACCTGGGAGGCTGACCGCGACAGGACGTGGCCCAGGCAGGGGAATGGAGCTCTGCGCTGCCCGGAGTACATCCTCATCCCTAACAGTACCATGACAGCCAGCAGCAGCACCGCTGCCTCTTCTACCACTATCACCACCACCACCACCACCACCACCACAGAGGCACCTCAGCCTGCCGTACCGCACAGGGCAGAGGACAGCAAAAAGAACATGAGGAGGTCCTTCTCCATTAAGGTATGGCTGCCTGTCTTACTAAGTTGTGCTGTCATGTGATCAGATACTCTTTGTGTTTGCTGTGGATGGCAATAAGCGAGGTGTAGTTTTACAGCCTCTGTGAGCACTGACCTCAAGTAAGCATTAGCCTCAAAATTAAAAACAGTTCTACCACTGTTACCAACAATGTGAAAGGCTTTTGGGAAATGTTACATTTATTTGATAATGTATTGTTTTTTAATTAAGTGATTTTTATAAATTGCTTTATGCGTCTATGGAAATCCACATACAAAACAATAAAACATAGTTTACTGGTAGTTATGACTGTAATAGTTTCCTGGTCAAATGTACTGTTGAAACATAGAGAAACCACATTATATTTACTTCAACAATTAAAAAGCTGAGCAGCCTATTGCTAAACTATAAGAACAAAACAAGGAGTAAAACATGGCCCATGTTTGTGGTGCTTTTGGTAAACTGAATCACAATCACATGTCCTCAACATGAGGGGTTGCACTACACTCATTTGATTTACACAAAAGAGGTTTTTGTTTGGACTTGGAGGGAGAGCTAACTCGAACTTGCGCAGGTCTAATAAGACATTCCAGTGATGTAATGGCGACCAGATCCCGCCAAACAGCGAGCAGGCCTTGCAACGGAGGCCCGCTGGCGAACCGCTCCATTTGTCGATAGCACATTGTGATTGTGACTCTGTCAGAAGCAGAGGTCACAGCCACAACATCCAAAACACCAACGTGGCAGTGGAGGATACTCCCCAGACCCAGAGCAGTTGTTCTCTGTCAGAGAGGCAACATTGCCTAACACTACTGAGAGTTGTGCAGGAATCAGTGGAGTGCATGTGGTTAGTCAGTCTGTTTTTCTGTGCCAGTTAAATCAGAATTAAATGACACCAAGGAATGGCCTAAGAAACAAATTTAATTGCAAGTAGTTAGTAGCTTTAAAAAACATGCTTTAATGTCTTGTGTAATTAGCCATTGAAATTTGTGTTACATACATATTTTTTTGTCTGTATGTTTTTTATTTTTATTTCTGAGGTTCAGTGTTGTCACCTCATATTACTTTTCAATTATCTTTTCAAAACAGTAATTCCTACTCAAGCATAAGATTACAAATAATGTGTATCAGTAGGCTAGTGAAGCCCTTCAGCCCTATACATTTCCAGCTGCCAAAATGTTAGCTTAAGGTCTTGATTTGATCATAAAGCTGTTTTTTTATGACCCAGCATAGGAGGGCCCTTGTGTTTCACACTGGGATGCCTTTATTGAAACAGGAAAGCAGTATCTGGAGAATGTGTGTCGCGACTGGCGAGGAGGGCCTGGGACCACGAATGGGTGATAAGAGGCCGCGGCCCCTCCACAAAGGCCCCAGTGTTGGCCAGGCGCGCGAGGACAGACCCAGGTAAAGTTCTCACGTTGGCACTCTCTCCGAGCAGGCAGGGAGGCTGGCTGGGGGGGCGGCAGAGAGCGCAGTGCAGCACGGGGGCACGTGCAAAAGCGTACTAATGGAGCTGTTTGTTTCCTCTCGTGTGTCCCTAGAGACGGTAGCGCTCAACCTGGGATCAAGCTGGCCCCGTTTAATGGGCAGATAATAAACGGCCACGCACAGGCAGAGGAAGAGGAGGCAGGGAGGCAGTTGGCACTGAACGCGGCTCACATAAAGAGCTGCACTGATGTAAGGCATGCGCCGCACATTCCCTCCCACATCATTTGCAATCCAACCAGACCTTGGAAAAAGAGAGAGAGAGAGAGAGAGAGAGAGAGAGAGAGAGAGAGGGAGGGCGAGAGAGAGGGAGGGAGTGAGCGAGCGAGCAAGAAAGAGAGAGAGAGAGAAGACAAGAAAAACAGCAGGGAGGGAGAGAAGTTTGCTTCCCACACGGTATGCAATGAATGGTGGCTTCATTACAGAGGGAGCTTTCAAAAACAAACCTCTCTGTTGTCAGAAGCAAAGCAGAAAATAGACCAAGAGCCCAAACAGAATGTTGTTTACAGCATGTAAAATTAGGCAAAAATGGCAGATCTTAAAATAATTTGGAATGTTGTGATTTACAGAGGCAAAGAATGCAGCCAGCTACTGATAGCTCTTAACAACAGTTAGCTTGTGATATACAGTACATTTGCCATGTACATGTAATGCCTTAGCTATTCATCCAGAGAGCTAAACAATAATATATTGCATATTTAGTGTACTCCAGAATGACCGGTACCCTTAGTTAACACAGACCTGCCAACATTTGAATGGTTTAATCTGGTAGATTTCAGCTGCGGCGGTCAAAACATATTGACTTGATTATTAAGTTTGCGCCTCATAAATTAAGGGAAAAGAGAAAAATGGGAAAAACAGAAGAATTGGCAGCAATGAATTAACATGAGGGAAGGGCTAATGGAAATCCCCCTCTCTGTTTATGAACGTCATGCCTTTCCTTAGCAAATGAGGAAAATATATACATTTCAGAAGATTTCTACCAAAAGAACAATCATTTACTGTACTGATCCACCACCTGTTGTCAGCTAGTAATGTATTTTTCCTTCTGTGAGATCACAGAAGAGGGAGTTTTGACCCTTTATTTATTTCAGAATCTCTCCAGGTCCTAAAGAATCCTTGTCTACTCTTATGCACTCTCTCTTTATGACCTTAACCCAAATGTTTTAGTTGGATTTAGGATATGAAATCAGGATAACCATGACAAAAGTTTCATTTTGAGTTCAACTGAGTACATGTTTTCAGAGGATTTTAATGTGTGTTCTGGACCATTACTCTGCTAGAAAGATCCAACCATGACTTTGAAGTTTAAGATCTCTCAATGGAGGCAGACAGATTCAGATCCTGCAATCTTATGTATGTGATGCATTCACCCAGGGCCTACAGCCCCAGAGTATCACAGATCCACCACCCTATTCAACACTTTCCTCGGTAGCCATCTTTATTCATGCACCAAACCCACCTAGATCATCTGCGGTGAAAGTGGAGTATTTCTGATTTGTGGTTAGGGTTTGACCACAGCATAAGCACAAGAAGCTTGTGGTAAAAACATAGGAAAATATTCTTTCTGCCACACCTTCCAAACAGCTTGTTGCCATGGAGGTGTTTCCAGGTGAATTTGTAGACATAGTTACCCCAAGTCGCTGCCAGTTTGGCAATTCATTTTTTTTCATTATTTTTCGGGGTTTTCATCTTTAATTATCGAGATTATACGATTGACAGGAAATGAATGGGAGATAGAGAAAGGGTAGGCGCCGGACACTTCCATCACGTGGATGCCCAAGCCCTGAAAATATCTCAGACTAACTAGCCAATCACACCATTGCAGCCCATCAAAATTCTATGATTCTGACTTTGTGGTCTTCATGGACATCATGGACTTTTGTTTCTTCTTTGCAACCCTTCTCACTGTGGCTCCTGACAAAATATCCTTGATCTACTTACAGGCTGGTTCAGGGTAGCTTTACATTTCTTAAACCTGTTTCTAATTGCCCCACTGAGCATTTTGAGTTGAGCAGGTTTCCGATCCCTTATACTGTATGTGCAATTTAGCACACTTTGCCTAGTTGCAGTTGAATGTTCTTGAATCATTCCCAGACTAAGACTAAGGGATGTAGGCCCTGCTTCAATAACTTTTCATACCCTTGTGTAGCAGGAAATCACTGATGACTGCTTGAAATTTCCTAACCCTTAGGCCAAAACAAATTGAATAAAATATGTTTTGGATCGTATCTTATTCAGAATTTTTAGTCACATTTCTTTGAGTGCCAGTGATTGTGACATACTTTAAAATATTACTTTTCAGTAATGCTTTCTTAATTCTTAGACTAAATTGCATTGCGGGATGTTTTTAATCTTAATATAAAATTTAGAATAATGACTGCTTAAGTGTTTTTTTTGATAATGAATCTTTTGAAATGGTGCCAAGAATTCTGGAGGGCATTGTATTACCTTACTGAAAACACTGACTGTTTCAAATTCATGAATTCCTTAATGTACCACCAACACATTTGGTGAGTTAACATTCTGTAATATTTACACCCCATTCTAGTCCATACGTCTTCAGTTTATTCACGAGTCTAAGACTGCAAGAACATACAGTATAAACTGGTGATCATTGCATTTTTAACATGTGTAAATGTTAAATGTTATCTGCCCGCAGGATGCTTCTCCCAGCATCCTGCATCCCACAGCCACAGTTACTCCTGCAGACTCTCAGTCCAGCCTCAGCTGTGGAGACAAAGAGTCAGTGGGGCACAGCAACCTTAGGGTGGGTATCTCTCTAGCTCCATCTGTCTTCCTAATTCCTGAAGGAGACACAGTTACTCTGCCGCTATATGATAATGATGCCACATTCAGTGGTTTCTGTATGATTCCATCTTTTGATGGATTGCTTTTTCTGTTTATGTCAAATATAGCAAAAAAAGACAAGAAAAGAATTATGGAGGAAATGCAGTTGTTCATAACTCACAATGCCTCAAGTCCCAAGTCTTGCTAGGAAATCCACCCTATTGTTTTTTTTATTGTGAGCATCCTATTGTGGCTTACTGGTGAACAGATTCCCATCGTGGAGGTCACAGAGGACAGTGAGAAGAGCTGTGAGACGGAGACCACAGACCAAACTACTACACAAGGCCAAACCACCAGTAAGAAGCCTCGCTCAAACTCAACTAGTGAGTCACACCTACACCATAATGTAGGACATGACAGGATTAGAGGCAAAAAATAACATGAAGTACACAGAACAAACACAAAGGCATGGCCAACCACGAGGACCTACTCATTTCCATGCTATTCATGCTATGCTCACGCAGCACATTCTGATGGACCTGGAGTTCACAATAGAGTGTGCCCTCAGAGTCGCAGCCAAATACCCACCCACTGCCATGGTACTGTAGATGCCTCCTTACTTGGCTTCCCACAGAGGCACTCACAGGTCCTTCTCATAGCCATCACTAAGACTTACAGGAATGTGCTTGTGTGACTGCTGCTGCTGTTAGGTGTGCACCCGTACTGGATCGGAGATTTGGACACCATCATCATGAAGACACCAGAGCTCTATCGCACCCACCCTCACGGAGGGGTCGGACTCTACGGAAACAGGAAGTCTCTTTCTCAGCAGCTGGAGTTTTCCCATGGAGTTTCGCAGGTGAGCCAGCCAAAATCTGCTCCAGCTTTTAACTTTTTTGTTTTTTTTTTGTTTGTTTTTGCAGCAGAGAGCACAGATCATGCGCCAGTGATGAAATGAAATTACGTTAAATAACCGAACAAAACACAGACCTGGCCATTGTTGTCTCTTTGTAATTTCATGCACCCTGATGTGATTATGTCCTCATTACTTGAGAGTCTTGCGGGAAGAGCAGAGCCATAATAGCTGATGCTGTAGAATGAGCAGAAGGCTGAGAAATGCATAAGTTCTCTGTAGTCCTGGAAAATGTATTATGTTATGTCATTCTATTATTGTGGCAGCTGTGGCCTAGTGATTAGAGAGTTGGTCTTGGGATCGGAGGGTCATAGGCTCAAATCCCATTCCAGTAGGAAAATGGGGGTAGGGGACTAAACAACCTACACCCTCATCCATGGCTAAAGTGCCCTTGTGCAAGGCATCTGACCCCACACTGCTCCAGGGACTGTAACTAAAAACCCTGCAGCTAAATAGCTGTAAGTCACTCTGGATAAGAGTGTTAGCTAAGTGTAATGTAATAATTATGTATAGGCCTATGTTAAGTCACGTTGGATAAGCGCGTCAGCTAAGTGTAATAATGTAATAATATAATTATAATGTAATATATTGTTTCATTAAATAATACTGACAGACTGTTTTCCCCCATTATGTGGGGAAATGTGCATTGGAATTGTTAACTGTTCCTGATGTGTCTGTCTGAAGGGTCTACACAAGCCATCTCGTTCTCTAAGTTCAGCTCACCTGGTCCACTCAAGCAGCAGTGTGCAAGCCTTCATCATCTGCAACATCGTGCTCATGAAAGGCCATGGCAAGGTGACTCCCACGTGTTTCATTTCATCACATTAGCAACACGGAGTACAAGCTACAGGGTGATTCTACAGAAACGGTGCCATTTGTGATTGAAAAGGATGGTGAAAAAACACATCAGATAGTTAGATCTATTTGATTTCATAATGTCAAATGATGTCAGTTCTGTATAGAAAATACTTTTCCCCACCTAAACATAGAGAAGTAAGCAATTTTTTTGCAACCCCACATGTTTCATTTTATCACGTTAGCAACACGGAGTACAAGCTATGAACTTGCTAAACAGTTTGCTTGTGACAGGTACACTTATCTAACTTATCTTAATCAGTGAGCTTCTTCTTTTGTGCTTATAGTCTGTGCTTATGCTATGCTTATAGCCTGAGATTGTGCCAGATTAGGCAGCTGTGTACTGTAACTGACCGCGTTGCGCTTGCTGTGCAGGGCCTGGGCTTCAGCATAGTGGGCGGGCGGGACAGCATGTATGGGCCCATGGGCATCTACGTCAAAACCATCTTCCCTGGGGGCGCAGCTGCTGCAGACGGACGGCTACAAGAGGGTAATACAAAAACACCCCCATTAGCTCATGTCTCTACCATCTACACACACACACACACACACACACACATACAGAAACACAGACGCACATACACACACACACACAGAAACACGGATGCACACACACACACACACACACACACACACACACACACACACATACACAGATACGCTACGACACATGCACACATGCAAACACACACATGTGCACACACGTGCACTCATGCGCGCACACACACCAGCATGCACACATGCACGCGAGCACTCACACAAACACACAGACACGCACAAAGTTTACATCTGTTCAATAGGCTGTGGATGGGCGGCCTAATGGGGGTTATTTAGTGTGGTTATGAATCAGGTGGTAAGGCACGGAGCTGCCATTACAGGAGGGAGAGGGGTCAGCGCAGGGCCAGGTTATGCCCCGACCACAGAGGCCTTATTGTGTGCCAATGTTCCGCAGGGGACGAGATCCTGGAGCTGAATGGAGAATCTTTGCATGGGCTCACCCACGAGGAAGCATTGCAGAGATTCAAAGTGAGGTTCAAAGCACTTTCACAACACCACACATCATGATTGATATTCACAGTAGATGCAATGCGTATTCTGTATGGATCAATAAATCTGGCTGCAACATTTTCAAATTATATGCTGAAAATGACTTAAATGTGTTGCTTTTATGAGCTGTGTGAACAGTATACACCCTATTAATGAGTGTGGCCCAGGTGCTCAAATAGAGAGTCTGTTGCCACGTTCTGGTTCTGGTGGCAACCTCTCTCTCTCCCTCCCTGCCTCACACGTTCACCTCGTCTGTAACTCTCCTTCTCTCTCTCTTTCTCTCACTCTCTCCTTCCCACATTTACCTCTTCTCTAACTCTCCTCTCTCTCTCATTCTCTCTTTTTCTCTCTCTCCCTCCCACATCTACCTCTTCTCTAACTCTCCTCTCTCTCTCTTTCTCTCTCTCTCGCTCTCCCTCCAACATTCACATCTCCTCTAACTCTCCTTCTCTCTCTCCTTCTCTCTCTCTTTCTCTCTCTCACTTCCTCACACACCTCCTCTTTTCTCCCCTATACTCTCTCTCTTGCTCCCTCTCTCTCTTTTTCTGTCTCTCTCTCCCTTGCTTACACACCTCTTCTTTGGCTTCCCTTCTTTCTCTCTCTCTCTCCTGCTCCCTCTCTCTCCCTCTCTCACACACCTCCTCTTTGGCTCCCCTTCTTTCTCTCTCTCTCTCTCTCTCTCTCTCTCTCTCTCTCTCTCTCTCTCTCTCTTGCTCCCTTTTTCTCTCTCTCTATCTTGCTACCTCACTCCTCTTTGGCTCCCCTTCTTTCTTTCTTTCTTTCTTTCTTTCTTTCTTTCTTTCTTTCTTTCTTTCTTTCTTTCTTTCTTTCTCTCTCTCTCTCTCTCTCTCTCTCTCTCTCTCTCTCCTGCTCCCTCTCTCTCCCTCCCTCTCTCACACACCTCCTCTTTGGCTTCCCTTTCCTTGTCTCTCTGTCTCTCTCTCTTCCTGTGCAGCAAATAAAGAAGGGTCTGTTGACGCTGGTGGTGCGCACCAGCCTGCGGGTGGGGGCCCTGTCCAGCAGCCAGGCTCAGGTGGCCCAGCTGTGCCGCTCGCGCTCCCTGAGCTCCAGCACGGCCATCAGCCGCGTCAGCGCCGACATGAGCGACTACACCCTGCCTCCCGCCAACCCGGGCGCCAAGCCGCGCGACCGCATCATCATGGAGATCACGCTGCAGAAGGGTACGGCCCGGCCCGGCGCCAACCCGGCCCAGCTGCCCCGGGGGCGCTCACAGAGCTCCTCTGTCTGTGCTGTTCTGTGCTGTGCCTCTCAGGGTGCTGGTCAGTGTGGCGAGGAGGGAGGGAGGGAATCGGTCCCTGTTTGGCGATGGCGATGGCGGTGGTGGTGGCAGTGGCTATGGCCTTTCCTGATATTCAGTCAACTGTGTAATCTGCTATTTATGCACATAGCTGTTTGAGAAGTGTCAAAGCAAATATATGCACTAACTGCATATGTAGAACGTTTAAAACTTGTTCCAGGAGTTTAGGATGAATAAGGAATGATAGCCAAATGCATTCGTTAGTAAAGAAAGTATTCTTTCTTCATAAAGTTGTAGAAGTTTTAGAAGTTGTCCTTCAGTATGGTGTGTGTGTGTGTGTGTGTGCGCGCGCGCGCGTGTGTGTGTGTGCATGTGTGTATTGTAGAGGTCGGTGTGGGGCTGGGCATCGGGCTGTGCTGTGTGCCCTCTGCTAAGGGCTGCCCAGGGATCTACATCCACACGCTGTCTCCTGGCTCCGTGGCCCACATGGACGGGCGACTCAGGTGAGCACAGCAGGCATGACGTGCAGCGATGGGCAATCTGGCGTCAGAAACTACAGTACACAACTGCAGTACACAATACCGCATATTTGTTCCAGCCATTCACATTCCAATTAGCACAGTTCATCAGCCAGTTAGAGGACTTAATTACTGGCATAACATGTACTGTATTACTGCAAGTGCACAGGTTGAACCAGGTGATCTGGAATATGTGGCACTAGATTGCCCTTCATTGACGATGTAGGCTGACTACATGCTCTTATTCATACTTGCCACTGAGTTTTACCTTTCAGTTTTCTCATTTTCTCTCATTCCTTCCTTCCTTCCCTCTCTCCCTCCATCCCCTCTCCTTCATTTCACTGTCCCTCCCTGTATCACGCCATATTAGATGTGGAGATGAAATCATGGAGATCAACGACACGGTGGTTTGCAACATGACACTGAACGACGTCTACACGGTTCTGAGTCAGTGCAACCCAGGCCCGGTTCAAATCATCATCAGTCGCCACCCCGACCCAAACGTAAGTACCATCTGGCAACCAGAGACCAGACATCCTGGTTGCGGCCCAGAGAGACTGCGACTACGCCCACGCACAAACAGTAGGCCTTCCTCTGACTGGGATTTTTACTGCTGTGCTCTGCACTGTGTCTTCAGGTCTCTGAACAGCAGCTGAACGAGGCGATTGCACAAGCGGTGGAGAACAGCAAGCTGAAAAAAGACAAGAGCCAGTGGAGCATGGAGGGTAATGTCTTAAAACGGGAGGGAGGGAGTGGGGCAGAAAGAGAAAGAGAAAGACTGCCTCTGATCTTAGTTTTATTTAAACAATGGTAGTCACAGTCTGATAAAGTCAGACTTATTAAACCAATCATGAATACATTTTATCTCAAAAAATCCTTTTAATGGATAAAGTAATGTCATGAATCTGTGGCGGATTTCAAAACAGTATTACTGCCCTTTTCCCCCTCTCGACTAAATCACAGCTTCATAGGGAAGGAACACTACACTTTGTTCCAAACAATAAACAATACTGAGTGGTACTTGGCAGGGGCTCTGTATATATTTCACAAATTAAACACTGAGGCTCTTTCTTCCATTTCTCCTTCTTTTAAAAACTATGTGCTGTATTTTATTTTCAACTTTTAACTGCTGCTGGCTGCTGCAGTTGATTAAAGATTCATCCGCACACAACAATCAGACCCCCTTCCCTCCCACACCAAGTGGTGTCATCCCTTGTGTAACGAATGCCAGTTAGCATAGCTTGGCGTTAGAATGTTAATAAATCTCCCTCCCAACACTACTAACTAGGATACTCTGCTAGCTTTCTTTTACCTGCTTTGATAACGTATCTTCCGCCCAATTTGGAGTTGCTGTGAGGTCACGAGTTCGAGCTAGGCACTGGATTTCACTGAATGACCTTGGTTACACTTGCCTTTTCCTTTCTGAGGTCCTCACCCAGTCTCCTGTTCTCAGGCCTAAGGCGGCAGGAGTCCTGCCCACATGGGAAACAGAAGTGCGAGCGATGTCCAGAGCGAAGCGTCAGTCAGCTCACCGTTCGCCGCGCCCAAAAGGTCATGACCCGCTCGTGCAGTGAGGGCGCCTATAGCCAGCGGTGTGGTGGGGCCGGCCTCCCCCACCAACAACACCCCGACCTGGTGGCCCGCGTCCACAGCATGGACGCCTCCATGGCCTCAGCTGCCATCCCCAGACCAGAGCTGGTGTCCAGCAACAGACTGACCCCCACATACAGCGATGATGACTACAACGTTCCGTACAACTCCCCGCCGAACGCCACATGTCAGCAGCCTCTTGATGAGGAAATCGGAGGCTCCAGGGGTTGCAAGCCCAGACCTCTGACCCCTCCAACAAGGTACCTCAGACAGGAGGACGTGACCAGCGAGGAACTGACAAATACCAGTGGATCCAGCCAGGAATCACCCATCAGGGAGGAGGACCTACTCCCCTCGCAGACACACTGTCAGGTAAACAAGGCACAATGAAAACACATCTTAATAGACTCATTGTCAAAGGTATTTGTCATAAGTTCATAGGTGCAGTATTTGTCAAAGGGGCTCATAGGATCATAGGTATTTATTATAGGTGCATTGGACATGTGCAGACAACTGCTCACTTAGAGAGTGTTTCATTTTGACTTGGATCACAGTCCACAGTGAACTGCAGTCGAACGTGCGAGCGATGACTATCTTCATTCGCACAGCCACATATGTGAAAAGAGGAAGAAAGCTGGTCTGAAAGTAGTTTCCCTTATATGGTTGGTGAATGACATGGGGCGTTGCTTGTGACAAGCCGGCAGTTTAAGCAACTCGACCACAGCCCCAAAGATTTTCAATCGTCTTAAAGTGTCTCATCATTTGCATCTTTTGTGCATCTTTTGAACCGCAGACTGCGTCCAGACAGTTCCCCTCTGTAGCACCTAATCTTAATCTCTCATTCAGTAGAGAAGATGCATTATGTCTAGGATCCATGCAGACTAAAAAGATAACCACTAATGTATTTTTCTTTATTTCCACATGCTTAAAGTTTTTCTGCAGTATATACAAGGCTTTGGTAAAGTTTTCAAGGCTAGTGTTTAAAAATGTATGTTCACATCACACTGGTGTTTTTTTTTAAACGAATGATGTTTGTTGCACGACTGTGTCTTTTGGACTGACAACTGAGTTATGGCCTGATGTGTTTGTTGTCCATTTAAATGTGAGTTATGTGCCGTCAGTGGACCAAGTGGGATGGCATCCTGAGGTATTACTTTGTTTTGCTGCTGGGCTTGAAGAGCACGTTGATGTGTTTTGTATTGAGTTTGCCTGTGATGCATGGCGGATGCTAAGCTAGACGGTTGCATTACTACACCTTTTGTGGTCTGCGCAAATGGTGACAAGATCATTTTTCTCATTTCCTGTTTGTGTTACAGGAAACGAGCGAGCACTCAGGGGGAACTAAAGCAGCGCTCAGTAGTTCAGCCCTTGACACTTGTGATGTGATCGAGTCCTCCAACCGAGAAGAATTCTCACTGGGAGAATCAGGTATGGACATTAGCATACAGTTTGATCATTAGATGGCCTGGATTCTGGATTTCAATTTAGTAATTTATTGTAAAAAAGCTATCCTGATCTACCCTATAGCTATATATATATATATTTATATACTGCACAGTGTACTTAATGTCAAGGATGTCTGCCATATTCTTTCCTTTTTGCCTACACAATTTATCCAGCTAAAGATTCCAGTCTATAGTGAACTGTGAATCAAGCTATGCAGGATAGTCCATCAAATGTTGATATGTTGCTCATCCTCCAATGCACACTAGGATGCTAATACGGTGTTGCTCTTGTTTAGATAATCAGTCGCCCAGCCACCGTCGCTGCCAGAACCGGAGGGCGGCCCTGAGACGCCAGGCCCGTGCAGAGGCGACCTTGGATCAGCTGCAGGACCCCTGGGTCAGGCTTTCCGACAGCCCGGAGAACCAGCCCAGCCCCACACGCACCACTATGGCCGACAGCTGTGAGCCAGAGCTGACGGAAACGGCAGACAGCAATGGTGTCGTCGAGTTGCTGCAGAGCGCCCCAACCACAGGCAAACTAGAAGACTCCCCCAGCGCTAAAAAGGGCCCCCCCGTGGCCCCCAAGCCTACGTGGTTCCGCAAAAGCCTGAAGAAGAACGGGCAACTTCCTCAGGAACAGCCGAAACCTGCAGAAAACAAGAGCCCAAGTGTCAGCAGGACATTTGGCATTAATCTGAGATCTACTCCGTCAAACTCTTCAATCAAGCAGAAGATCAGCTCTTTTGAGACGTTTTCCAGCCCAGAGGCTGGCGATCGTGGCACTAGGAGAGGGGCTGCCTCAACATCACTCTCTGCAGTTGAGAGAACTGCCCGCCACAATAGCACCCCTGTTTCCTGTGATGCAGGCTTTACAGGAAGGAGCACAACCATTTTAAAAAGCTCTGTTGATAAAAAGGAGACGCAGCCTGCCACCACCACCCCAGAGGTAGCCTACACAACGCCAGCCCCAGAGGTCACTCATCAAGAGCCACCAACCCCAGAGGTGGCCCACGAACAGCCACCGACTACAGATACTACCCCAGGGCAGCCACCAACTCCAGAGGTGACCACAGAAAATCTGGCAGAGGTGGTCCCAGAACAGCTCTCTGAGGAATTCACAACAGACCCAGAACCAAAGGTTTCTAAAACAGCACTGGATCAGGAGGCCACTGAGGAGAATTCCACCAGTGCCTCAGATGAGGCAACCACTCCCCCGGCAGACCAGGAAGAAGCTTCTCCTACAGAGTCTTCTGCCTCGACTCACTACCCCAGAAGAGCCAGCAGCTCCAAGAGTGCCCTGCCTGACACGCTTGTTGCGTCCAAGGCAGACGCGGCACACCAGGCCAGCCTGAGGACTCGCAGCCTGCCCTTGAATGGCTCCCCGTCCCCAGAGCCCACCAGTCTCAAGGGCCTGGATGGCGAGAGCCTGGGCAAGATCCTGTCCTTCAGCAACCAGGTGTCCCACGCCCTCATGCGGTCCATGCAGTCCCTGCCGCAGTCACCCTGTGTCCGGTTTACTAACCCTTGGCCCGCTGCATTGGCACCAGACTCTGAGGACCAGGAGGCTGCCACCACAGACAAAGCACCCTTGTCGCCTGCAGCGGACAGCAATGAGAGGGGGTTCTCTGTGAGGTAAGTGTGAATACACAGTTGATGTTTCCGTATGACCCATATGAGATACAGGGCACGAAGCAAGGAATAATTCTCTATGCCTGAAATGATCAAAATGTTTCAAAGATATTATAACTATCTACTACCAAATTGTAAATGTAGTCTACAGTCCCATGTCTGATTTCAGGCACTATGCCTGAGATGTTTTAAGCCTGGAGATAAGACTGTGTTTAACAGTGAAGCTTATGGCACGAGCCACTTTAAAGTCCTTGCCCCATGTGTATCACTAGAGCATAGATCAAACAGAGGTAAAAGAGATCGAGATCAGGTCCAACTCTTTCAAGTTTAGGGCTGGATACAAGGCTCAGTGTTCTTACTGTAAAGCTCAAGGAGGAAATGCAGCTTTTGCACTGTCAGTAAGATGAAACAGATGCTTTTATCTGTAGTTCCTGTTCTGCATGCCAACAGCTTGCCAGGGGCTTAGCGGTTATCAATTGACAAAATTTGTACTGACATTCACACACAAACACACACACACAGAGAAATGACTACCACCACCCTGGGTGGAATGCTTTGAACACACGGACCCAATTGTTTTAGCATGTTTCCATGCAAGGGCACAGGACTGTGACGGCTAAAAGTGTCAGGCCTGTGCGTTTGTGTCTCACTGTGTGTCTTACGTTGGGCACGCCGCAGCCTGGCCGAGCTCAGGGAGTGCACCATTGGACGGGGGGAAGATGGCACCGCTGAGGACAGGCCCCAGGCCACGCCTCCATCCTGCGCACAGTCCATGATCTCAGCCATCCCCCAGGAGGAGATCGACCGCATGGTTAAAGAGGTCAAGGCTCTGGATGAGGAAGCTCTGAAAGTAAGCCTGCACCTTCATGTTACTTTTGTTGTTCTCTGGAGCACCCTATCATGACAAAACAGTACACACTATAATACAGTGCATATGTTGCAACTAGGATGCAAAAAAGTATGTTTTTCAACATATATTGCTATTACTGAGGTCATAAATTATATAGTGTGAGGAGAAACACCTCTAAAAACCCAGTGGACGTGCTGTGGCATTGTAGTTTATCGATATGCCTGAAACATGCTCAAAAGCCAGCTGACGTCTTATTATTTAAAACCCTATAAGCTGTGGCATGGTGTAGACACAGGAGCCAGGCGTGCATCGGTTATGTCACTACTGGGACCATTAGCATCGAAGACAGAGTGCAGCTGGCATTTTAAAGCTCTCTTGGCAGTGGCAGAAGAGTATGTGCTACCTACAGGAGGAAAAAAAGAAAAATATAAAGCTTTCAGGGAGGAGGCAGGGGGAGAAAAAGACTGCATGTATTGTGTTTCTGCCTTCATTTCCGTGTGGTGCGGTAATCAAAAACCTCAGTCTCCACACAGCAGGCAGTGGCTTTCCCTCCTCCTCCTCCTCTCTCCCTCTCCCTCATCCTCTCTCATTCACTCGCTCCATCCCCGAGGAGCATTTGGACTGCAGCTAAACAGAACATCTGCAGACATTTCCGCACTCGATGTGTCATCATCCTCCCCTCTGTCCTACCGCTCTCTCTCTCTCTCTCTACTGCACACCACTCTGTAAAGTGTCTCAGCTTTCCCGTTCCAATTAAAAAGCTGACGGATCCTACTGCACTGGTGCAACCCGCCATGCTGCCACACGGCGCCGTGGCAAACAGGGGCAGGCGGAGGCTAATCGTCAGCCGTCCGTCCGCTGCCAGGGCGGGGATGGGTTAGCTGAAGAGGCAGCTGTTAGTGCCCGTCTGGTGTGTGTGTGTGTGTGTGTGTGTGTGTGTGTGTGTGTGTGTGTGTGTGTGTGTGTGTGTGTGTGTGTGTGTGTGTGTGTGTGTGTGTGTGTGTGTGTGAGAGCTGGGTTGGAGGGTAGGAGACAACATGCTTGTACGGATCCCCCTCCGGCCCTCGCAAAACGCCACTGCTGCACCGAGATGCACAGAGCCATCTGGAAGTCGTACCGTAGCCAGCTGTTATTTTCAAGAAAATAGACCTCTAGTCTTTTAATGAATGCAGATGATTCTCCGACATGTTATATAACACATGTTTCATGCTTTTAAAGCACTGCTAATAGGATTCAAAATACCAGCAGGACATACAAACACACAATTCACGCACATGGGCGCTCGTATCTCAAGTGAATCTCTCAAAGGTGCTGAAGAAAACATTCCTGCGAATCCTCAAATGTGACCTCATTCTGTCTCCATGCAGCAACTGGAAGACATCCACGTGGTGATCTTACACAAGGAGGAAGGAGCAGGCCTGGGCTTCAGCATTGCGGGTGGCATAGACCTGGAGAACAAAGCGACGACAGTGAGTGACAGCCCCCTTTGGCAAACACACACTTCCACAGTGAAGCAACACACCAACATCAAACAAACATGTCCGTGTGTGTGTCTCACTGTGTGTGTGTGTGTGTGTGTGTGTGTGTATGTACAGGTGCACCGAGTGTTTCCGAGTGGGCTGGCCGCACAGGAGGGCACCATCGAGAAGGGCGACGAGGTGCTGTCCATCAACGGGCAGACGCTGAAGAACGTGACCCACAGCGACGCCACTGCCACGCTCAGGCAAGCGCGCAGCCTCCGGCAGGCCGTGGTGGTGGTGTGCAAAAACAAGGACAGCGATGGTGCAGCCAGCAGCGGCACGAATGACTCCTGCACCGGTGGGGGCGCTGCGGGCACTGAGAACCGCTTCACGGGTGAGTTGCAGCAAGCACAGCCACTCCCAAATCTCCACACTTGTCCAGGGTGCCCAGCCAAGACAGTCAGAGGGCCTGCTCACTGCTAGATCGTTTGAGTAAATATAGACACAGGAGTGGAGATCTTTCTTAAAGGAGTACTTCCATGAGAAACCGTTTGGTACTTGCTCTTTTGAAATACGACAGGTCACCCCGAGTTGCATATGCATGCTGCACGTGAAAATGTTCTTTTAACCCGATTGCCTCCATTAGTCAGAAAGAAAGTAGGCGGAAAAAGAAGTGAATAAGAAAAATGCCAACAAAGTGACGTAGGTTTGTAAATTAAAAAAAGCTATGCCACAGTTGTGATTACTGGAGAAGTTTTGTTGCAGCACACATTCGCTTAGCAAAGTATAGGTAAGTATGTGTGTTTGTGTAGAACGTTTAGATCTTCTATTTGGTTCGCTATGACCGAATGGGCTTCAAATGATTGTAGCCTGTAACTAGCATAGCCAAGAACCTGTCATTCTCCCCGCTCCATCTCCTCCACCAACTAGAACAGCCTGAAACAGAAGCACTTAAGCATTTTTTTTATCCAAAACTGGCTCACAGAGCATTTATTAATACTAGAGACCACCACAAAATGAATGAAAACACGATGGAAATACACCTTTAAGCTCTGTTTTAACACATAAAATTCCACTTTTATGAGGAAAATTTTCACACTTGTTCTGACACCTCCCCAACCCCTGTCTCTTTTTCGTCACTGTCCAGCGGATGAGACAGGTGATATAGTGACGTTGGAGACAGAGAAGAATGCAGGGGGAGTTGGATTCAGTTTGGAGGGAGGAAAGGGCTCCATCCATGGAGACAGACCTCTGACCATCAGCAGGGTCTTCAAAGGTGCACAGATTTCAGTTGCATAAATTCATTAACAAAAAGACTGCAATGGTCTTCTCAAAAATTACTGCTACACTGATAAAGTTTAAATTTCCTTAGGTTAGATATTACACATGTATGTTAATGAAAAATATGTACTGATATGATTTCATGTTATTGTCATGTCATGTCAAAAATTCCCTTAATCTGTCATAACCTGGCAGTGTTTGTGTTCACACGTGGCAAAACACCACCTCTCCTATCCTGAGCCAAGGGTGGGTCTAACTAACAGTGCTGGCTTTGGCCTACAGGTGGAGCTGCTGAGCAGAGAGGGATGCAGGTTGGGGACGAGCTACTGCAGGTTGCAGGCACAGTGCTGCAGGGCCTCTCGCGTTTGGACGCCTGGAACCTCATAAAGGCTCTACCAGAGGGGCCCTTCACGGCCATCCTGAGGAGGAAGCGGGAAGAGCAGGAAGTTGTGAAGGAGTCAACGGAGTGATTCTACATAGTCCACCACACACCCATGGCCAAACATCACCGCACCCATAAATGCTTTATACACAAAGGTAAAAAAGAGGCAAAAATGTACAGATACATACTAAGTAATTAATGAAGACGCATACTTGGTCTGCCTGTCCAGTTAGGTCACTCATCAAGGGGGTTTAGTGTGTGTGAGGATGCATTTTTGTCACTAACTGGTAAGAGTGGCTCTCCATAAGCACTTTAACATGCTGTGCATTTTAGAGGTACTCTGCTAACAGGGCTTTAGTACTTTTCAAGTGTCATGTTCAGGGATATTTGGGAACTTGATCAGTTTCAAGGTTTTCCTCTTTTTAAATCTAAGATTTGCACAGACTATGTACATTCGGTATTAAAAAAAAATAGAAATATATTTAACCATGAACTATGAATTCTTTGTTAAAATAATGCCTTAAGTATTACACGTTAATAACAGACGTCAGCCACAACTGTGATTTGATTTGGATCCTGTGAAACTCTCTTGAAAAATGAGTCTACCTACTTACACTCAATGCAGCTCGGCCTAAAAAATGCTTCAGTGTAGACCAGCGACTGAGAAGAACATCATCAAAGTAGACCAAAGACTGATTTATAACAGTGTGATGGGTCCAGCACTTATCGGAGTGCCTGTTATCTTATTGTCATTTTTTTTTTCATGAAAAATTAATATTACTGAAAGTCATGTTGTCTGACACAAACTTCTACCTGTTTGAGTCAGCATATGTGTTGTGTGCAGCACTGTTACATTATTTTTGCACAAATTTAAAGAAAAGAACACAAAAAGCTTATTAAAAATGTTGGATTTGTGGATAATATTAAATAAAAATGAGTCAACCTTTTGTCTTGAGTGCAAATGTACATTACCTACAGAGCACATGAATTCAAACACCCACATCTGGTGATTTCTTTTATTACTGATGCTGGTGAAATACAAAAATCTCAAGAGTGATTCATAGAAGTGATTTGATTGTTTCTGTCAGGTACCAGCAAGTTAACAACAGTACATATAAGTCACTTTCCATAGCAGCAATCGATTTCAGTGTGGAGGAATCGTCAAACACAGCATTCAACACAGACTGGAACAATCAACCAATCGCCAACAGATGACTGAAATAATTAGCATTGATGACTTGACAGCCACTGAGGACACTAGGTGGCGACAGGCCAAAGACAAATTCAGACAGAGCAAATTCTAACAACAACAAAAATATATCACCTGGTTCTGACACACAAACAAGGCAATGTAATCGTAATTTCAAAGAGAATGCAACTATGAAAGGCAGGCAGTAACAAAAAAAATTGATGGGATACCATGCTAACGCCTGGCATCCGCACATATGGCTCTTTTTTCTTTTTGCAACCAGGTTGAGGATCATGCATATCACTAGCGTTACAGTACACAACATTAAGCGATGCAGACACACACATAGACGAGGTCAGACAGACAGTCATGCTCCCTTATGTAGAACCCATTGATCACAGTGTGAATGCCAGCGGACACACTCCACAGATGAGTCCATTGACACATGACATACCATGACTGCCCATTCAGCAGGTTAAAAAAAAAAAAAAAAAAAATATGAGAAAATTCTAACATTATACCATCATTCCCTTTCCTATTCTTCCAGGATTTTGTCAGTATTTACTAAAATGTAAACAAGAAACAACTAGGATCATTACTCAGGATGTTGGCTGCAGTCAAATAGTCTTGTTTTCTTAAGACAGTTTCTAATAGAGTGCAACGAATCCAAAATATCTAAATCACATCAGTAAGAGCCATTTGACATAAAAGCTGTTTGGGTTTTTAAATACTAAGGAAGGGCGCTTCAATGCTTCCTTTCAGATCTCTTTTAAAGCAACACGAAGTAGTTTTCGTCTTCCTACAGGTTAATAGAGCAGAATTGTCTCTCATTCGAACTACAGAGAGACAGCCCGCTCCTCCAAACTTCCTTTGTGCGGTTATAGCCCATGGAGGGCAGCAAAGCAAATTCAGCAGTGCCTTTCACCCAGTTACAAGTTGATGAACCACTGAAACAATTTTGGAAACCTTATTTTCAGGTTGAAGAAACTACTTAGTGTTGCTTTAACACAGGGTGCACCGAGTCATCTTTTAAGATCTTTTAATTTTCCCACAAATGCTCATGACAGCAAAAAACACCAATCCAAGCAGCTCTTGGTTGTTCACCTTATCACAACCACTTAGCCTAACATTAGTTAAGACGGATTCCATAGCACCGTTTTTGTCTGAACTAACTCATCTTCATGCCTTTCCCCGTCTTCATAACATTTTTCATCGAGCTCAAGGATGAGTGGTTATAAGAATTAGGAATAGACGAAAGGACAGTCTATTTGACTGCAGCTGTAGTGTGAAACATGCCATTCATATTTGGGGAGAAATGCAAATACATACAGGGATTCAATGTTTTGAAAACAAAGGCTAAGCCTCAGCTCAACTCCGTACAATCTGCAGGTTTTTGCAAACATGCCTCATATACGACTTATTATCTGTAAAAAGGAATGGATTTCATTTTACACACGAAATGTAAAGGACTGTGTAGTTTGTGCGATTAAAATAATTCAAGGGAATTAATCATCATTTCCCTTTCTGGTCCAAATCTCCAATAAAAAAAGCATCACATGTTTTACAGTACATTTTGCTAACATTGGTCAATGTGTGTACAAAGTCAGAGGTAATGTTTTTTTTTTTATACTGACCTGGTGAAAACACAAAATAATGTTCCCTTAATAGACACAATTAAACATGATCTTAAGAAATAGTCTTGATCTTAAATCATAAAAAATATCCTAATCTCTGGCTGACTGTTGGATGGACAGTTGTTTCGTCATGGCTGTCCACTGAGGTGTGCTATTTCAGAGACTTGACCGCCTTGGTGAGGTTGCTGTAGAACTCAGTCATGCTGGACGGGAAGAAGGAGTCCACTACAGAGCGCGGCAGATAGCCTCCCAGGTCTGTCTGGAAGAAGGTCAACAGCTGGGTTTTGCCTGGTTCTCTGTGGACAGAAGGAGACACAGATGGCTGATCACTACAAAGCTGTTGCCCTTTGACTTTTTCCACTACATTCCAATTCTCAAACTTAAAATTATTTTTATTTGAACTAGCCTGGCATTCTAACGGCATCTGCACATCTTTAACACACATTTATGGTTACATAGACTATAAAGTTTTATGTCATTGCAATACAGTCTGTCCATGTTTAGCTGCCAGTGTTTGACTCTCTGCTGCCACCGCCTGTCTGCTCTGTGCAATTGCAGCAAAGAAGGAAATGAAAGAAAGGAGTCAGCCAATGAGGCGAGGCTGACAGCCGTGACTCAGGCTTCACTTACCCAGGGATTGGAGCACAGAAGCACCCACATGGATGATTAAAGCCCCTGACATAGCCAGCCTGAGGAGGACAGTCAGGGTGTCCTACGTGGGTGGCTGTAGGAATCAAAAACAAAGCGTGAATACCGGACAGACAAACACTCCAGCAAGTGTGGGCAGGTCTGAATGCAAGCACTGCACACAGCAACAGGGGCAACAGCAGCCCTATTTTGATAATGGATTTACATTCAAAATGATCTGGGATTACAGCGAATTATCATGTGCAGGCAAAAGATTCGCCTGAGAGGATTATTCAAATGATTCACTTACACACTGCCTACAGACATAAATAACTGACAACCACAATCTAGTAAAAGAACAAATGTATGAAAATGATTTAGCTCTATATGTTCCATTTCAATGTTATCAGAGTTAGACCTGTAGGTATTTACGTACTGTCTACAGCAAAACAATAGAATACATCATACATAAAATAACAAATACAGAATATACAGTCGCTGTATTAGTGTATCTGGAAATGTGTAAGAACAGAATAGGAAATCTGAATCTCTAATAAGAAAACAGCACAAAAAGAAACAAGGATGAAAAGTGTCATTTAGACAGTGAAGGAATTTTATTACGCACCATTTGATGTTATGGTGCCATCTTCATATTGCTTAACTAAAATAACATCTACAAAGTCTCGTGGTGATATAATACCCATAGCTGCCGAAGGAGTAACAGTTCTGCAGACTGAGACGTCCTGTGATAGAGTGGGAAACAGGGCAGACTGTATGGGTTCTGTTCGGTTGTACAGCAGGCAACATAAATATGACAACAGAAGAGGGAGTTTGGGCATCTGTGAAAATGTATGTACCTTACCTTTTACTGTTAACAAATATTGTATATATAAACCACAAAAAATGCTATTCACCAGTAAAGGTGTAGATCTTGGAATACGAAAAGTAAAAGCCCTGTATTCCTTTGGCTGTGCATTTAACACAATTAATTTACCTAAGTACCTAATGATTTGTGTGCATATTAGAATCAGCTGGTTCAGAAACAATTTTTGGGTAAAATATGTGGCAGGGGGTTTTACTTTTTGAAGTCACAATCTCTGCACTGTTCAGCAGCTTTATCATAAGCCCTACTATCATAAACAAACTTGAAGAAGTGATTAAGGCAGCTTTGAGAACTGTAGCAGGATTTACCTCAGTGATTTGTTCAAGCAGCTCAAACTTCTTGACATTGCTGTCCCACTTGACACGAATGCCATTGGGCTCCGGTTTTAAGCACTCCCACACCTTCTCAGGACAGGCATTAATTACACCCTCTCCTTTGTACCTGTTAATCGCATTATATAGCTTCATATTGAACAGACACACTACCTGTGACATCCAACCAGTGTTTTGTTATAATTGCTGAGACCTATTTTTTGGTGATGTGCAGAATATGAATTTTAAACACATATTATATTTCAAAGCACAGAACAAACACTTTAAAATGCAAATACTCACACATTTCCAGGGAATTCTGTGGATGGCCGCCAATAAACAACAACGTCACTCTACACCAAAACAAATGTGCTTAAGTTTTCTTGGCAATGCACATATCAGCAAGTATAGGGAACAAGGGGGGAGGGGGGCACTGTCATGTCACGCTATTACACGTCACCAAACTCGTTATAATATCAGATATGAACTTACCACAACAATATTGTACTCACCGATTTTTTACAGACTTTCCATCCAGATTGATCTTTGCTGTAGCTTAAAAGGTGATCTGCAACTGTATTTGCAGATTGCTGGTATTCCATGTTTTATATAACACAATTTATGCTAGCCAGCTAGCACTAAATAGTTCACCTATGCTTCACTATTTTCAACTTCAGAGTAATCAGTAACGGGAAAATCATTTAGCAAAGCGATGCCGATTATTCTCTAAAAATGATAAAACACATGTTAAACCTCCTAAAATCAAAACGACAGACAATTTGCATTATCTTCGGATGGCTACCGCTTGACACTGTACACGGGTCTGGAACGGAGATCTCTGCAACACTGGAAACACAAAAGAGCTGAAGAGCGTCGATTAATTACTGTACCTGTCTGAACAATAAAAACGGTTATTAGTTGTCGTACGCCGGCATATGACAATCAACTCTATCAGAATACATCACCCGAGCGATATCGGTACATTACAACTGTTCAAAAAAATGAATGGACACTTCCTGGTTCTGAAGCGCATCCTTACGCATAGGACTCTGGGATCTGTAGTCCGTCCCTCAAACTTGTTTGAACCTTTTCCAGACCTCCCAAGGACACTTTTATCTAAATTGTTGGTATACTGGCTGCTCCAGACAATAGTAAGCTATAGTAAGCAAGTTGGTATCTCTGCAGACTTTCAACTTTTTTTATTTATTTGTCAACAAGTGTTCATGTTTTAAGGCACAGTAATTTGATAAGCAACATGCAAACATAGATACCACTTTATTCATTTTGTGTGCTTTACAACACCATTGGTCACAGCAATGATAATAACAATGCATCAACAAACTATACATTCGAGCAGACAAGTTCACTTGAGCCTGACAAATTTACATCATTGTTGGTTTTGGATTTCTTCTTTGCCAGTTTGCCACTGGACTTTAGGTACTTCTCCTTGTTGTGAATAACCTGGATGTACTGGTCAGTGCTGCTGTTCTGCTGGTCACTACTTGAGGCTAGTGAGGCTGAATCTGACTCTGTGAGTGATGGCTCGACCTTGTGCTTAGTCTTAGGCTTCACTTGGGGCTCGAAGTGTCTGTGGGCGGGCTCTGCACCCTTTACATTGCTGTGGGAACAGAAGCGTGGCCCCATGTCATCCCAGTCCTCCTCACAGTCTTCCTCGTGTGTGCAGTACACCCCACGGGCCACGTCTTTGGCCATGGACAGCTGACTGCCCGCGGGGTCTCCGATGTAGAACCGCACGGGCTGGTGGAGGTCAGACAGGGACCTTGGTCGGTGCGACTGGCTGGACGCCCCCCTCCTCACACTCTTGCCGGCCCCCTCCTCCTCTTCCTCCTCGCTCAGGTGGGGCTGGTGGGACCTGTGTGGGGTGCGGATGGTGTAGCGCTTGATGTTCCTGGGGTAGAGCTCCACGATCTCGCCTGGGTCGTCAGCGATGCGGTAGTGGCGAGGTATACGCGTGGTGGAGCGCACTAGCTTCTTCCGTGGATCGTGCTCGTTCACAATGACGTAGCGGGTGGTGTGGGCACGTCGCCCCACATAGCTTTGGGCCGTCACAATCCCAGGCTCTGGGTGTACGGGCCGGATGTTCTTCCTGAACAGGGGGTCAGAGTGAATGTTTTCTGCATAGCGCACAGATGGGTTGTAGGCCACATGGTGAAATGACTTGGAACGACAGGAGCCACTTGATCCTCCTAGATACCCTGGATGTCTTTAATGGGATACATGGGATACAGGGAGAACATTATAAGGGCATCTAAGAATCAGAATCACAATACTTTAGTAGTCCCTATGGAGAGAGTGAGAACATGTACAATAGCATTAACATACCCTGGACCCCGAAGACCTCAACTGAGCCAAATATTTATTTTATATTTATATTTATATTATTTTATATTTACATTTATATTTATATCAATATGCTAATTCTGGGCTAAAATAGATGTTAATTATATATTCCAGTCTTTTACAAAAGACTTTGTTATAGTTTTAGGTTTATTTCGACACCCCTTTAATATACCTGTTTGGTATGTGGTCATATCTGTGCTTCTGTCTGACAGACACAGTGGGACTCCGGGATGGACCAGCGGCCCTGACGTCAGAGCGCGATGCGGACTGCGTGATGGTGCGAATGCTGTTGCCTCGGCGCACCGGTGACTCAAAGTTGGTGACGCTGCCGTTGCGGCGAGGTGAGGAGGAGCGAATGGAGGACTCCATGCTGGTGACATCGCTCTCGGCTTGCTCAGGTTTCTTCTCACCTCCCTCAGGAGCCTGTAGCCGAGCTGTAGTCGGGCCAGATTACAAACAAAACGGAGAGACACACACACACACACACACACACACACACACACACACACACACACACACACACACACACACACACACACACACACACACACACACACACACACACACACACACACACATCCTCAGATTCTCTCTGAATTAACTGGACATTTATGGGCCTTTGTAAATATGGCCAACTGCATTAACAGTGCCCCTACAGGGCCAGTAATAAAAGAAGATTACCGGCTGCCAACTGGAAGACCTTCTTCTTGTCCTCCGTCCGTTCCTGAGCAAATAACAATCCGTTCAGACATAATGTGATATTGATTTTTTCCTATCTATTTAATTCTATTTCAAGGGCATGCAGCACAAATGACATTGTGACTGGCATTAACGCTCATAAGTCTCATGAGCTATGGCACATTTCCTTTACCGATATTGAGCTCCTTCTTCATTATTGAAGTCATCAGTGCTATTATTATCAAATGGCTATCTTGAGTTACAATAACAATGTGCCTCCACATCCATTCAAGGATACCACTCACTGTCTGAAGTTGCATTCTGAGTTGATTATTGGTGTATTTGAGGGACCTTGCAATGGCTTGCAGGTAGTAGATCAGCATGCTGGAAGACAACAAGAGGGAGTAGTACTGAGATGGACAGGCCCAGTTTGTGTTTAGTCAGATTAGTCTGTGCCATGGTCTATGCCAGGGACGGACAAACCAGATTGAGAAAGTAAAAGTCCTGCCATGTGTTCCTTTTGCCTGTGCTCTCAACCCAGGCGAGTTCACTAATTAGGTCATCTACCTAGGATCAGCCAGATTAGTGAATTGGCTGGAACAAATATGTGGCAGGACTTTTACTTTCTGGACCCAGGATGTCTGCCTCTGGCCTTTGCCAACCTGAGCTTTCTGGGCAGAAGAACTGAGATTGGCAGGGAGGAATAAGAAGACTCAGGCAGGGTGAAATAGAAAATCTCAGGCAGTGTGAAGTAGGAAGACTGACTGACTCACAACAGCAGCAGCAGAGCCGGCAGGACCACCACCGGGCTCGTGACGTAACTCATCACTTTACTGAACCACAGGGGGAAGTCGTTGGCTATGGTGTCAGAGATGATGTCATAAATCTTCTCCTGACCACTGGGGCGACAGAGAAGGATGAACGGCACGTGCAGATTAATGTTCTCATTCTAATCTTTTGCGGTGGCCTTTATTGCTGTCATTTCAGCTCACTCTATTCTGCAATCCCGCTGATTTCATGCAGATGGCCTATTAGGATAGTAAAATGAAGTCACTAAATTTACAAGGTCTAGCTCTATATGGCCTCCGAGACGTAGCCTACTGTACAGAGAATTCAATTTACCTAAAAGGTCCGCAGTACTGTGACGGTCGGTATCGGACGATGGCAAAGATGGTAGGCAGCATGCAAAGAAACAGCATGAACAGGAGCATGGCTAAGTAGAAGTTATTTGATCTGAAAGGGGAAAAAAATACAGCAATCATGTGGTTTGACTGCTCCAACAAATATTTGCATCCTGTCATAACCCCAGACCACTGAAGTGTAAACACAGCCTGAAACATGGGTTATTACACAAAATATAGATCCCGCACACGTTGTCAAGTTGACAAACGCGTTTCAGCAGCACCATCAGTCAAACAGAGCGAAAACTACTCAACACAACTCCGCAGCACCAGTTGTAATTATCTGCTAATGTGTCTGTATCATCTCCCTCCAGTCTCCCGTGCTGGAGGAGCGGATTTGTTTCTGGTTCAGGAGGAGGGTCAGGGCGTCGCTGGAGATGGAGTGCCTGTGGAATGGATGCCATCGCCTCCCTCCTCCCCTGCTCACATCTGGGAGTGACTGATAAGCCTGCGAGAGGCTACGACACGGCCATTAGATAAATCAGGCCGAGCAGCAGCCAGCGCAGCACAGCGCAACCAGTCGTCAGGGCGATGTGCTTATTGTTCTCTCTCTCTCTCTCTCTCTCTCTCTCTCTCTCTCATGCTCTCTCTTTTACACTCTGTCTCTCTCTCTCTCTCTCTCTCTCTTACACTCTGTCTCTCTCTCTCTCTCTCTCTCTTTCTCTCACACTCTCTCTCTTACACTCTGTCTCTCTCTCTCTCTCTTTCTCTCACTCTCTCTCTTACACTCTGTCTTTCTCTCTCTCTCTCTCTCTCTCTCTCTCTCTCGCTCTCTCTCTCATGCGCTCTCTCTCTCTTTCTCTCACTCTCTCTCTCACCACCTCTCTCTCTTACACTGTCTTTCTCTTGGAATATGAGGTTGAAGAAGAGTGGTATAAAAAGGGAACAATTTGCTGACCAACATTTCTTTCCCTGCAAGGTTTGTTCATACAGTTAGTACAGAAAATGGCTTGCCCTTGATCTAAAGAAAAATTGCAGCACATATTGAGATAAATTCCAGCCTAATGTCTCTGCTAGCAAAATGGATGTTAAAAAAATAAATAAAAATAGCACAGTACCAAAGCACTTATCGCTCTGCACTCCACTTTTTTTTTATCACATCCTTCAAGTTCAGCCCAGAACGGCACACGGAGAGAGAGAGAGAGAGAGAGAGAGAGAGAGAGAGAGAGAGAGAGAGCTGAGCCCCGTCACCTGTGCTATTCCATTAGCGTGGAGGCCAGCAGAGGAGCGCGGCCGGCGTAATGCCTACATAATGAGATGGACTCACTGGCCACTGACCTGGAGGCCCTGAAGACCTGCTGGTGCGGAACATTACAAGTCAGCACGGCCCAGCTCCGCAGGTACATCAGCCCGATCAGCTTGAGCACGTTGAACGCAGGGAGGCAGGGCGAGAAGAAGGCCCCCATCCTGAGGGGTCGAGGGAGGTGGGGGGGAAGGCGAGGAGACGACAGGATGGAATTTATATTGGCCCTTAATAGAGCCCCTCGCACACACTGTTCCTCGAGCCAACTGCTACTCCATTAAAGGACACAGGAGTGGGTGGCTGAGCCCTCTCACACACACACACACACACACTGCATCACACTCAGCTTGATGAGGTTAAAATGAGGTAGGCTACAGCAGCACCTGGTGAGGACCACTGAGGCAGTTGTAAATACTACATAATAATTTTTCATGAATAACAACAATAAGAATAAGAATAAGAATAAGAATAAGAATAAGAATAAGAATAAGAATAAGAATAAGAATAATGGAGGTTTACACATTACAAACAAAGAATTTCGTAAAATCTGAATACTACTTCCAAATAGTAATAAAACTACTGTTAAAAACGTACTGCTTTCCTTCATCAATTGCAGGATTATTTTGTTTATCTCATGCCATCTTTATGTCATATGTATTTTATGTATTTATGTTATTTCAGTTCTAACACTGCTAGGGATGAGCAACATGAAGTATGACATACCAAATCATTCCTTGGTTGTATATCAGGTGAAGTACATTTTCAGCTATTTTGAATTCCCCATATTCAGGCTGTGGAAGGATGCGTATTTAGTTAACTTGACTTTGCGGTGTGTGTTGCAATCAATGTCAGAGTTTAGTATGTTAACTTTTTAAACCACAGACATACTGTAAGTGTGTAATTTGGTACTTACAAACTTGCTCTCTAGATCCCAGCAACAGCAGTCGCTCAGATAGCGCACCACTAGGCCACGAATGAAATCAATTAGCAGGATACTGGCCACTGTGAAGATCATATCAATGATGGACAGCTTCAGCATTTCCTGGAAAAAAAGAAAAAAAAAAGTGTTGAATTTGTCCTTTTGGTGAAAAACACAATAATAAAACACAGCCTCGCTCTTCACTGTGCCATCCAAGTATGCATACAGCCAGCCATGTCTGTCATCAAAACTGCCCATTCAGAATGTAATTTCAAAAGTGAGAGCCAGCTTGTCTTAGTCTGCACCATTCCTTAGGAAAAAACAATGGTGACACTGATTTTTCTTCTCCAAGCCAGTGCACTAATGTTGCAATTTCAAACTCATGTGACGGATCTGTAAGTCATTTCATTTCAGTGAGCAAAAAAGGCATTATGATGAAGCACATCAATGTTTGATCTTGGCTTGTTCTGAGGGTTTGCTTGAAATGCACTCTTCATCAAACATACTGTAATGTTTCACTGGGAGTTTCAAGAACCAACATGAAACCCCCCACAATCAGACAAATGGCACAACAGAACAATCTGGGCACTCTCCTCTCTCCTGCATATTATGTAAATGTATCTGTTGAATAGGTCACTATATGGGCACTTTTTTTTTTACAAAAATAACACAATGTTAATATTTATTTGTCATAAGCTCTCCAAAATTGTTTGTTAAACTAGTTGGTGAGCCTGTAGAGGGTGGGCAATATGTTTCCATACATTAGAAAACTTATTTTTCGCAAAAACATCTATTTAGGTTATCTGAAACTTTTTTCTTAAACCACATGTTTGGAAAGGTCTATCCCACCCTGTATACTGCCCTATGCAAGGGTTCTTACAAGAACAAAAAAAACGGACCACATTATTTCAATGTTAAGGTCCCTGCACTGGCTCCCAGTTAGTTATAGAATTTCATTTTAAGGCATTGCTTCTTGTGTTTAAAACATTAAATAGGATGGGACCCAATTACCTATCAGATATGTTTCAGCTATATGCACCAACTAGGTCTTTAAGATCATAGAAGAAAAATCTGTTGGTAAGCCTGCTGACATAACAAAATGGGTCAAAGCAGCTTTCAGCTGCTCTGCTGTTTAGGTTTCGAACCAACTTCCAAAAGACATAAAAATTCTCCTACTGTTGGCAGTTTTAAATCTATATTTAAGACCAAACTGTTCTCGGATGCTTTCTTTTAATGATTAATACTTATTTTACCTTTATCCTTTTAAGCATTTACATGTATTTTATCTTTTCAGATGTTTTCTGCAAATAATGTACCTTTAATTGCTCATTTACACTTATTTTACATTTTCTTATGCTTTTCTGTGTGTTAAATGTCTGTCATTTACCTTATTGTACTTTTACCCTTTTACATTTATTTTATCTTTTGTGCTTTTTGTGCTACATATAGTTCTTTGCCTTTATTCTTGTTAAGCACCTAGAACTGCCTCTGTGTATGAAATACAATATACAAATGTATATACAAATAAACCTGACTTGAGTTGCTTACTTGCCCTACATACGTCTCCCAGCACTGGTCCTGCTGGTACTTGTTGTACATGTTGTGAAGGGGTGTGTTATTGAGGACAACAGGTGCGCTGCTCTTGGTCCTGTTGATGTCCAGGACCACTGTGATGGTGTTGTTCTTCGGCTCCGTGATTTCAGGCACTATGGTGGACAGGTTGTCTTCGCTTGGCTGCAAAACAGTGGCTAGGAAGGCTGTGGAGTCGGACCAGTTGCTTGGGGCATGAGGAAGCTGAAAAAACAGACATTTATGCGCAAAACATTGTCATGGAGATTGTTTGATCCTTGGTTTCGTACATGAATAAGTATGTACACGTTTTGTAATGTGTGTATTTTTTTGTCATTTAGTCTGATTGTAAATACTTTAAAGGTAGAATTAAGTCAAAATACTTGAAAAGTACTGCAGCACTGCCCATGCCACCCTATGTGCTAAACATAGTCCTCATGATGTAAGCAGAATGTGTTTTAGTCCCGCCGCACTTACACTGACCGTGGATAGTGTAAGTGTAATAACCCCTTGTAAGTGTAATAACCCCTTGAGATGCAACACCACATTCTGCCACCACAGCCAGTCCTCCCTCCCAACCATAACTGCACTTTATGCACTTTATCCCACCCCCCATCACCTTTTCTACCTCTGCCCTTCATATAGTAGTCATTCCCCCAACTGCATTCTACGCACTTTACTCCCCACTCCCCATGCGCAGTCTAGACTCACTGCATGTCCTACTCAGTATGTCTATGCATGTGACAAATAAATATCCTTATATCCTTATGTCCTTATATTTCTCATTTTCAAGGGGGTCCTTAAGAACATAAGAATAACACCAGGCACACACACACGGTGGAGCTCGTCCTCACTTCCAACCACCCCAGCCCATCCCATCTCTGCCCAGGACAAATTCATATCGACAGTCAGCTTACAGCACACAATAAATATTTCAGGAGAGAGCCGCAGAGCACAAAGGATGCACTTAAATAGTAAAACAAATACAAATAAAAAAAGTAAAAAAAAACATTCATGGGAAAAAAGGTGCAGATTAATACACCAGAAAAACACTGTTCATGTGATTGCAGGTGGGTCAGGAGAGATGATTTGAACTGTGGGAAGAAAGAGATGGACCTTAGACAGGTAATCAGATCTGGCTTTAAATCTATAGGAACACCTTCTAATTTCTTTTGATATGTTTGGAACAAAAAAGAAAAGATGATCAAGGTGTCTGAGGCTATATGTAAGTATTGCTTCGAGTAGAAAAGGTAATTTAAAAAGATGCATTTGGTGATGAATGATTCAATGAATGGTACTTATGACAGTGATGGGTTTGAATGGACATCTCAGCATAGATCTGCAGAGGCTATTATAAACAACATTTGGAGGTTTAAGATGTGATTCTCTTGTACTCATATAAACAATGTCAGCATAATCAATGATAGGAAATAATAGCTGAGCAGCAATTCTGTTGAAACAATTAATTGAACGGTATAGGAGTCTTAGGTTGCAGTTTAATTTTTATTTTATGTTACTAAACCAAATACAGTTTTCACTTTAGCGCGTCTTTAATTCAAGTGTTTAGAATAAATATTAAAATATGTATGAAACATTCATGGTCTTTGTAGATTGGTCAAACTTACCATGCTCATGCTATTTACTTTATCCAGAAGAGCAATGATCAGACTGTAGAGATTCCCCAAATAAAGGACCAAAACCCTACAGATAAATATACACATCAATGCACATCAGAACAGCCACATCCTTTCCTTTGGACTCACAGACCTTTATGATGTTTCATTCAGTGTGAGCATAATCCATGATCATCAGGTGCTACAACACATAAATGATACACACCTCAGTATCATAATGTTCAGAATGCCTCGGGCAAAACCAGGGTGATACTGCACTCTGAGAATATGCTAAGGGGAAAATAATCTTTTGCAATATACTGCGAATATGATATTTTGATATATTCTCAGAGTTTTTTGTTGTAATATGCTGCATGTTGTTTTTATTGTAATATGCTGCATGATAACATTGGGTCAGTGTTTAGGTATGGGGGCAGTAATTATAAAATATGGAAACACTGGGTGAAACAACACACACAAAATAATGGGCTTTTTGTCAAATTAAACAGTTTTCACTGTCTTTGACAGATTAAAAAAAGATTCAACATGTTCTGAAAAGGAAAAAACTGCTGATAGAATATGTCTGTCTTTTATTAGGCAATTCATGGGATGAAATTACATATTTTCCATATTTTATCACCCTGTGTTTGGCTTACTTGAGAGGGGTCAGAGAGGTCTTGAATATCTCAGCAGAATACCTCAACAGAAAATACATTCATTCTTTAGATTTGTGGTCAGTTGCAGTTTGCTTGCATTTTGCTGAGTCTCACAAGGACATCACCTTATAAAAACAAGGGAATGCTGACTCTTTCAAAAGACTAGCAAGGAAAAAGTTTCACAACTGCAGTTCTGGTCAATATGTACTGTTCTGGTGTCTTGTTTTAAAAACCTGCCTTTCACCGTTTCTCTCACCTGGCTAGCTGGAACCTGAGGCTGGTTCTGGGGTGATACATCTCCAGTTGAGCCACCAGCTCAAAGGCAGACGGGGCAATCATCGTGATCAATGAGACGACCACACTCACCTGGCATGGAGAATGACAGAGAGACAGACCAGCATAGATCCGGAAACACATTATGTATAAATTCTCTTCTCAGTAGACAGGGTTGTTAGTTTGCGATAGAGATTTTGTTTTAAAAAAATAAGAATAAGAGTAATAACAGGTCACAAAAAACCTTTTGAATAAAATAAAAAAGACTGAATAAAATTCAGACTTCTACCTCATTCTTCTCCCAAAGGGTAAGCTCAGGCTTCTCCTGTTCCAGTTTCTGAGAGCGATCAACTACGAAGTAGATGATATAGATGCTGCCTGCGAGAGACAGCAGGACCAGAATGTTGGCAAGTATCCGCAGGCTGATCAACACCGCCCTGCAGAAGGAGAGAGAATGGCAAAGAGATTGTTTGATGGGAATGGTCAGTGTTCACATGCAGCCACGGACATACACATATTTATGGCTATCAGGTGGAAACCTCATATGTCCAAAATATTTTTTTCTTTTAACAAGTTGAGAAACACAATTATTTTCTATACATTTGTACATTGTGTCATCACAGTTGGCAATATCTTGACACATGGTCATGTGCTTGCATGTTACATTACATTACATTACATTACACTTAGCAGACGCTTTTATCCAAAGCAACTTACAAAAGGAGGACATAATAAGCTAACAGATGTGTAGAGAAACACAGAGTAAACAGACTACACACATACATACACGGATATGCATATGCCTTAGCTAAGTTTCCCAGGGCAGGGACACTTCAGACACACACACCCCCTACACACTCATACAAGCACAAGACACCTAGGTAAAGAGATGGTTAGTAGAGATTAGTGTTGTTAGGAAGGGAAGCGTTTTCACAAGCTTTTTCAAGGCCAAGAGGGATGTTGCTGCTCTTGTTAAATATTTAAATATGTTGTTAAGTATTTCTATAAGTCACAGACTGACATGAGGGCTAAGGATTGTTTAAAAAATGGACTTATGAGTTTTTTTTCCTGGCGGCAGCAATATGCTATTACAGTGTGCTACAGCTACAGTTTTGAACATGGGTCTGTGGACAGTACTTATAGTGTGACCATATCCATTAATTCCTTTGCATATTTATCCACAAATTAATGTAAAAGAAAATCATATACATGTATGACCATATTAATGACACAATAATTGTTTGAGAAATGCTTAGTCAAATATAGATAAATCTGTGGGTGGGTGGCAATTTGGTTTGTGTGTGTGTGTGCGTGTGTGTGTGTGTGTGTATGTGTGTGAGTGTGTGAGTGTGTGTGTGTGTGTGTGTGTGTGTGTGTGTGTGTGTGTGTGTGTATGTTAGTATGTAAGTGTGTGAGAAAACAAGTGTGTGTGACTGAGAAAGAGCGAGAAGGAGTGAATGTGTGTATTTCTGATCTTATTTAATGTGGTGTGATCATGATTCAGGTGCAGTCATCCCGTGCAGTAAAAGGCAGTTTTTATGAGTTATAGCAGAATGTTTTCCACCACACACACTCTGCTGGGATTGCAATAGACTTGGATAGTGTTTATAAATCAGAATGATCTTAAGTAGCACTAGGAGCTAGACACATCTGCTAGAAATAGCATGAACTTAATTCCTTACGAGATGGAAAAATTCTGGTGAAAACTAATTATTCTTCACTCAAAAATGAAATGAGTTTGTGACTGTGGAGTCTTCCCAAAGGTCAAACATTGTAACAGCTAAGTGACACAAGTACACGGAGACACACACTTACAGGCTAGTGTCTTTCTTCTTTTCTTGTTCCTCCACAATGGCCTCCTTGAAAGACCAAAGCACAGTATTAGCATAGCGAACACAATCACACAGTGGGTCAAGCCGAGTGGATTTGCATAATGAATCTTACGTGCCAGGCAAGACTATTTATCAATTAGAGTGCCACGCTCTCCCTCTCTCTCTCTCTCTCTCTCTCTCTCTCTCTTTCTCTCTCCCTCTCTCTCTCTCCCTCTCTCTCTCTCTCTCCCTCTCTCGCTCTCTCTCTGCTGACTTGGAGAGAACCCTCCTCTGGCAGGTGCACGGCCTTGTTTATGTGCCTGGTGTAGATTAGTGATAAGCTCCAAATGACAGCCTCTCCTTTGGGAAATCAGTGGTAATACAACGGCGCATAAACCTCTTCTGTAGAGACTGTTAAAGTAAATTAGAGGCAGCCGGTCGTTGTGAATTGGATCAGGGCAGCCTGTGTCCGTGTCTTACAGGATGGTGCAGAGCGCTCCGCTCACCCTGATGTTGTTCACGATGGCTGCCGTCTTGCTCTCGGCCGCCTCGGGATTCCCGATGAGGTAGTCCCAGGCACAGAAGATGCGCCAACAGAAGGTGTAGTTCTCATCGGAGGCACTGGCTAGACTCAGGCGAGAGTTTCTAGCCATTCTGAAAAAAAAAAGAAAACAAAAAGGAAAGGAATATCTAATCAATGTTGATCAAAATGAACTAAAACGCTATTGCAGCAAAGTATGATATACCTTTGTAAATGCAATCTCATGCATGTTCAGTTATAATATCTTCCTTACTTTCTTAGAAGAGTTATGAAACTGTAGGCAAACACAGCCATCCCAACCAGGAAGTACGCCAATGGTAACCTGTATCCGGCACTGCCAATTTTCCTCACGTTGCCATAGTAGCCGTAAAACAGCACAGAGTACTGCAGGTAACCCTGCAACGTGCAGCACAAGACAGGGAAAAAAAAACTCAAAAGAGAGGGACAGATTACACCTCGGACAAACAGAGGCTTTGTGCCTGACAAAACGGTCGGCGCCGCAGTTACAGGTGTCATATTGACAGAACTATAAAAGGAAAGTATTATGGCCTTGCCCCAAGGGACCAGATGGTGTCCAGGTCCTGAGCGGAGGCGAGGTGCTCCTTGGGAATGGTCTTGCTGCGCGTGCTTCCGAACGGAGCGCCGGCTAGGAGCTGATGGGAAAACATGGAAGACAGGTGAGAGAGAGAGAGAGAGAGAGTGACTGATGTGATGTTGGGCAGACATCTCAGAAAATTGCCAGTGGCCCCTGTGTCAGGAAGCTGAATAAATCTGCCCCTTTTTAAGAGCCAACACGCCAAAACATCGGCCTGCATCACGTCAAGCGTTTTTTATGACGCTAGCTTTTGAGCACCCTACACATTTTGGCACCTTTACTGGCCTTGATAAAAGTAAAATAGTGGGAAAATTACTATTACAAGATCATGATGGATTAACCTGTAATTCCATATGTATTCTCTGAGAAAGCTGAATGTCTCAGTACAACATAGCTGTGTAAATTTGTCGCAGTGATATTTTGAAAAGATTTACCTCTGGCAGGACAATGAAAGCTCCAGTCATTATCGTCAGGACAATATTGATTCCAAATAGCCATCGCAGAAAGATGAAGTAGGAGGCCACACCTGATCCGAAATGACCTTTAATAACAACACAAAGGAAAACAGGATTCTGGTCATAGATGTGCACATCTCGATTCCCAGCAACACGTTATTTAGCAGCTGGACACATTGCTGAAGCTATGAAACAGCAACAAAATATTTAAAGGAGTACTTCCATGAGAAACCGTTTAGTACTTGCTCTTTTGAAATACGACAGGTCACCCCTAGTTGCATATGCATGCTGCATGTGAAAATGTTCTTCTGACTTGATTGCCTCCATTAGTCAGTGAAAGAAAGTAGGCGGAAAAACGAGTGAATAAGAAAAAGGACAGCAAAGTGACGTAGGTTTGTAAATTAGAAAAAGCTATGCCACAGTTGTGATTACTGGAGATTACTGTGTTGCAGCACACATTCACTTAGCGAAGTATAGGTAAGTATGTGTGTTTGTGTAGAACGTTTAGATCTTCTATTTGGTTTGCTATGACCGAATGGGCTTCGAATGATGTGCTTGAGCCTGTGACTAGCATAGCTGAGAACCTGTCATTCTCCCTGTTCCATCTCCTCCACCAAACTAGAACAGCCTGAAACAGAAGCACTAAAGCATTTCTTTCACCAAAACCAGCTCACAGGGCATTCATTAATACTAGAGACCACCGCAAAATTAATGAAACCACGATGGAAGTACACCTTTAAAATATGACATTGTTAAAAGTGTCTAACTCTCCTGTTATTTTTTTGATAAGTAGCCGTATAATTAGCAAAATAATGTTCTGCAAGTTAGTCATTCTTATGGAATGAGTTGATATTCCATTGTGATAAGTTTGACTTACTTTCAATTTTCTTGATTCTCATTTCCCATGGAATGAAGAGAACTACAATGTTATACAGCACACGAGAGAGTTTTTTCAGCAGCTGCAATAAAAAAAGATTGTGAGATCAGAAAGGGACAAATCATCATATTTAACACCAACACCTTTATTAAATAATCCTTATGCTTGTGTGAATAACTCTGATGTAAATGATGCATGCTATTCTGATTCTGATTCTGATTATTATTATTACTATTATTACTGTTATGATTATGATTATGATGATGATGATTATTATTATTATTATTATTATTATTATTATTCTGCTTTGCATTTAACCAAACCAATTTTTTTTTGGGTCATTTAAGTTATCTTCTATGTGTCAGAACAATCCTAATCTCAGGGAAAAAAAATCTACCAATAAATACTTCCATTTGATCAACGTGTATAATGTTTAATTTTAATTTATCCATAGCCAGTTCTGTAATTAATAATTTATTATTCATCAACTGCTAAAAGTCAATTAATTTTAATGGCGCTTGGGTAGCCTTGCCGAATGCCTCTGGAACATTTTAATTAAACTGAGCCATAACAACAGGCCATAAATCCAGCCGCAGCATCTGGGAGTCAGTGAGAGAGGCTGCTGAGGCAGGCTCTGCCACATGGAGATGTAGACCTCTTACACAGCTGTCACATAAACACACACACACATGCATGCACGCACACACACACGCGCGCGCGTGCGCGCGCACACACACACACACACACACACACATGCACACACACATACATACACACACACACACATGCACACACACATACATGCACACACCCACACACATGCACACACACACACACACGCATGCACACACACATACATGCACACACACACATATACACACGCACGGATGCACACACACATACATGCACACACACAGACACACACGCACACACACAATCACACATACACACACGCACGCACACACACACACACACACATACATGCACACACACACACATGCACACGCACACACACACACAGACACACACACACACACACACAGACACACACACACAAACACATGCACACACACACACACACACACACACACAAGCACACACACTTCTATACACATTCACTATCCCACACTATGAAAACTTTCAAGTCTCAATCCTCCTTTAAGATGTGCACAATATACACACATATGCATAAAAACATTCCACAAACACACAAACAGAAGTCGAATGTGTTACCCTAGCTTCAGCAAAAACAACACCAGAAAGCAACAGCAACACAACATTCCTTTGTTGTTTACTTGTAATGTTTGTTCTGAGTTTGCTGTTAGCTAAAGTAGGCATTAGGATGGAATATATGGTGAGCTGGCTGACTTTAAAAAGCTACAACCCAAGAACTCTGGTGCAGTGTAATTATTGTGAGTGCACTGCATTAAGTCACTGAACAAAGCGCTGACATCAAATTCATGGAAAACAGGAATAGTAAAACACCATCTTCAGGACGGAAAGCCGAAGTGTCATTGTAACTCAACATGTTTACACACACAGTCAGAATTGTCACCATCATATTGCAGTGTTGATTAGCATTAGACATTAGTGTCTGCATCACAAAAATAGTTAGTATGCACTGTTAAAAAAAAGTGCTACTTAGAACCAACCACATTTTTTAAAAGGTGTCATTCCCCAAGAAACCGTTTCGTACTTGCTCTTTTTGAAATACGATAAGTCACTCCGAGTTGCATATGCATACTGCACGAGAAAATGTTTTTCTACCCCAATTGCATCCATTAGTCAATGCAAAAAATTAGGCCGAAAAACGAGCGAATAAGAGAAGGGCAAACAATGTGACGAAAGTTTGTTAATTAGAAAAAAAACATGCCATAGTTGTGATTACAGGAGGAGTCCCATTGCAACATACATTCACTTAGATATAGCTAAGTAGGTGTGTTTGTTTAGAACATTTAAATCTTCTATTTGGTGTGCTATAACCAAATGGGCTTTGAATGACTGTAGCCTGTGACTAGCATAGCCGAGAACCTGTCATTCTCCCCACTCCATATTCACCACCAAACTAGAACAACTTGAAATAGGAGTACTAAAGCATTTTTTTTCACCAAAACCGGCTCACAGGGCGTTCTTTTTACACTGGTTTCTTACATTCTTACATTCTTACATTCTATTTTCAAGTATGATAGATATTTGTTAAGTTAAATTATGACATATGTTAAATCATGGTTAAATCATGGGTTAAATCATGCAAATTAAACCAATAGAAAAAGATACAGCATGTTTTTGAAAGTATTTTTACGTTGGTTCAAAGCAGCATTTCTTTACAGTATGAAAGCCGCTTCACTGCTGTTGTTTACAGTAGCGGTGGCACATGATGCAGGTGGCGAGACTCACGTTTGCACCAGCGGCCTGGTACCCTCTGGTCCGGGTGAGTCTGCCCTCGTACTTGAGCACAATCTCCCGGGCCTGCCTGAGAAGCACACACACAGCAGTCTGGCCCATAACACAATCATTTCATGGACTGATCCCTGCTTAGATTTACTGCCACGCGGAGGCTCTGATGAAGCCGTTAATACCGAGTTTTACTGCCCCACAGACCATATCACCGCATCAGGCATTTCTCAGGGATATGCTGGCCTGCTTTTATCAACATTTTTTTCTTCAAGAGGGCTTTTATGGACTCAAAAAGCTGTGGTGCTGCATTACAGGGATTCTCATGAATAAATAACTAGCAGATTCTGTGAGTGTTTTGCCATGTTTTGGGGGGCCCAACAACAACAGTCTGAGTGATTGGTTAATCAGGAGCAAATAAACATAAGCGGATCAAAATGGTGTCAGGAACACCTTTCTGCAGAATAAACAGCGATTCTCCTATAGATTTGTTTTAGCCGGGGAGAGCAATCATGAGCATTCAGCAGTATATTACAATGTGCATAAAACGCAGGCTTGCATCTCATCAATGATGACGGCCATAAACCCGCCTGTGGTAATGATGAACTGGCCCCATGAAAGGAGCTGCACCAGCAAGGCTGCGCACCGGTCAAAGATCCCACTAAGGGCCATCTTTGGATGAGAAGATGAGGTTCTAACCTCTATCAAACAGCACAAGTCAGACCTAATCAAGGCGTTTTGTGCACCCAGAATTTAAGTAAGTATGTGTCAAATGTCAGGGCAACAGTTGATAGATTAATTCTTGAGTGTGTCATAAGAAATGCTCTGAGGTGCGAAACGATGATTGGTGTTTATCTTAGCTGTTTAACGCCTGAGTGATCCCACCAGGATTAGGGTGTTCCATTTAATGGCCCTAATTTAACAATCCATGTCTGCCACATTTGCACGTGCAAAAACAGAACATAAATCTCTCAGAAAAAAATGAAGTTTTCAAACATCAAAATACAAAAAGCTTTAAAAGAAATAGCATGTCTGTTTCACCATAAACTATTTTGACAGTCTTGCTAGCAAATTATTTTTTTCCACACATTTTGCGAGTTGGCACCGTGCGTATTGTAAGTCTTACTTGAGGGCTTTCAGCTTTCGCCTCATGGGCCAGGGTCGGGATCTAATGTTGGCAATGAGCTCCTTTTGATACTGAATGTTCTGGAACACCTCCTCCGGATCATTGCTGTCCGGATCTTTATCCTCCTCATCCGAAAGACTGGACCAGGGGGAAAAAAGCCTGAGTGATATACCCTGCTGACTGTTTGACAGAAGTGTTTACCAACTACAGGTATTTCAGTCAGCTGTTATTTGTGAGTAAAGTGGAGGAAATGCACAATATAAACAATTTGTTTACATACATAATACATTTTAGAATAGCTGATCTCATAAATATTACAACATTTCTTTCAAAAGACAGTATTATTGAAATGAACTGAAATGTATTTGTAGGGCTGTGAATGCCTCCGATAACAAAGACAGAAATGTTAGACAGCACATAATGCAACGCAACCAGTTTGTGGCCATGTCTACGGCATGTCCACTAAATCATTTACTAAGCACACAGTCTCATCTTCACACTATAAAACATTTCATACAGACAGCAGCTGCCTAAAAAAGCCCAGAGGATAATAAATATTCTGACAAGAAATTCACATTAATCTTCCTGCACCTCATTTAAATAACAAAGTGTGGCTGCTGTAATCTCCTACAGAGGTGGTGACAACAGACATGTAAACAGGCATGTCAGAGTGCCTGTTACTCTGTCGAAACGGTCTCAATGCTTGTGGTCCACAAAAAACATCAAAATCCCCAAATGTAATTAAATTTCTGTCTTCCATAGCAAGTCATCTGTTAGAGAGGCGCTGACAACAGACATGTAAACAAGTTTAACTACTGCGGGCTCTGGCAGCACGTGTGCGACTTGTTGAGGGGGCAGAGCAGAGCTGACTATGGTCGGAAGAGCCCAGTGCCATTGTACTCACCCCTGGTTGTGGTCCTGGTACGGAGAGTAAATCCTCCTGGAGTTCTTCCTCATGCTCTTGTGCCTTTTGGACATGGGTCTGGTGATGGTGGCCGGTTGCACGGCGGTGGCGCTCATGTCGCGGCCGGGCTGGGGGTCTCCGCGCGTGGGTGTGGGGGTGCGGGTGCGTGCTGGGCTGAAACTTTCCGTCTCCTCCAGCAGTGGGAGCGTGTGCGGAGACTCTGGCTGTGCCGGTGGCTGTGTGAGCAGCATGGGGGCGGCTGGGCTGGCGGGGAGGAGTGGAGGAGGAGGAGGAGGAGGAGGCTGGACCGAAGCGTGCCGGAGGGGGAGAGTAGGGGGTGAGGAGGAGGAAGAGGCGGCCGCTGTGCTTCCCACCGACGGGGTCCCTCTCTGGTGAGCACCACAGACCTTCTGCACCTTGGGGGGGCTGTGTGCGGTTTCAGTCATCGCACCCTTTCACAGACACCTTGGCCCCTTAAAGAGACAGCGAGGGACCGGACCGCAGACTGTAGCAGAACCTTATCAGATCAGATTTGGACCTCCAGAGTTAAATGATGCTGAAGCAGTGTATGGATGTGTGAAATAAAAGCCACACAAAAAATCACCACCTGTAAAGTCAGCCATCCACACTGACAAAGTCCGATTAAAAATGAAATAAATAAATTAATTTAAAAAATTCAAATCTCTTTCATCTGCTTTGATCAGCATATCGTCTCCACTCTTGCATTTTGCATTTTTAAAACTGTACATCTGGACATAATAAGAATGAATATAAAACAAGCACACTAACACTGCTGTTAGCCATGAACTTTTGTCCATACCCCTCCACAGTATCCAAAGACATTCACAAAGACACCATCCAAACCACCCAAAGACACACACAGTCCAGAGCCCTAGTCTGAGCAGCACTGAGGGTTTAAGCGGATTCACACCCTCTAAAATGGCCAGCGTCCCACCTGGCACCGGGCCTTTGAGAGTGCTCAGAGCGATGGCAGAACCTGGAGAGAGAGAGAGAGAGAGACGGCCAAGACTTTGCGCGAATGTCTCCACTTGGAAAAGGGAGCACTTATGTAGGCGGCGATTATATGATAATGTGCCATATGTCCGTTTGGCATTCAGCTTTATTTGGCGGTCATTGGATATAAAGCAGAAGGTGTAGAAAGCCTAAATGAGACCTAAACGAATTTTATGGATGTGGGGTATGTGGCTGACACGCATTTGGATGTCTTTTTATGGAGCATTTGTGTCATGAGTCCCCACTGAGAAGAACACAATGAAAAGCCATATGTACATTCGAAGGTGTGTGTGTGTGTGTGTGTGTGTGTGTGTGTGTGTGTGTGTGTGTGTGTGTGTGTGTGTGTGTGTGTGTGCGTGTGTGTGTGTGTGTATAAGTAAAAGAGACAAAGAGGTATGGGCTAGGTAAGGACATAGGGAGAGTAGGTGAATAGGTCAGAAAAGAGGTGAAAATGAGAGAAAGTGTGAGTAGAGGAAAAAGACAGAGATAGAAGGAGAGAGAGAGAGAGGAGAGAGAGAGAGAGAGAGAGAGAGAGAGAGAGAGAGAGAGAGAGAGAGAGAGAGAGAGAGAGAGAGAGAAACTTATGTAGAAGAGGGCAGAAGAAAGTAGAGTCAGGGAGATAATAGACATGTCAGAGTGCCTGTGTCTCTGTCGAAATGGTCTCAATGTTTCTGGTCCACAAAAAACTCAAAAGCCCTAAATCTAATTAAATTTCTGTCTTTGCTTTGCTTCTTTCATAGTAAGGCTTGGGAAATTGTAATTTGCCATGGATCACAAAACCTCATCAGACCCTAAAAACTTGCAGCTGGTAAGAAAAAAAAACTCAAGGTATTCAACCAAGCAGGCCCACAGCAGTGAATTACTGTATAAAATAAGCTGGCTAAGCTTCATAGCGCTTTACATAAGTGGTCTATTCCATGCACAATTAATTAGATAAAAAGTAATTGCAAACTCCTCAGAGTACAGTTTAATGTGCTTTTGTTAACTTTATCTAATTAGAACAGCTGAGTACACTCTGAAACCTATTTTGGTCTCTTTTACATACAGATTTCAACACTGGGGTTACAGGATTTTCACAGTCAAGCTCCATGTCCTTATTCAACCCCAATCCCAGGATTTCAGTCATTTAAAATAAAGGGTAAAAGTTTCATTCGATCATCATTCAAGATTAAACTAGAGGCTTATGAATACATCAACATTATGACAACTACTATCTACTGAGCACCATTTATTTACAGAATTTTTTTTTTAAATTTTCACCAACAATATTATCAGAAAACAAAACGATCAGTTTTCATGTAATGGTTCTGTGAGGAGAAACACTTGTTGTAACTGAGGCAAGACTATTGATCGCAAACATTGGACAGGGAAAGCCATGGCAATTTCTCTTCCTCTCATTACACTTAGTCACTCACACACACACACACACACACACACACACACACACACACACACACACACACACACACACACACAGACACACACACACACACACACACACACACACACACAGTGAGTGAGAGAAAGAGAGAGAGAGAGAGAGAGAGAGAGAGAGAGAGAGAGAGAGAGAGAGAGAGAGAGAGAGAGAGTAAGAGAGTATGTCCTCATGTTCTATTATGGAATCCTTAATGGATGATGAAAAACACAACATTTATAGTAACATTACAAAATGCTGTAAGTGTTGCTTTTATCATATCACATTCAAAAAGGAATGCAGTTATCCTCTCTTCACTCCAGTGCCTATCCAAATGCACCAGTGTAAACTAATAAAAATGACAAACCCACCAGATAATGACATTTTGCTCATTTTAGTACATACATTTGATAACCAAGAATTTAAGAGGCTTGATAACGTATTAAATATAAATCTATAACATTATGTATTTCCCGACAGAATTGTGTACCGACATGCTATTTTCAACCACCAAAGAGCTCATGATCACATCTTCCTGTTACCTGATCATTTTTCTATGTACCAAATGGCATGAACCATGCCAAAACTAGGGAGAATTCTCTCTCTCTCTCTCTCTCTCTCTCTTTCATTCCTTCTCCTGTATCTCTTGTTCTCTCTCTCTCTGTATCTCTTCTGTTTGTTCTCTCTCTCTCTCTCTCTCTCTCTCTCTCTCTCTCTCTCTCTCTCTCTCCAAGTTAAGATTACAACTCTGACCTCTGGCCCAGACCAAGGTTGCTCATGTTCCATTACAGCAAGTTCATGTACGGAGAGGCATAAGACAAAATGTCATCTCTGTCTTTATGGAGAAATCAGCGGGCTGGCCTGTGAGTTTAGCCACAGCAATAACTCTGAGAGACAATCAAGCAGGCCCAAATTGAATCATGAAGTTGAGATAAAGGCCCTGGCAGCTACTGAGTGATTGCGCTTGTCTGTGAATCCAGCCCAAGGTTTATCTCTTTTATAATACAACAGATTCCTTGAGCAAAGGACAAAGACATATATAGCTTATAAGCCGGAGATTAAAATGACCTGGTCACTGAATAAGATGTGTGCGTGGCCATATTAATGATCCTCAAGAGGAATTGCTAACTTGCTTTGGGATAACCATCTTAGGTGGGTACTGTATAGTATGCGGAAATGGGGAAAGCAATTTCAACTGGTACACTTGGGTTTCACTTTAATATGTTTCTTTGCTACACAGTAAGTTTACATTCAGTGAAATGTACTTAGTAAAACAGTATTTATAATGCCTGTTTGTGTGTAGAATGATGTTACATCAAAACACAAAACCATCAGATAAAACCACAGAGAGAGTCATACGGGCTTGTCTTGCTCTGCCCAGCACAGAGTTGGACAGTAACTAAGTAAATTTACTCAAGTACTGTACTTAAGTACAATTTTCAAGTATCTGTACTTTACTTGAGTATGAAACATTTTGGCAACTTGTGACTTTCACTTCACTACATTTGTAAGACAAATATTGTACTTTTTACTCCACTACATTTGAAATGTGCATGAAGTACTCATTACATTGATGAGAGGTGGATGCGCTCAACTCCTGTTTAAAAAGTGTGATCAGTACAGTTACACTGAAACATGGCTTTGAAGTAATTTTGCAGTGATGTGAATCACTGAATCTGAACTTGGTAATGATCATGATGGCAATGGCAGATAAATCTTTATCAAAACATTTGTTACTATGATAAAGTTGCAATGAAAAAAGACAAGCACTTGACATTCACCACACATCTTTGCAACTAAACATTACATTTACCACTCCAATTGAGTTATTCTGTTTGTGTTCAGGTGTTTCAGATTTGTTAGTAGAGAATGAATAACAATAGTAATTCCATTGATGGTTTTACATGTGGACTAGGAATAACACTCTCTCAAAACATTTTTAAAACTACAGAGCTTCCCCAAGTAAATATTGTTTTGTAATTTACACCATTATCTTAAATCCCTGCAACTGTACACGGACCTACTTATAAGGCAAAGGATAGACACCAGCAATGATCATTTTCAAAGAGATAGGCTATGTTGACGGCAATTATCCTTATTGAAGTTGATTTGCATCTAAATTATTTCATATTAGGCTAAAATATAGTATAGTTGTGTATTTAAACAAATTACAATGTCAGGTAGGCCCAAAATATGACTATAGTGCAAATATAATAACATAATATGAAAATAGTGATGCTGTGTAACTTAAGGTCAGGTCAAGTTCTAGTGACCTGTCTGTGGCCCCACATTATCAAAAAAGAAAGAAAAATGGTACTTGTACTTTTAATACTTAAGTATTTTTAAAAACAATTACTTTTGTACTTGTACTTGAGTAGAAAATTGGCATAGGAAATTTAACTTGTAGTGGAGTAATATTTGAATAGGAGTATCTATACTTTGACTTAAGTAAAGGAATTGTGTACTTTGTCCACCTCTGGCCCAGCATATAAAGTTACTCAGTGTGATTTATTTATACTAGTGATCCCACCTTTATTTTTACGTTTTAATAATATTTACCAGTAGAGGTGTCAGAAAATAAATACAGGTTTTCGAAAATAGAAGTATGCAGCTTAGTGTGTGAAAACCTTCAGAGTTTGAGTTAAATTTTACCTATATATATTGTATTGTATTGTATTGTATATATATATATATGCAGCATATTGCAGCATTTCTGTAATTAGCATGCATGCTCAGTAGTATTTTGTACAACATATATAGCAGACATTATGTCTTGCACCTGAAGAAAATGTCACATTTTGCCTCTGGAATAATTAATTGTTAATTCTGAACCCAATCCCAGTCGCTGTTTGACTCTTATTAAAATGGGTATGTGTGAGACTATATATGCAGCAATGTGTGTCTAAACACTGGCCTTTCTCCTCTGTACTGGTGACGCAGACAGGAAGTGGTGTAACTCACAGCTAACCTCTTGGCCAGTGTTTTGATAGTCTGCCATGTCCGCTGCCTTGATGACCTTGGGAAGCCCTGAGTCATGTTCTCCTCACCGCTGCGCTGCGCTCCAGGACAGGCACCAGCTGTAAATCCTCGCACAGCGAGAGCAAGTTCGCGAGCGCAGCCAACACCTGTACTCTTATCAGCCTCAAACACACAGATTGAAACTTGGGTTAAAAAATATATATACTGTATATCCAAATAATGCTGGCTCTCACTGAACGTCTCTGCAGCAATATGTGTAGTCGCCTGCGTGCTCTAACATCTCTCATCTCAACATATCTTTGCTCATCATACACATTCATTCATGGTAAAAGCTGGTTTCATATGTGTGGTTTGACTGAAGTGCCTTGGCTCATTCTGCTTATTTGCTAAGTATGGCTCATAGATTACACTGCATTACCACATTAACATGAACAAAATTAAATAACCTCGTCCCTGTGCAACCCACAATGACTTTAACATAGCCTACAAGCCACAACATTAACAAGTTTACAGAGGAAAAATATTCACATGGGTAATATATTATTCCATTTTTTTTTTTTTTTTGAGATTATGTAAACGACAGCTGGGCAGTAAAAGTGAATTGAGGCTGCACTTATTTTAAATATTCACATTTCTGGTCCATTTCACTTGCCGTTTTCAAAGCTTTTGCTATCAAAGGCATCGTGTATCATAAACACTTTATCCATTTACAATCTAGAGAAAACTCCCATAAATTGAATTTACACTCGCCCTGCAGCCTAATGTGTGCAGATACTACTAACGCTGTGATGTACATTCCGGCACTGAAATACGCAGGGAACAACAGAGAATGGAGTGCGTAATCAGGAGGGCTGTAAAAGCTAATCAGTAGATGCATTAGAGATGACTCGGCCTAATGTAAGCAAACTGGACGCCACAGTCAATGATGCATTGCAAACAAGCCATTACATTGCCTGTCAGTTTATGACCACTGCCAGTGAATTTTAATAACGCTGCCACTCATTCCGAACGCACACTAAAATTTCAACACTAGGAGTATTCTTCCCCCTCACAGTCAGGTGGCTAGGCCATCTCCAGAAGTTTAAGATATACCTGGTATGTTGAAACACATGTGCTGTCTGTCTGTCAACAGCTCAAAGATTACGGCAGCATTCAGTCTACTGTCACCATTGACGCCTTATTATATGTGGACACGAAGAGTTGTTCAAAATCTACTCTAGCACCTAGTTGTCACTAAAGAAGCAGGTCACAGATAGCTATTTCATCTGCACAATGTGCTGTACACTTCTTAACACAATCTGAATATGAATGCTTTGCGGATTCCATGGCAACGGTACAGCTAGAGATGAAACAAACTGAGGGCCTTACAGGAGAGAGGTTTGCTGATGGTCATGAAAGTTAATACTAACATCGAAGCAATGCATGTTGTATGTGTGCCAAATGGATGTGCTTCTTCACCTGCTTCTAAAGCAAATGGGAAATAACAGCATGCGTTAAATACAGGCATTATATTTATATAGCATCATCATGTATTAAACCTTTACAAGTTAAAAGTAATAGGTGACAGGTCAGGAATAGGTGAGGAAAGCATTTAAATGGTGTAATAGCTAAAAGTTTGCATTGCCATTCAACAAATGGTCCACTCTTGAGTCTAACCCCTGGCCAACCCCTGACCATTTGGGTTAAAGCAGCAGTAACTATTTCAGAGGCATTCAAAAACATTGTAAAGACCAACATCTGTGAAACTGGCACTGTTAAAAGTTTGCTAGCATTCCAATTGTTGTGTTTTTGTGATATTATTGCCAATTCTTTGTCATATTGTTGGCAATAAAAATGTTTTAAAAAATGTGGAGGTGCTGTGCAGCAACACACACACACACACACACACACACACACACACACACACACACACACACACTGTTTCTGCTATAGTGATACTCCTATACTGCTGTTTCAATTATTGCTTCAAAAAGGTCATACCCATCAGCTGCTTTCTAACAAATTTTCAGACAAATTTTGATAGCTCCTTGTTAAACTAACAATAATTATTGAATTACAAAGCATACTCTTCTCTCTCCTCTTAGGCCCAAGGCTGAGTCAGCAGTTAACCATTACAAAGATAATTGTTGCAAGGATTTCAAAAGAATTCAAAGAGCCCTGTATTATTTTGTGTGTTTCTAAGTAATGTGTTCCTCTTAACCAGACAATTTGGAGAGCCCTCCGTTTCTGAAGTCAAGCCCCCCTTGTCTATTTATTTATCCAAACCAACCGCAGAGTCTCAGGTGACTCTCATTTCCCCATCATAATGTGTGGGAGAAGTCTGACTGCAATGGCTAACCCAACAAAATCTCTGATTTTAGTGCAAGTCAGCATGTCTCACAATGAGTAGACTGAACTGTGGATGACTGCTGCCACCTCATGGACACCAGAGTAAAGCAGGCACAGTGTTACTACTGCAATGTAAGACATGCTGTACAAATGCATTTCGACACATCACTAAAGAAATCTTTTAACAGACTTTTGTAGAGGGCTTTGTCAAATTTACATGTTGTTATTCTCATAGGCAGCTTTGTCAAATTTACATATTATTATTAGAGTCATTTTGGACTGAGGTGTGGTATCAGCATCCTATGTATGCACACAGCAGACCAGCACACTGGCGACACACCTAATTAGAACCAGCAGGTTGGGCCTGCTCTGCGTGTGCGACGCATCTGGACTCTGAAAGCAGAGGGCCAGTATGCTCTACATCCATATGTGCATGAAACCATAATGGCCATGTTCCAGCTTCACTGCCAGTCCACGCAGCAAGCCAGCTAGCTCCCGCCCATGAGGCAATCAGGGTGTGCGGTGTCTCCGTCCCGCTGGTGCATCTCCCGTCCCTGGAGAGTCGCCATTACACAGCCTGCTCTCCAATTAGGACTGGCCCGAGGCAGCAGCACTCTCCAGCAGATGGCCAAAATGAAGACAAATTGTGTGCATGAGACTTATGCAAACAAAGACATGGAGTTGGGGGTGGGGTGGCGGTGTGTGTGTGTGTGTGTGTGTGTGTGTGTGGGAGGTGGGGAGGGGGGGGGGGGTTGTTGGGTGGTGGGGAGGTAGCATCATGTTACAAGAAAGCGGAACGCAGTTGAGCCTATGGGGGAACCACGAGAGTTCAGCCAACAAATTACACTTAAAAATTTGAGGACTGCAGTAGTCCTCTGGCTCGCACAGACAGACTGCCAAAAATTTAAGTTTTGAAAAATGATGCATGCCAGTACGTTTGTGAAGGTCATAACACAAGGTCAATAATAGAGGGAAGCGGGGCAGAGAACAACAGACCAAACAAGCCAATGCATGTCAGTGCATTACTGGCTTTAACCACTGGGTGGCAGAAGAGAGCCTCCTCATCAGCTTGGTCTGCCACTGAGGTTGGAGAAATGGCTTCCTTCTGAAGGTGATAGCAGACATTACGGCTGCTACTGCAATTAACCCACTTCTGCACCGGTATGTTGTTTGTCTAATCCAAATTATTTATAGCAGTCACAATACAAGAACTACGCAGAAGCAAATCAGTGGGAGTCATAATCTGTTGTCCTCTCACCTTTGTTGCTTTGATTTTGTACACACATTTTATGACTTATTTATTTTCTGGAGAAATAATTATGAGTCATAGACACTAAACAAAGAAACAGACAGATGCTTCATGATGATCCAGTCAAAGGAAGTTTGGGAAAAAAATATTGTAAAACTGTATAATTGATATGCAAAGCCTGCAATGACTAGCCTACTAATTGCATTCACTTTGCCACGGTCTTCAAACAGACTGTATTTGCTGTAGTGCAGGAGACATGAAAGGCTACCATATGCAATGAGTGAACTCTCCCTGAACTTGTCTGATTTTATGAGATATGTTGAAACCCTCCCAGATTGGCAACCTTTTCTTTCTCTCTTTCTCTTTATCCTTATCTTTTCCCATACTGTTTCTCTCTCTGCTGATCACATTTTACATTTACAATCAAATCAAATACTATATATACATATATATACAAACAGTATATAACCTAAATATATATGCACAGTATATGTATAAATCTCCACAGAGAGGCGGATGCCAGTATAAATCCCAGAGTGATCATAAAAAACAAGGAAATATTCCATCACTGAATGCCTGTAGACTTAAATACAGATTAAGCACTTGGCTTTAGTGCCAGATACCAAAGCCTTCTGTTTAAACATCAAAAACCATCAAAAACATCACTGTGACTGTCCTTAATATATCTGTACAACCAGAAGGCTCATCCATTTAAAGGGCTATCCTTGAAAAAAATAGACCTTCCAGTCAAATATTCTGGTAAATGTTTACTAATCATGTTAGGCACGATGTTAGGCAGGGAGGATGAATTTTATCATTTTCCAGCAGATTTTGTCAACAGTGATGGTGTCTCTTCAGTTCATAAATGAGATGAATGAGAATGATATGTCAGACATTGTACAGACTTGCCTGTGGAGTGTGGTGGGACCTGGTGCGGGAAAAAAAAAAAAAAACATGAACATCCGTACAGTTTTTTGGCTACTGGGACAGTCCTGATGCTGTTGACGTGTGCAATCTGTCCCCGCCAGCGCACCCACGGAGAAGACGCAGATCTCCAGACAGCCACTCTTGGGCCAGCCGCCATCACACACACATACACATGCAGCTGTGGTTCAGACGTATTTCACTCCTTCACTCTGACAAACCTGCGGCTTTGTCCCAGCAGGCCTAATGACTGGACCTGATTCCACCCAAAAGCGGGGCCGGCTTTTTTAATACTGTGGGATGGCACGGCCAAGCATCTGTATTTGCTGACTCCTTGAAGAATCACTCCAGAGATGGCACCCAGACCAGTGTGTGTGTATGTGTGTGGGGTGTGTATGTGTGCATGTGTGTGCATGTGTAGATGTGTGTGTGTGTGATGTGTGTGTATGTGTGTGGGGTGTGTATGTGCGCATGTGTGTGCATGTGTCGATGTGTGTGTGTGTGTGTGTGTGTGTGTGAGGTGTGTGGGGTGATGTGGGGTGTATGAGTGTGTGAGGGGATGGTGGAGAGGGTGTGTGTGTGTGGGGGGAGGGGGCACCCAGCTTGGACCGCTGTCCTTGTTGCATTTGGCGGCACGCTTGTGAGCTTCCCATAGCCAAGTTCACAGGGGCTGAGCTGGGATGCTGCAGAGTGTGAGAAAGTCGTCCCATCCGTTCCGCTCCGCTCCGCTCCACTACGCTCCACACTGCCACCACCGGTACTTTTCCACTGGGAGACTGCGGAGGCCAGTCCAGGCCAGACCATCCTTTGCAGGAAGGAAAGAATGCCTCTGACTCCTTGGCCCCCAGACCGCCTGCCTGCCTGCCTGCCTGCCCACCACTGGGATGCGGAGTGGAATGAATGCAGTGTGGGAACGTCTGAGGCCAGTGTCCCTCCAAAGCTGACACTCAGCAGCCCTGCCGGTGCACTGGCAGCACAGCTGGGGTCAGAAGGGTTAGAGGGGTCAGTGGGTGGAGGGTGGTGGTGGTGTTGTGCAAAATACAGGTATGCAGGAGCACAGTGGACCTGACACACGTTTCCACACTCTGACATGAACCTCCTGGTGCAGCCTGGTGCCAAGCAAGACAAGGCAAGGCAAGGCAAGGCAAGGCAAGGCAAGGCAAGGCAAGGCAAGGCAAGGCAAGGCAAGGCAAGGCAAGGCACAGGCAAGGCAAGGCAAGGCAAGGCAAGGCAAGGCAAGGCAAGGCAAGGCAAGGCAAGGCAAGGCAAGGCAAGCCTATTTGCATTTCATACACAAAGGCAATTCAATGTGCTTAACAAAAAAAAAGCAAGGAACAATATGTAAAAGCACGACATATGAAATAAATGTAAAAGGATCAAGCAGAGCTTGGCAAGCCCATCAGCACAGTGCAATCATCTCTGTGATGGCTCAACAGACCAATGACACCACTAGAAATTTTGGGCCCTAGAGTAGAGTTTTGGGGCCTCTTATTATGAATAATAATACTAATAGAGTTCTCAAAGGGCTCTGTATCAATGCCCTTAGAGCCGTCCCTACAAATGCACCCCAATCCCCCCCTCCGCCCCTTTGACTGTGGCTTTTCCCTACAGCAGACGAGCACCTCCACTACCTCCAGTCTATCCATGAATGTGGGCCAGAGGGACGTCACAACAATTATTTGGGGAAGACAAAATAGTCCCTACTAATGGGGTCAAAGGAGCTAAGTTGTAAGCAACTGGACGTCTTCTTGGAGCTTGAAGACATTTTACCTTTCATCCAAAAGGCTTCTTCAGTTCTGGCCGGATGTTGGGAAACTAGGAGCTATATCTCTGGATCACTGGAGGTAGACTACAGCAAAACGTCTACAAGCTCCGAGAAA
>CM050207.1:9662282-9692282 GCA_027475355.1 Coilia nasus
TCCATCAACCCAATGGAAATGTTAAATGGAATCAGGACCATTTCAGGTTTACTAGCCAAAGGTCAAGTGACGGAAAGTGTTGTTTAGTCTGCAGCAATCCATCCAAGCAAAGAGACAGACAGACAGACGAACACACACAAAGACACACACACACACACACACACACACACACACACACACACACACACACACACACGCCTAACACTTTATATAGTAAGTGGTGCAGATATACAACATTGCCTCAGTGATTGATAAAAGCAGACACACACACACAAACATACAATAACATGCATATAACCCTATACACCTTATACAGTCAGTGGTGCAGATGCAATATTGTACCTCGGTTTTCTTACTGATAAATATCCAAGGGGCCTGCAAAGATGAAGAAAATTATGTAGCAAATAGTTAACACAGAATTGTAGGTGTACTGAGTTAGGCCTGCTTGAAGTGATCCTGTGATCCTGCCTTGCGTTAGTCCAATTTCTATGAAAATATCCATGGACAGATGCAACACTTCCAGGAGCCAAGTGCTGCAGGGCTGGAATACATTTGTGTGGATAAGAAGTAATAAAAGTGGATATGAACAAATAAACTGCGAGCAAATTTCATCTCCATGACATTTGTACAGGAATAGCTCTGGGTTCCCACAGAGGAGATGCCACTTAATAAAGAGGGATCCTAATTGCTCTCCGAATGAGGAGCCAGGAGTAGCTTTCAGCTGGAGAGAGAGAGAGAGAGAGAGAGAGAGAGAGAGAGAGAGAGAGAGAGAGAGAGAGAGAGAGAAAGGGGGAGAGAGGGAGAGAGAGAGAAAGAGAGAGAGAGAGAGAAATGGGGAAAGAAAGGGAGAGAGAGAGACAGAGAGAAAAAGAGGGGGAGAGAGGGAGGGAGAGAGAGAGAGAGAGAGAGAGGGACAGAGAGAGAAAGAGAGAGAGAGAAAGGGGGAGAGAAAGAAAGGAGAGAGAGACAGAGAGAAAAAGAAAGGTAGTAGAGAGGCAGAGAGAGAGAGAGACAGAGAGAGGGAGGGAAAGAGAGAGAGGACAGCTTGATGCTGCCATGACTCTGCCCCTTGCTCAATTATTCAGTCCTCCATTTCTGTGCATAGGTGCTCAGAGGCAGCCTGAAGAAAGGGAGAGGCAGAACTGTCTCAGCAGTCTGTGACAGGAATCTGGGAAATCACTACGACTGAGTTGCTTTCGCATCAGATATATGCAAATCAAGAAGTCTGTGGCAGAAAAAAAAACAGGGAAAAAATAGCGATACAACCAGTGCTCGGCTCTACTGTTGGTTCTTGTTTTTGGAATACCTGCGGCATTATGGGTGGATTTCAACGTTTTCTACAAGTCAAATACATAACAGTAATAATACACTGTTATGAGTCCAAATAACACGGCTGAAAACAGGAGAGACTAAATGTACTAATTTACTCATCTGGCAATAAAATGAGAAGGACCATTATAATACAATAGGATGAATTGTTTCCTCTGAACTATAAGAGATTATGTTTAAAACTATGTTTATACCATTTACTTACAAAACTTTGTAACCAGAGCTGAGCCATTTGTTTAGGAAACTCTCAGTCAGTGCAGTTGCTTCTGACATACAAGGAATAATCTTGTAATTGCACGTCAGACCATTTCAGAGTATCTTGGCTGTCAAGATCTACTGCTGTTGGTTTTATCAGGTTTCTGCTGAGTGCCGAGTCACACTGAGTGTAACATCACTCACCAATGAGATGATGACACTTTGTAATTATTGAAACATTCTTCATGTCTCATGTCTTCAATCACAGCACGGCAGTATCACCATCTTCCATTCCTCTCCTTTCAACACAATCTCCCCCCATTCAATTTGTATGTCACTGAATCATGCTCCGTGTGTGTCATTCATCCAGACACATTTCCATAGGTGGTGAAGTGGGCTGGTGCCAGTCGCTTTGTGCCAGCAGTGAATTCGGACAATAAACGCAGGTGCCAACGTCTGTCTACCAGTTCAAAAGACCCCCTCGGAGAATATGCATGCGCGTACGGGCACCTTAATCAAGCCTGCTGAATAATCTCCCGGAGCCAAAATGTGGGTGTTTGTTTGGTTTGAGCCCACACTTTGTTGGCAGGTGTCAAAGCGCAGGATTAAAATACAAATGTTAGTGGCAAACATGCGGCAGTGGAGATAGCGAAAAAAAAATTAAAACGAGGTCAGTTGAGTTCCCCTACTTGCGCATAGAGAAAAACGCAGACATTCAAAGACAAACCAGCACTAAGCATGACAGCTTTACAAAATGTTCCCCTATAAAAACCTCTTCATGGCTGGGGAAGAGACATGAATTAGTTAATCTGTCATTCTTAAATATCTGCACAGAATGGCATCACCTTCCATAGATGAGACAGGTATAAAGAAGGGACCAGTTAAAGATGTCGGTATGATGTCGGTGATGTTGAGTAAAAGTGGTATTATCAAAAGAAGGCTTTATCTTTGAATGTTTGTTTATGTCTGAGTGTGTGTGTGTGTGTATGCACGTGTGTTCGTGCACAAGTGTGTGCGTCTGTGTGCATGTGTGTTATGTACTGTACGTTCTGTAATTAGCATTATTTGTGAGGGGTGATTTACACCCAATCCAGTGAGAAACTCATTAAATACGTCAGTCAGAGGTCGGTCTATGTGACCAGTGGGAATCAAACAAAAGCTCATAATTACTTTCGTAATTACCGCACCTGCCACAAAAGAGTAGGGCTATTTATGAACTATAGGTAGGAACATCTCACAGCTGTTGCCATGGTGCCTCATTTTAACTAATTACTGTTGATTCATTCCAAAGGCTTAGACTTATTCACTGCTAGGAGAGAGTTTGCGGCACACCTCAAGCTCTGTTGATGTATGTGTAACACAATGCCCCTACAGCAGAACCGTGTGTTTTGAAAGATGCCACGCAATGGCTGAGGATTGAAAAAATTACTGACTAAATGGCCGAATAGTTAGCGGCTCTGAGTGGCGTGTACAAAAATCTTTGCCTGAGGGAAATATAATAAAGACTTTGTGTTGGTGCAGTACAGAAAAGACTAAATGAACTGAAAAGCATATCTTTACCATTTCAAAGGAAGAAATGAATAAAGATCTTTTTTGTAAGAGGGTTCTAGGGGCATGTATACCTGAGTGAAGGACTCGACTGTGAATGCCAGTTCCTTGGAGAGTATCTGTTCGAGCGTCATCTTCATATTTGAGTTTGAGGGATGCCATCACCCTCTCAACACCCACTACTCTCGCTTTTTCTGGCACTTTCTAAATCACTTCTCACACCACGCCATACAGAACACAGACTAATCTCCCCGCACACACACGCCCAACACCCCCGTGGCTCTCAGGCCAGATCTCCTTACAGTCCTTTTGTCTGACCTGACGCTGGGCTCCCCCACCCTGAACAATGCTGCCAAGCTCAGCGAGACCCAGGGGCCCGGGATGTCTGCTGCCCCCTCCTCGGCCTGCCCGTCTGCCCGCCTGCCTGGCCCTCCACCACCACCACCACCACCTCCTCCTCCTCTTCCTCCAGCGCTGCCACCGCGCTCGGCCTGATGCTACATTGTTGCGAGATGCTGGGAATGTCAGTGGGGATGCGAGCTGCCCTTTCTGAGCCCAGGCGGCATGCTGAGCTGCGTCTCTCTGGAGCTATTCCCATGACCCCCGCCGAGCCTCTGTGTGTATGTACAGTATCTACAAAGGGAAAGAGAGAAAGGCAGGGGGCAGGGAGAGAGAGAGAGAGAGAGAGAGAGAGAGAGAGAGAGAGAGAGAGAGAGACTGGATTAAGAGTGGGGTTGGGATATGCACTGATGAGCTGAAACCAAATAGAGAAGAAAGGGAGTGAGAGAGAAAGAGAGAAAGACAGACAGAGAGAGTCAGAGAGAGAGAGAGAGACGAGCTGCATGCTTATCAAGCTGGAAGCTGTATTTGTCTGTTGGGCATTGGGGGAAAGAAAGAAGTTGCTTTCATCAGCTTGCATGGATCCCTGTCAAGCATTGCATGTAATGAGCTACATTCCCATGAATGTACCCCCGTATGTAAACACTCTGACCACTCTAAATGCATCCTGACTCTAAATAGTCTGTGCAGTGGTAAGAGAGGGGGGCTGAAGAACTAACCAGGGACAGCTTGCAGCAGTCTTTTGCAATTCTATATCAATGGCTGTAGCCATGGTTACATTTTCATAATTCATCTCCACCCTATCAAGGACTGCATCAATGGACGGAAATAAATCATCATGTGCAGTTATGACACAGGTCTGCTGCTCTGTGCTAAATGACTCACATTTGCTATACATAACACATAACCCCCAACCTGTGAAGCCAAATACATACTATTTTTTTGTTTAGCCTCCGTTTGGTCAGACAAGAGAGCTGGAGGGCCCTTTCTCGCACAAGGTACTAAGATGGCATGCCATGAATCTGCTGGAGTCTAAATTGCTGAGATAAGAGTCCGTTCCGCTCTGGAGGCTTCCAGACGGAGGGCAGTCGTGCATATCGAGGAGGTCACACTGAGGAATTACACGTTTCTCCTTCTAATTCAGCATTAAGTGAGGGACAGCTACCCTGGTAAACCAGCCTCTTGTACTTCATTTCATTTTGTACAGAGGGTCTGGCAGTGTTGTATTGAGAAACGTTTTCTTCCTGGAGGTGTGGACTCTCCTGGAGTTTAAAACAAGGGGCTCTGCCTTTACCCAGTCGCTAACGTCTGGTCGTGACATATGCAATAAGCCTCCCTACACACTACAATTCAAATGTAGCACACAAGGTCGACGTCATCGCTCACAAACACTCCCTCTGTTTGCTGATTGGCCTGGCGAAATTCTGCCTAAGACAGCACAGTCAATAGAAGCATTGCCAGGCACTCTGTACAAAATGAAATGAAGTATGAGGTGCTGGTTTACCAGGCTAGGACTTAGCTGGGACCAAGGCGGCACATCAGGAACATGCAACGTGAGTAGTGTTGCCACCTGTCCCGTTTTTACCTGATTGTCCCGGTTTTTAATGCTCTGTCCTGGGAAAAAAAAATATTCTCCAGGCCACCGACACTCGAGTCGCTGCTTAGAAGCAAAAAGGTTGATTGGGTTGCTGAACTGTCCCGTTTTTTTGTCAGACATAGGTGGCAACCCTAACCGTGAGACAGATGCACATGCACATGGAAGAGGGAGAGACTGACAGGCTCAACTTACCGATTTTTTCTCCTCTAGGTCAAGGTCTGAAGTGTCATAAGGAGGAAAGGAGTCCATTCAGAATTCAACCGAGTTGAACTCTGCCCTCCGACTCCTCGAAGGTTACACGGCTGGAACCTTAAGTAAACAACTGAAAGTTATCTGCCATCTGAGGACTCAAACTAAAAAGGGTGGAACACTTAGCAGTTGCACAACACATGGGCCATATTTTCAGTGGCTGACAGAGACACGGTAAATGTACATGTAATGAGGCAAAAGGGAAAAAAAACTGTTTGTGGTGACTCTGAGAAAAGCTACCAGGATTTTTCTGTGAGGAGCCGACATCATAATGGTGGAATTAGCCTGGTTGCACTGTGTGGGATTCTCAGAAGGAAGTGTTGTAATTTCTGTAAGAGAGACTGGAAAGTGTATGTACAGGAATAGAATGTGTGTGTGTGGCATACTGAAGGCTCAGCAGAGAACTGCTGACAGAAGAAAACCATTACCTATGTGTTTGCTATGTTGGGAGCCACCCTTGTAAGGTTAACGAGTTGTAAGCTCACTGTGTCTGAATTTGGACACTAGTTAATATGATACTGATGTGTTTAGTATAAAATGAGACAGTATAGGACTGATGGTTAGGATGGCTAGGAGAAGCGTATGTCTGTGGCTCAGCTATCCTCTCGGTGAACGCAAATAAAGACCTGTGAACGGTAAACCCCCTCCTGACTATTTCTCTGAGAAAACGACAGAAGCTCACAAAACTTCCCATATGTTAATCCAGGCTTAGCAGGCTTGTGTAAATAGATGGATTTATTTAGCTGAGGTCCAATATGTTGTCACTGTGGCACTGTGTTGCGATGTGTGATCTATCCATGAGTGCTAAAAGGTTGTGTAAAGCAAACAGGTAGCATTCGTTTATCACCAATTCACCACTTCTTTCTTCACATGGTTTCAGACCAACAACCAAATATGCGCACTGCTGTGAGAAAGATCAACAAGCATGAGATTCGGTATGGGGGCCAGACAATCATGTTTGGGTCTGGAATTGGCCGTGGCCATTCCCTGAGGATAAATAGGTCATTTGAACTGGGCTCCATGGCTCATATGTAGCGAGATCCACTCCTGCATGTATGCAAGTGCTTACGCAAACCCATGTGGGCCATGTCTGGGGGGGGGGGGAGAGAAGAAGAAGATGAAAGCAGCGGTGGTGAAAAAGGGAAATGAAATGGGAGGTGACAGGTAGAGAGGGGAGTGATGGGAGCTGGCCAAGAGATTGACATGAGGAAGGGGGGGGGGGGGGGGGTGTGAAGAGACTGGTTTTCATTATTTTGTCTTCCCCGTGTCGCAAGAGGGGAACAAGCAGAGGTAGCCTGCATCACATCTTGTCTGCTTCTCTCAGCTGGACCTAGAACGCGCCCACCCCACCCCCCCCCCCCCCCCCCCCCCGACCCCGAAGGGGCTTCTAGCTGCTGTTGCGCCTCTAACAAGCAAGGCAGGGAATCAGCAGGGCTGGTGTACTTCACAACACTGTATCATGCCACTGAGACACGTTGTTGGAGATGTGCTGCGCCCTCCCTCTCTCCCACCCCTCCCCCTCTCTTTTCCCTCTCCTCCTCCACCCACCCCTCTAAGAAACGTCCTTTGACTTATCATGGCGCTGCAGCAGCAGTGGAAGAGAGGATGAGCGCAGCTTTGGCACGTCCCGCTCCAAGGCTCTGAGCCTGCCCGCCATGCCTGTGATGCACCATCTCACTTCTGCTGCTCCTGAGAAAAGGAGCTCCTGGATAAGCCAGATGCGTAGGCCTTTTCCTTCGGAGATTAACACGACTCCTACGTGGAAGGCTTGAGAGATACGAGGAGACGGAGGGATAGAATGACCCATGTGGTGGAAAAGGCACTAAAATTATATCACATTATATTTGTCGGCTGTCTGGGGGTACACAACGTGGCAAAGATTACACACACCAAAAAGCAAGCCATAAGAAAAAACTAAACACCAACATTCTTTAGCTAGAGCATGTCCGTGACCATGGTAGGCATAGTATCACTCAGAAACACGGCATTTCTTCAAATCAACCATGTTGCACTTCTGTGTCAGAACAATTCATTAAGAAAATGATCACCATGGCAACACATAATAGGGACTTTGTCGTGTTCCTGACAAATCCTTTGACAGTTAGATACCACTTTTGTCATTTTTTTTTTCACAAAAAAAAGAAGAGAAGGAAATCAAAGGCGAGTATGCAGAGAAGAGCTGCGATGGATTTGTATGTAAATTTGGAAGAAGGGGCCAAATAACCAGTTTGCTATGGGATCATTTATGTGTGCAGTCAGATTTTCCTCAGAAAAGGGCACGAAATACCAAAGCACATTTCACTGTCTTTTGGATTATAGCTCCAAAGCGTAACCTTGGAAACCCCCAAAATCATGCAGTATTTGTGCCGCTAGCAGGGGTGCAGGGTTTTTTAATTGCCAATTTATTGGTTCCGCGACGACTTGGCTGAACAGAATCAGAGTCAGAAATGCGGGCTGATGTTTTTGTGTCAGCAAAAGCTACTCTTTGATGTTAAAAACATACATCCACCGCAGGCTCCTAAACACATCTGCAGGCTCCTGAACACAACTTCTCTATGCACTACAACAAGCCATATAACACAAGAATATTTATACTGTTAATGTATGGCATTCTGAAGTCTACTGCATTATACTCTGTAATGCTGAACCACCAATGTTTTGCCTTTGTCAAAATATCTAATTTTCTAAAGAGCATGACTTTCTAGAATGACTCACAAATGCACCACTATCATGTTTTACAGTGATATCGCCATCATTTTTCAAAGAAATTCCTTTATGCAAACACACACACACAAACAAAAAAACTATTTCCTTTATCGTCTATTACACAGTACATTGCAGATTCAGCAGCTTGAATGTATCCATCCACATTATGCACCAGCTTATGGTCCCCTCATAATGTCCCCTCTTCACAGTGTCTGCATGTGTCACTGGAGCACTCTAGAGATGACTTGGCAGTGCAACTAGGAGGCGTGAGCGGTAGACTCATAAGACGCATTCAGATCACTGCTCACAGGCACTAAACCCTTTATTTGCTCTGCCCCAATGTGCTCATAGGCGGCAGATATATCAATTAGGGACTAATTAAATTAGTCTGCACTGGAGTACTCGTCCCCACCCACTACCGTTACCCGCCTTAAGTCTCGGCATCCAAGGCCCCCATACTCTGAGATGAGAAGAGTTATTTGAACAGCTGGCAAGCTGCTGAGTCCCTGCGACTGAACCTGACAGGGAAGGGTAAGACGCAGGCGCAATCGTTCATCATTTACAGTTTCCACATGTTGTCTGCGGAGCACAAGGTCTGTCATAATTTCTAACAGTGGCAATAAATCACACTATTATGCCGTTTTCATTCCATTACATTAGAGGCGAAATCAAAAGCATCTACCATGTTAAATTAATTGACATCTGGCAGCAGGAGTACCATTAAAAAACAAGGAAACAGCGGGCAGCCAAAACTTAAATGGAAGCCAGCAATCTCATTTGTCATTCAGAGCATCTTCAAAGAACTTACACTGCACAAGCGAATGATTGAAACCAGGCATGTTTGGTTTAATCGGCCCTAAACAGCTGTTACTCACACTGGTGTGAAACGGAATGTTCTTCTCCTGTTTGGTACCTGCTTTTTGGAGCTCACTCCAGATCAAACGTGACAGCTTGCCGTTCAAAGATACCATCAACTTTTACAACAGTAGTCTTACAAAACAAGTTCTTGTACAAGTAAGAAAGTCTCCTTGCTGACAGATGTCATCACAAACCAATGTGTTGCCATCACAAACCAATGTGTTGTTCCACTGGCTCCAAGGGGGCCACATCATACCAGCTAAGGGCTCAAAATCATGATGATTTGATTTCAGCGAAGCCCTTGTGTTTTGATTTCGCCTTGAATATCTATTTAAGTTTAAACCAAACCTTTAGCACCCTCTCTGCCCCTTGTTTCTACTGTACGTTCACACTATTTCAGGGCGAAAAACATTTTCTGCTCTTCAGATGTTCTCCCTGATCCACGTGTCACTAGAGCAGTGCGAGACACCGCCTATTTATTTTTCCACATTTCTCGTACTGAATTGATGGCAGGTGAGAACAGGCTCCCCTTTCTCAAAGACGAAGGCTGGAAAGCAATTTGTGGCTGATTTGTCAGTGAGAATCTCCCTCTCCATATAACCCATAACCCACATCGATCCCCCCACCCCAAAACCTCAACGCCGTCTCTGCTCCCTCCACTGGGCTGTGTCTCTGCTGCTGCTAGCAAGGCCCTCTGCTTACACAGGCGCACACCGGTACCGCAGCAGAGGACGAGACCCTTATACCCAGGCCCACATGAAAGCAGCGCTGGCGGAGGATGTTAGGGCCTCCTCTCCCTCTTTGCCCTTTTTTCCTTTCCTTCTTTCTTTCTTTCTTTCTTTCTTTCTTTCTTTCTTTCTTTCTTTCTTTCTTTCCTTCTTTTAATCCTTCCTTTCTTTCTTTCTTTCTTTCCTTCTTTCCTTCTTTCTGTCTTTCTTTCAGCCTTTTTTTCTTTTCTTTCTTTCTTTCTTTCTTTCTTTCTTTCTTTTAATCCTTCCTTCCTTCCTTCCTTCCTTCCTTCCTTCCTTTCTTTCGTCATACAGCAGCAGACGATTGCACCCTCTCCCCTTCAGCCCGCAACAAGGTCTCTACGTGCTTACCAGTTCACAAGATACTGGCTTTAGTGGCTTTACTGTGCCATTCCCTTTGGAGCCGTGATGTAGGCTACTGCAGGTCTGCATATGTTTTGTCTTCTTGGTGTTACTGAATGGAAGTGGTATTACATACATTTATCTGCCATATAACCTGACACTGAATATGTTGTTTATTTTACCATGCAGTGAATGTCCAGTTTAAATGTCTTGTTAATTTAGCTTATTACTATTATACTTGTTATTAAATGTTAATTTTAGAATTTATCATCATCATCATGCCCATACTGGCAATAACCTTGTAAATATTGTTTTCTTCCACAAGAATACTGGTATGCCAGTTAGTAGACATGAGCTGAAGGGTAAGGGACATCATAGATTATGGATAAGAGAGTTTCATGCACAACTAAAGTAATTTAGTCCACCACCACTCTATTTGACACATTTATTTGTGTTGCTTTTCTTCTGCAGATCCTGCTGTATGCGCCAAGAGTTATGAAGACATGTTTGCGCTTGGCTATCATTCAGTGACCATCTGACCATTGTTCTGCCACAAGCTCATCACTCATACTGTCCAGAGGAAAATCATCCCAGAAGTAGTACACAACAAACTTAAAATCAGCATGGGTTTTCATTTTATATTACTGACATGACGTTGTTCAAGCTGTCAGCACACATTTACGTCATAGTGATTTTGTGCTATTATCTCATTACGGCGTTAGGCTGATGTGTTAATAATGACTAGGAGTTAGTTATACAGCACCTCTGAGGAGGGGGATCATGCGCTGCACGCACGGCCAACACCACAGGCTCTCATCCATCCACGCTGAGCCAGATTCAGTGGTGAAAAGGGCGTCAGGGATTTTGTCCAGCACATCATGAGGTCTTCAGCTGTACTGTAACCCTATCCCTGCTCTGCGCTGGAAAACAAAAAAAGATGTCCGCTTCTTTCTGTTCCATTAGAAAGGGTGAATTTGATGTTCCAATTTTTTTCAAATTAGTTCAAACAGGACTTCGCAACTCTGCCCACCAGACATGGCTGATGTTTTCACAAGCCAGTACTGGTATCATTTTTTAACTTAGTGAGGGGGCCCTACTTGACCTAATTCCACAGCCTTAAAAGAAAAAAAGAAAAACGACACGTCTCTGGCTTGGCTGCGTGTTTATTTATATACGGCAACTTTTACAACAGTAGTCTTTCAAACAAGTTCTTGTACAAGTAAGAAAGTCTCCTTGCTGACAGATGTCATCACAAACCAATGTGTTGTTCCACTGGCTCCAAGGGGGGCACATCATACCAGCTAAGGGCTCCAAATCATGATGATTTGATTTCAGCGAAGCCCTTGTGTTTTGATTTCGCCTTGAATATCTATTTAAGTTTAAACCAAACCTTTAGCACCATCTCTGCCCCTTGTTTCTACTGTACGTTCACACTATTTCAGGGCGAAAAACATTTTCTGCTCTTCAGATGTTCTCCCTGATCCACGTGTCACTAGAGCAGTGCGAGACACCGCCTATTTATTTTTCCACATTTCTCGTACTGAATTGATGGCAGGTGAGAACAGGCTCCCCTTTCTCAAAGACGAAGGCTGGAAAGCAATTTGTGGCTGATTTGTCAGTGAGAATCTCCCTCTCTATATAACCCATAACCCACATCGATCCCCCTACCCCAAAACCTCACCTCAACCGCGCAGCAGACCGATACCTAATCCCAACGAGGAACTTAGCCGGCCTCATACCTCGGGAGCTGCATATTTAAGCCCACCTCATACATTTTAATGGGAGGGAGGGAGGCGAGTATTACAGCCCTTGCTGTGGAAGTGTTTTGCTGCAGTGACTCTTTTCTTCGCATGCTGCCTTCTTTGCCCCCCCCCCCCTTCGAACTTGAGAGCCTTGTGGAGAGGTCAGTGGGCTTTATGTTGTCCCTATACAAATACAGCACACTGTGCAGGAAGGTCTCGGAATACCGCTGGACCTGAACAGAATGTTTTCCCACAAAATTGCAAAAGCTGTAAGCTCAGGTCGGCCTTGAACCTCTTTACATCCGAAAAGGTCTGGACAGGGGGGTGGGGGTCAAGATATTGTTCAACGAGGGACAACTCGGGAAATAAAAAAAAGTCTTTCTGTGCTTCACCGAGAGGCTTCTTGGCAAGATGTGGCTTCTTTTGAATACTGGAGCCCTTTTTTGCCGAGCTTCTCCAAGCGTGTCCATCGCGGCAACCCTTTGCTGCAAACAGTGTAGCCCCATATTACATTTTTTAATGTGCAAGTGTTATGACCGAATACCATTTACCACAATGTACTTTTAAAATCACTTGTTATGGTTGATGTACAACATCATGAACAAGATATACTGGGAATAAGGTTTGGACATTTCTAATAACGTTCCCTCATAGCAGGGAATGTATGTAGAAATTAAATCAGTAAATAAAAAGGCTACTGTAAGTGAACTGTAATTAGGATAACTGCAGTAATGAAAGGCAGGAATAAAATACTTTTCAAGCTGAAAATACATCACCCAAAAAAAGCATGTGTGGAAATAAACATTTTGGTATTTGTTTCCCTAATAACAATTCCTTCCAGCTTCTCTGTCAGATGATTGTGTTGTTTTCATTGTTCAGAGTTGTTCTTTTATCAACTGCTTATCAATTGTGCATTCTGTTGGTGAATATTAATATAACAAATCAATAAACACCACAATAAGCACAATTTGTAACAGAATCCTGCAGTGAGAAGATACAATGGATGTTGATGCTTTTATTGTTAAGGTGTAGGGTATAGCATTTGTTATATCCACTCCTGTCAAGTATAAATCAATTGATTACAGATAAAAGAAGTCCTTCAATGCAGTACTGTATTATTGGTTGGTCATTAACCATATGTTAGGAAGCTCAATTAGAGTTGTTTTTTGAGACTCACTATAGAAGCTGCTTATAGCACCTAAATGTGCATCACATCAGAGTTTCTCTGCAGGAGAGGTCATTTTATTACTACTACTACTATTATTATTATTATTAGTAGTAGTAGTAGTAGTAGTAGTAGTGGTATACTAGTAATAGGGGTAGTCATAGTAGTAATAGTGGTAGTAGTGGTGGTATTAATAGTATAGTTAGTATTACTATTTTTCAAGTCCCTTATAAAACTGTTTCCAGAAAAAAAGGACACCGTAAACTGGTGCATGAGAAACATCATCTTCTCCTTTGCCTCCTCCCTAACCCATGCTTTGTTACTCCCGCTGCCTTGCTCTGCCGATGGTATTTGACCGGCACCCAGAGCTGAACTGTGTTGCGTGGTTTGCCATTTGGCTGCACATGAGAGGTGGGGTAGGGAGCCTGGGAAGGTGGAGGGTGGAGGGCGGAGGGTGGCGGTTAGGAAAGGAAGCGGCTCGGTCAGCGCCATCCATCACCACCAACTGGAACCCAATCCCACCCGCTGCCAGGAATCAGCTGCAAAAACCACCACTGCCGGCCCGGGAGGACTACACCTAATCTCAACCATGTCCCCAGGGAGCACACACATGCACACATGCGTGCACACACGCACACATACACACACAGATGCACACACACACACGCACGCACACACACACATATACACACACACAGATGCACCACCAGATACACAACATGTGCACAACTAGACACCCATGCAAACACGCACGCGCGCACACACACACACACACAGAAAACAAAGCCAAGACAAAGTACACAGACACAAAGAGGCATGCACATCTTATACACATAAACATATGGGCGCACACACACAAATACAGATACACAAACCTTTCCTCGAAGACACATGTGTCCAATAACACCCACAGGCACATAATAGCTTACACTTTTTGAGCATCAAGGCATGTGTACACGCGAGGATGTCAGATCCACCTGCGCTGCAGCTTCAGCCAAAACCGCGTGCGCACAGGAACGCTATGTCTGCCACGACACAGACATCAAAGCCGGGTGCCTGGTCAAAGGCGGCCATGTTGTCTGCACCTGTGGGCACGCACTGACCTGACATGAGCCTGCAGACACGACCCCCAGTCACCGCCTTCGCCACCTCACCTCACTCCACACTGCTGCCTGTGTTGGCTCCCGTGACTTTAGACTGTGATTATTTTTGCAACTAAATCCAATAATTCACCAGCAATATTTATGGACTTCAAAAATGTCCTTTTTTAGGTATATGGGCCATTTCACTGAGGGAGAGAGCGAAGTCCACAGGCATCTAGGAATGTGGCGTCGTGTCAAAGTTGCGGACAGAAGCAGTGAAGACTCAAAATGTGGCACATGCACAATTTCAAAAAAATAAATCAGATAAAAAGTTATCTTAGTTATCCTCTAGGTTTGCTAAGAGTTAAAGCCTTTCAAGCTGATTTGTGTTCATATTGAGGTCATATTTCAGCCATACATGTCTGGTAGAGGATGACCCATTTATCTTAGGTTAACGTCATCTAAGGATGATGGTGCCAAGCAAAAGATGGATAGGAGTTGAACTTAACCTACCCTTCAATGGGACTATAAACACACACACACACACACAAAATGAGGAGGAAACAGCTGTGAGCTTCAGAGAGCAATGGGGGGAACTGACTGGTTAGATGTTGGCACAGCTGTTTGTTTTCTCTCAGTGGTGTGTGTTGACCAATGGTGGGTAAGGAAGTGAGATCACCGGTCTGCTGACTAAGCTCTTCCTCACTGCTCTGCTCTGTTTACTGTTGGGCTCCTTCAGGCGTTGAGTGCCTGAGCAATGCTTGTGTGCCAGAAGAACACACTCTCACTGGTTTTAACATTTTACTGCTTTAATTATTAGTTCATGTAAATCCAAATTTCCATATACTAACATTCAAAAACACATCTGTTTAACTGATTCATTGCAAAGAATACCATTTCAGTGATCTACGAAGTAAAATTCTATTAAGAACTTTAAATGACTTAAAATAAGTGTCTTGAATTGCCTTGTGATTTGACTGACTGTTCCAAGTGTTTATGGACATCCTCCTGATGTTGATTTAAGGGAAGGAAAACATCAGTTTATCCTGTGCTTTAGCTCTGGTGTGAACGTTCTGGTCTCAAGGTTACACATTTGAAATTAAAAGCTAATAAAAATATGCCATTGCTTTGTTTACATTATTTTGTGAATTTTAATGGGATCCTCTCGGATTTCCTAAAATAAAATGTAAAAAAAAAAAAAAAAAGTAAAAAAAATAAAATAAATTAGAACGAGTGCACTCACAAGAAAAATCCGAGGTTCAATATGCACTGAGATATAAAAACAAGCCGCCCCACTGAGAAGCGACAATATTTGAATGTCAAAGCATGTGGAACAGCAGCCATCGTGCTAGATGCCCGAGCCCCCATCTTATCTGATCTCCAGCTGCATCCCTGCATATCCACTGCTTCATGCCTTAATGGCCCCATTTAAAGCAAATCCACTTTGGGTCTCCTCAGATTTTAGCAGTGTCGCAGGATGCCTAACGCAAGCCGTCCTCCATATCAGAACAGATCTGGAGTCCATTTACACCCGAGATTACAATGCCATTCTGGCATAATGCATTTCAGGCAGAAATCGCAGCTGTCTGCATTTACTCAGTCAACAAAATGTAATTTATAGCAATGAATAAATGCATGAAATGTGCAGCCTGTGTGAAAAAGCATATGACCTCAGTATAACACTCTTGCTAGTCCCACTTATTTTCCCCTCTAATGTATTCAGATAACATGCATTTCTGGAATTAAATCATTATCATAATTACCAAATATAATTAATATTCATGTTTTTTCATTACACAGAGGACAAAGGGAGGTAATGTGGTGGAGGATAGTCGACCCAATTATGCCTCTGTGTCCTTTGGGGCCTGGGCAGACAGCTGTTTAGACACCTCCAGAGCAACGGTGATGTCACCTCTCCAGAATGGAGATTAGGAGAGGAGCCATCTCACATCAGTGCTGCCCAACTGGGAGAACAGCGCTGGCCACACATTCACACCAATACACACACACACACACACACACACAAACACACACACACAACACACACACACACACACAAACTTTCCAAACACACATACATTATTTTTTCACTGTTTCGCACTGTAATGACTTGTTGTTCTGGGCCAGCAGGCAATCAAGAGGGCAAATGTCACAAATTTGAATGATTTTCCCACTCAATGCTACAACATTTCTGGTATTTGTGTTTTGAACAGCCCCAGAGCGAGCCTTTTAAAAAAACAGGGGTATTGAAATGGCAGGAGCTCCCTACAAGACCTATCCCAGAAACCCAGAGCGGCACGCATCCTTAAACAGGTCACTAAGACAACCGTGACCATGCGTCCCAGTTCCACCTTCTATCTTGTGAACTGAATATTAGGCTTCAGCCAGCCAAAACTTTGTAAAGCCGAAACATGCTTCGGCTTAGAGGCTCTTTCTTGAAAGTCACGGTAGGGATAAGTAGCCTGGTAAACCTGCCCCTCGTACTTCATTTCATTTTGTACAGAGGGTCTGGACTGGAATCTCTTGAGGGTCATTTAGTCGGCCCCAGCTAGACCGATCCAATCAGCGAACAGAGGGTGTGTGTGTTAGCCGTGACATTGACCTCGTGTGCTACATTTGAATTGTAGTGCGTAGGTAGGCTAATTGCATGCGTGATGACCAGGCGTTAGCGATTGGGTAAAGGCAGAGGCACTTTTTAAAAACTTTAGCAGAGTCCACACCTCCAACAAATTCTGATGGTGTCTGGTCCAGACCCTCTGTACAAAATGAAATGAAGTACGAGGGGCGGGTTTACCAGGCTAAGGGACAAGGATGTGAGGGAAACTACCTTCTCTCAGTACTTATTCAGCAGACAACTTTGTGGCCCAAGATGAAGGGGACCGTCCATTTTTTTTTTTTTGCGCTGCATGTACCACTGCAATGTAATTTGACAGAAGGGAGGATGATGAATTGCTGTGAGGCTCAGGATTCGCCCATCATCCATCACTGAGATACCATCAGGATAAAGTCCACATGACTGTGTGCCGATGCAGCAGTCAACAAGCATCGCAACCCACAGGGACACAGGGCAGGACCAGATACCTATTTTAAACAAAACTCCAAGAGCGCCCCAAACTAAACAGTTTGCGCTGCACCGAGCATGGGACAATAATCTACAGGCGTTGTTTTTCAACTGTCTTTTTCGACAGAACTCACAGGGGTGAATTGAGTTCGTGGTATGATTACGTAATCTGTGGAACAGACGAGACAGATGTGGCCTGACACCCACAGATCGACTTGTCTAGGAGAGACCAGACAGCCTCAAACAGGATCACTGTCTGGTGCATTGCCCCTCAGGAGGTGTACTCTTTAAGCAACCGTCTCTTAAGCTGCGGGGATTGTCTTGGTGTCTTGGTGAAACAGGGGTGAGTGGAGGGGGGTGCTGGCTGAGGCCGGGATGCTTTTTTGGTACTCTCAATTGTTATACAAGCATGTGTCTGTACCTTACTAAATAAAAACATAAATAAGTGCACTCAAGCCCACTTGTTCTGCAGGATGTCTTGGACCCTTGAGAATTTTGACAAGCCTTACCTAACCTAAGCAGTGGCTTACCTTCGAACAAGTTTAGTTACCCCTGGCTGACATCTAGCATCTGGTACTGTTTTCTCTCAGATAATCCGCCATGGCACATTAACAATGCTCTTCTGACGAGGGTGATGCAACACCAGCCACAACACGTCATGACAGTTAGCTGTGACAGACACAACACCCTTGGCTACAAACACAGCCATGTTGTGATGCTCGCTACAGATGAAAGCAATTGCCTTAAAAAGCAGCCATGGAAACAAACTGGAATTAAATAAATAGACAATGCAACAAAAAAACTCTATGACAATTTTACTTTTCCCCCACAGGGTAATAACACCTTTGGCACAGCAGCAGACATCTACAGTCATGCACAGCTGAGTGGATAGGTTTTATGAGCGCAGTTCTCCCGTCTTTCTGTCTCGGGATTAATCAGCCCTGAGCCAGGAAGAGGGGATGGCCTGAGCATTACGGCTTAAACGCCAGAGGCTGAGGGTACCAGATCGTAAAACGAGGACTCCATGTTGGAGTAATCCGCATGAGTTACAGGAGTGGACACACATCACTGTTTTCTGCTTGGGCAGGTAGGGTAAGTTTCTTATAGCGTATATAGTTCTTATAGTCTCACAAATGCTTTAGTTTACCAATTTACACATTTACAGTCTAAATTAGCTGTAAACAACCCAATTACATGGATAATCAGCCAAATGGTTCGCTAGTGGAACGAATAAAGAAACAATTAAATACAAATTTAGCTTCAATCTACTTCTAAATAAAAAAACGCAGTAGGTGCATTACTATTGATACTAAGGCACTGAAAGCAAAAGTAACTGTTGCTATGGAGACTGAAGACCTGGGGGAAAAAAATTAGCTGGGAAAAAGTGAATGTAAATTTGATGTGAACGAGAAGTTGGCGGTGTTGAGAGATTTAACGTGCAGCGACTGGTCAGCGGACAGGCCAAGGAAACAGCGAGGGACACAAAGCAGCTTAGTGCAGCTGACCTCTGAGAGTGACGCCTATGTCCTTTTTGCTTGGCTGGTCATATAGAAGTGGCAGCTTTTCCCCCTCTTTCACCAAGGCTTCAAGCTATTCTTCTCTTAATGTAGCTCTGGCCAAGTATTTCATTATCCTGTGTGACAGAGCTGAGGGCTGTCCTGATTGGGACAATGATCACCTACCTCTTGTTCTTGTTACAGACCCTGTATAGAGGGCAGGGTGGGGTGTGGTGGGGTGGGGAGGGGGGGGGGGGGGGGGGACTGTGGGGATTGGGGTGGAAAGGGGGGGGGGGGGGGGGGCTCACTGCACCATGAAGAAAGGCAGGCTCATTCTTTGCTGACATCTCCCTCGCCACACCACAATGCTCCTCCAACATGAGGCAGACACAAGATTTATGGGCTTCTCCCCACTGCGGGCACACAATGAGGCCATTCAGCAGGAAGCTAGCCAGGCGAAGCCAGGGCAGCGATTGGGCCAGAGGGGTCAGCCACCTCTGACCCCGACGGTCTGAATTGGCACGACTTTGTGCTTCAGTGGGCACTCGCACTGAATAGGGGGGCGAGCCGGGCCAAAAGGGGGACCAGATCGTCTCCCCCCCCAATGCGACGGGTTGGGTTGGGTCGGGTCGCTGTGCTCTTCCCAGGGGCCACAACAGTGAACGTGAAAAGGACCGGGAGGGATAACAAGAAGAAGAGAAAGTGTCTTGAGAAATGGCAAATGGAAGGAAAAAGAGACAGCCAAGACAAAGGATGGCTTTTTCTCTGTGAGAACGACGCTGCAGAGCTGCACGTGTTGGTGGAGACACAGCATGCTGTCAGCAGCAGCAGCAGCAGCAGCGTCTCCAGCCTACCCTGGAGGCCCGAGGCTGCCAACGGAGGTCGGTGCGGGAGACTGCACAGCATCCGGCAAATTCCCCCAGACGTGGCGCAATGGAGAAAGACAGGGAACATGCCACACGTACCGCAGGGAGGTGGGAGGACAGATAATGAGCTGCAGAGTACCGGCTCCTCTGGGGAGGACTGGCCGCGCCTTGGCCCACGGCAGAGATCATCTACCCAGACCGCATGACTGCACTCAGAGATTGTAGCCGTAGTCGCTCATGAGGCCACCGAGGTTCCGATCATGGTCATTTTTGAAAGTTGAAAAAAAAAAATGTGTCTGCTAAATATTCAACTGAATAAAAATAAAGATTAACATTAAAAACTGTGATTTTGATACACATTTATAGTGTGTCTTAAAGGTAAATAAATGACTTTTAGGTGAATTTGGAGACTCAGCCAGCCTAGTGGTTGAAAATCAGGAACAAGGTTTATTTTTTTATTACTCAAATACCATCACTCTTCTGAGCCTGTTTTCATGCCTGCGTGTGTAAAAGCAAGAACACAAAAGCAAAAAATGTGCGATTTGGGAAAGTGAACGCAGTCCAGTAGACGCTGCAAGTGTTTTTTCATGTTTACCATCAGCACACTTTTATAAAGCTGTTAAAATGTACATGTTCAAAGCTAGTGATTTTGAAAATAAATCATAGAGAGGGTTAGAGGAGCAAGAACAGTAAAAAAAAACAAGAGTCCTTGTATCGCTGAATTTGCAAAAACTGTCTACATACCGAGCTGACTGGCTCATTAAATAGACAACTTTTGTCTACATACAAGAGCTGAGCTGTGCTCAGTAAATAGTTACGGCTGAAAAACAATGCAATATGACAGTGCACAATTTGCAAAAGACCTAGACACTCTGAGTACTCATTCTAGAACATGTGCATTGTAAGCGTCAGCACACTTAAGCTGTTATTTAGCCTACAGGTTTTGGAAGCAGTACAGATGTGCCTTGTTTGTGAACTTTAATAAATCATTCGGTAAGCCACAGCAATATTTGCAAGAAGTGTTGATTTGATTTTGCTGTAGTGTAAAGAAGGCTGGCACATGTAGAAAGCGTAGATTATTATGGGGTCATGACAAATAGTCAAGGTGTGGTTGTTCTACAGAGGCTGGGGGAAGTCTGCTGTCTGCATCCTACTTGGACCAAAACACAAGTGCGGGCACAAAACAGACAGATTGCTCCAGAAAAGCGGTCTGTACTCTGGGCATAAGTGTCCTCTTAAAGTGTGCAACGTGTTAGCCTCCGGAGAGACATTTGGGTGAGCTAGTTTAGAGTGTGGGGCCATGTGCACTCTTTCACCCAGCAGGTAAAAAGGACGGCCAGTCTCACACAGCATAATTGCATCTGACCCGTGACACAGTGGCTGTGTGCACTAATTGGATAATGCTTGTTTTAGCAGTTAAAGGTCAATGAGATGGGATGGCCGTGGTATTCACACAGATGTCTCGTTACACACCAGTGGGATAAGAAACAAACAGTCCTCCTTGGCTGCTTTTGGGTGGCAAATGCATGAAGAGAGTTTGTTTGCCGATGAGTTGGTACAGGCCCTTGCACAGTAATGAGTGTTTTTTGTGCATTAAAGTGAAAATAGCATGTAACAATAACATTCATCTTGTACAGGTATCTGAACAATACTAGAGGAGTAATACATACTAGATACTAATAAGAAAGAAATATGTAAAGTTACATTAAATTCATTCAGAATATGAACTGTACTTTTTCAGCTTTTTGCAAAAAGAGATAATAAAACTCCCCTGTCCTGTTTCCACTTAAGATTTAGTAATAATGAAAAAACGATTTTCTAAATGGCTCCATTGTTTCCGTTCCCAGTTTTAAATGAAATCAAGCCTTTGTCCTGTCCTTCCAAGTCTGTATGGAATGGGGCCAAGCAATACTGCAGAAGAACTAAATCTGTCAGACAGACAAATTGACATAAACGTGGAACATTTATTAACGACCACTGAATGTCGAGAGCTCAAGACAAGCCATTGGACTGAATAACAAATGCAGTTTTTGGCACGTTGCCACAATGATGTGTTTATCATTTCTTGTGGGTGCCAGGACCCAGATGCAGTGAAAGTAAAAGCAAACACGTTGGTAGGTCTTTGCCGAAATTAGAAAACATGTGACTACATGTTAATTAGTCTAAACCAGGGGTTTTCACTTTTTCTGGATGAGAATATGTACTGAGGGCTACTCATTCAAAATAATCTACTAAATAAAACATTTTAAATCCCATTAAAATGATGTATGTATGATTGCTTATGATTAATGATAGTTATAAAATAAACTGATATTTATACATTAAAATATAAAAACACCAAAAATAAGTCCCTCGCAGGCACCTCACAAGCTCCTGGAGGGTATCTGCTGCCCATAGGCACCATGTTGGGTCCACGGGTCTAAGCGCACTCTAATTCAGATAATAATTGTGTGCTCTGTTTGTTCATTTGCTTGTTTGCTGATTGATTGGAGCAGCTGTTTTCTATTTTGATTCACTGGTTAAAGTTGCCGTGCCTAATTACACCAGGTAACGCCTTGCTGGTGCGTAACACAATCACAAACCATAACTGAAGTGAATTACAAATTACTGATAAAGACATCATTGGGACTGTCACCCTCCTCCCTCTGGGGCACACTAGTGGGAAGATATAACCAGAGTGTGGGCTCATGGTGTGCTTATGCTGGTGGAAATCGTGATGTAAAGTATGAATAATAACATGCAATGGAGGTCTGCAGGTGCCATGGGCCAGAGGGAGAGGGAGGAGAGGGAGGAGGGGGAAGGTGGGAGAGGGGGATGAATGAGAGAAAACAGATGAAAATAGGACAGAAAAGAAAAGAAAAACAGTATGGAAAAGGGTGTAGAAATAAGCAACACACATGCCCCAGGAAAAAAAACCCTATACATGTCATTATCTTAATCTTGTCATAATCTTGGCTTTGGATAGTTTGGGCCAATTAATTACATAAGAAACCAGTATATCTGAGATCTTTGCCTTTCATTGAATAATCTAAGTAATTGATGCCAGAAACCTTTGTAGTTTTCCCTGTTTTTAATGATTGTACAGAATATTCAATCTAGAAACCTTTAATCCCCACATCTAACTCTAATCTCTGTTGATCAGACTTTCGTATGACTTTTTGATGTGCACCAGATGATATGTAATGGCTTCATGGGATGAAAAGTGAAAAAAAAAAAATCCCGACTTGGGCTCTTACAATGACATGGAACACTACAACAACATTTGAACGATCGAGATTTGCATCCGAAAGAGGGCCGATCAACAAAAGCCAGCAGCAGGCTAGAGTGTTTTCACAGGTGCAGAGCTGGCCACAGCGCAACAAGTCTGATGCTTTAGAGGGGAGCAGGGAATTCTCCTCAGGCTTAGACAAGCCCCTATAGCTGCCAAAGCCCCCGTACAATACCCACAAGGCCTTTCCAAGGAGCTCACTGAATTAGCAGGCAGCGCTATCTGCCAGGAACAGGTCTGTTCGAATGATCGAGTGCACGAAACATGTGAGCTCCACTCCAGCCTTTCCCCGAGCACGAACAGTGTCCTCACATAAGGTTACGCCGATGCCAAGAAGCTGTTAGGCTATAATGTGCTCACATGCGGCGCTGAGGCGAGTGAGTCAATGGCTGACGAGATACAGACGGGCGGGAGAGGAAAAGGGAAAATTATCTGTAACAAAAACAAAACAATGCGCCGGCCATAAATGTGCTGACCAAGCCAAAGTGGAAACTAAACAACGGCTGTTTTTGGAGAAGGAAACGGTTCCAAGGGGATGTCATTATCGGCAATATCTGCAGTTACTGACTGGCCTGGGCTGAGGAGTTGGGGTGAATGAGAGAAATTAGAGCAGGATGTGATCTACCTGTGTGTACTCTTTAATAGACTACAGGAAATGCTGCAAGCAACAATAACACGGCGAAATAAAAAGACAGATTACATCTTCAAATGAGACCTGCTGTTGCTGCTGTTTTGTTGCTTTCTGTCTGTCAGCTAACCTTTGGCAACTAAACTTATTTAGCAGGTGCTGTAGGAATTGTGCAGACCTCAACCTTACCTCCACCCCTCTCACCTGCGACAACAGCACACCGGCGGATGTAGTGGCCTCTGGAGACGAATCTGTCTGGCATTGTGAGTCTCTAATGAGCATTTAGACCCAAAGTGTCACCCTGAAACATTTTGAAAAATGTGCGTTGCAAGGACAACCAATTCAAGCAGACAACCAATCCATCCTATAGTTCACATTTTATAAATGAAGCCGTACAAAGTTTTCCAACATGCACTGCACATGTTTAAAATGAAGACAAACGGCAAGGATAACTCAGACCAAATGAAATTAGCAGGTCTGCCCTACACACGCACCCGGAAATACGCAAAAGCGAAAAATGGAGTTAAGGAATAGTTTTTTTTTTATTACTGTATGGCATTAACTTACTGTAACATAATTCTGGGTTCATGGGGCTGTCAAACATGGAAACTCTACAAAAGGCTGCATGTTTTCACCCCATGAATGCACACACGCTCTTTTCTGATTTACACAGAAAACAACTACACTTGGTTTCCAAACTGATGCATAATGATTCCATTGCATATGTGACTCTATGGATTTGCATGGGTGTGTAGTTGTGCACATGTTGTGTATCTGGTAGTGCATCTGTGTGTGTGTGTGCATGTGTGCGTGTGTATGTGTGTGTGTGTGTGTGTGTGTGTGTGTGTGTGTGTGTGTGTGTGTGTGTGTGTGTGTGTGTGCATGTGTGCGTGTGTATGTGTGTGTGTGTGCGTGTGTATGTGTGTGTGTGTGTGTGTGTGTGTGCGTGTGTGCGTGTGTATGTGTGTGTGTGTGTGTGTGTGTGTGTGTGTGTGTGTGTGTGCGTGTGTGTGTGTGTGTGCGTGTATGTGTGTGTGTGTGTGTGTGTGTGTGTGTGTGTGCGTGTGTGTGTGTGTGTGTATGTGTGTGTGTGTGTGTGTGTGTGTGTGTGTGTGTGTGTGTGCATGTGTGTGTGTGTGTGTGTGTGTGTGTGTGTGTGTGTGTGTGTGTGTGTGTGTGTGTGTTGGTTGGTTGAGGGGATATGTACTGTATGTGTCTCATAAAGCATCCCATTACAGGAGATGATGTCGACATGTTATCCCCATTAGACTCCACTGCAAAGGTATTTGGCAAGTGTAATTCTCTTTTCCCACACTGCTCTGTCTCTGTCAGACTTGTGCTTAAGTGGGCAATATCCAGACAGGAGAGGGGGAGTCCATGAACTTGGTGCCAAGATAAAAAGCACTACTTTGCATTCAGGCCCGGACACCCAATTGCTTGACTTCTGACACCGTTATTTGACAGAGCCAGCTGATATATGAAAGCAACTGGGAAATAAACCAGATCTGTTTTTCTACAGTACGTCAAGTAAAATCGACACAAGCACCCAATAAATCTCAGCAAAGGAGGCTTTAAGGTGGAAATAAAGAGGGCAGAATACACCCAGGCCACGTCTGCATGTTCTGTCGTTTGATCCTCTCACATTGACATCCAGGTGCAGTGGTTGGTCTTAGTAAGCCTTTGAAAAGTGGAGTGGTGTGGAGCTTGTTTGTGGTTTTGGCTCACTTCACCAGAAAATGCCCAGCTGCCCAACGAACATTTCACATGTGTGTTCGCATGTAAGCACCCTGCCGAGAACAAGAAACAACGGGTAACAGTTTCTAAATATATGAAGGACGCTGATTTACAGATTATGAGTGCTCATTTATTTTGGGGCCCGTTAGCAGGCTGCACATGTTGGGTGGATCTATGAGTGCTGCAGTGCTTACAGAGCCAAAGTATAGTTTTATAGTCTTGCTCGTCTCATTTCTAATAAAAGATATTTACAGTAATTGTTTTTATTTGCCTCTACGGCTTTCCACAAAACGCTTAACCTAATCCTACTGAGTGCAATTCATAGATTAGAGGATAAAAGAGGCACTGGAGTCAGAGCTGGTTGCATGTCCATTAAGAAATGCATAGTTTATTTATGTCAAACGTGTTTACCTTTGTTACTTAGGCAATGGTAGTGATTGATGTCCATGTAGTCAACTGTGACCCTAAGACAAATTCCAAGTATGTTCCTGCTCATAAATAACTTGCTGCAAAACTCGGAGCTACTGTTATTTAAAGTAACTTTCACGACTGGCAAAACGCTCATTAGAGGAAAAGCCTCATGCAAAAGCCTGTGCCAGACATAAAAACTTTATGGGTCTCCAATGAGACTAAGAGAAAGAGCCACCCTCCACGGTTAAAAAACAAAAATGAAGTTGTCGAGTTGAAAACGCCCATGGGGATCCTTACTGTACTGAAAGCAGCCCTGGCCAATGGTCTGTGAGTTTATCGGAATTTCGAGGATAACACACGGCGCATTACTCAAGACTGTCAACGCCGTGTTTATGAATTGCTGTTCGCTGGAGCGGTCAGGTGGTCATGGCATCCACGACAGATTGGTCTTCCAGCTCACACAGCCATGAAAGACAGCCTGCTGAGCGGCCATTTCAAAGAGGTATTTTGCGAAAGATTATCAGCCAGGCGTCCTGAAGGAAGCAGAACTTTTTTCTTCCAAAAAAATATGTTTTTTTCCCCAGACCATGTGTGACTCAAGGCCAAGCCGCACTAATGAGACTGTGAAGATGCATTGAAGTTAGCCCAAGCAGTCTGGACAAACAGCCCCACACAGCTGAGGGACTGCACTTGGCGAAGCCACCATCTCAGTGACCTGTGCTGTGTGTGTGTACTGTATCAGAGGTTGTGGTAGTCTGTGTGTGTTTGCATCACAGATGTTGGAGTGTGTGTCTGTGTGTGTGTCTGTCTGTGTTTGTGTATGGGTGTGTCACAGAGGTTGGAGCAGGCTGTGCAAACACATACAGCGAGGCGGTTTGTTGTGGTCATAAATATGCCTCTCGGAGCGTATTGGCATTCGAGGCGATTTCGCTGGTTCAGGTGATCTGTCTCCAGCCGGACACTTGGATCCTCCTCTCTCCTGTCCGCCATGTCCACAGTGTTTTATGGCAAAGCGTTCTGAATCATTTCCACTGCACTATTTCCACCATGGTTTTATGTCTGGCAAATACAAAACGCTCCTTTAACGGCTGACGTCGTAGATCCAGGTCAGAACGGGACGCAGTATTACATATCACATATCACGTAATAAATATGTCACAAATATTTGACCTCGCCCCTTAGCAGCTATCTGTAGGCCTTAAATCAAAGAAATAGCTCAGATACAAACAGGAGTCACACACAGCAGTCGTGTTCATTCCAAGCATAAAATCTAATACTGTACTCGCATTAGCACTGATGTGATATTGGTATATCATTACAGGCCCACGCACAATTAACCCACATACATATACAAGATACAATACATATAAAAGTGTGCTGGATCTTCAAAAGAATGTAGGTCTCCATATTTTTTCTTTCCTTTCCTTTCTCCCTGTCTCCCAGACGTGGGATTTTGGAAGTATAACTCAAAGCTCTCAACACGTGTGCACTACCAGGAACTCCATCAGCCTGCAAACAGGGATGTGTGTGTGTGTGTGTGCGTGTGTGTGTGTGTATGTATGTGTGTGAGTGTGTGTGTGAGTGTGTGTATGTGTGTGGATGTGTGTGTATGTGTGGTGTGTGTGTGTGTGTGTGTGCGTGCATGTGTGTGTGTGTGTGTGTGTGCGTGCATGTGTGTGTGTGTGTATGTGCACATGTGTGTGTGTGTAAGTGAGTAAGTGTGGGTTAGAAGCGCTGGCGGCACGGCAGGGGCTGATGGGAAGAGCCAGGACCAGCGCGCCGCTTTAATGAGATGTGAGGCTGGAGCTTCTCCCGGTGCTCCCCCCACCAACACCCCTCCCCCCCAACACCCCAACCCCCCCAACCCCCCTTCCACAGAGAGCCTGTCTGAAGGAGCAGTGCTTCCCAGGCCTCTGCCTCTCCCACGACCGCCCCCAGCTGCAGGACAGGCGAACCAGCGCTGCCTAGCTGCCCGTGAAACACGCCGGTGGAGGTGGTGGAGGCGGTGGAGGTGGTGAGCTACGGGTCAGTGGACAGAGGCATCCATCCCACCCCCCCTCCCTCCGACACCTCCCCCCCCCCCCCCGCACAGTCTGCCGGTCCAAGTGGCGGCCGCAGACCGTAACCCGTGCCCGGAGCTAGCGCCGTGACGTCCTTATCTTGGGAGGGCTCGTGACGACTTAGGGGACTTGGAAAGTGGGGCGTCCAACTGGAATCGGATCAAACGAAATAAAGAAACCAAATCCTCCCCCACCTCCAGTTGACTTCTTTGAAATCTTTTTGGTTTGAAGTCGGTGAGAAAAACAGGGGGAGCAACAGGGGGAATGGCGAGGGGGAAGAAACAAAACTTGTGTGTCACTCTGTTGCAACTGTTGCAAAGGAGCCTGATCCATAGAGAGCGTACAGTACAAGGACCGTCTCAGCGATGATTTGATTGAGTCTGCTTGACGAAGCTGTTTTACAGAGACAAAACGGCTTTAATGATGCCACTCCCATCATCGCCATAACTGCTTCAGTCCTTGTGCATCATCCAGGGAATCGCCCTGTGACCCTGAACACAAAGCAACGCGAGAGCCACTGCACTAGCCTTTATCACCTCCTACCTCTCCAAACATTTCAGAGAAAAACAAAACAGACAAAAACAGCAAAAATGTAAAAATAACATCACATCTTAGGTTAGTATCTCTTTTTCCAAAATGATTTTGATACTGTAAAGCTTTCGGTTTGTTTAGAGATAGTCCCTTAATGCTGCCGTAACCCTAAACCCACATCAGGGTTTTTCATGTTGGCCTTTGAAATAGGAATACGGGTCACTATTGCTGCATTTTCATCAGTGTCCCTGCTGTAAACCACTCAATCAATGAGTAGCAGCTGAGATGCTCAAATTCTATTGACAATAATTACTGTTTGTGTCCTTGTGGAAACGCTATGCGAATCTTTGGGAAATATATAACTATATGTGTGTATGTGTGTGTGTGTGTGTGTATTTATCAGTGTACACATGGCTGTGTATTTGCGAGCGTGGTGAATGTGCGCACGCATGTTTGTTTGCATGTGCATCCACGCGTGCGGACGTGTTTGGGGGTCACTGTTATTCCCCGGAGGCTGACGGCCGCACGCGCTCAGTCTGCCCTGTCTTCTGCCTCCACAGCCAGTCAGCCAGCCAGCCAACCAACACACACACACACACACACACACCCAACCAGCCAGCCCCTCCCTCCCCCAAGCCCCTCCAGCCCCCACCCCCACCCCCACCCCAGCCCTCATTGTCTGCACTCTGTCTGCAAACCGCACTGGGACCTGACATTACCTCTCTGCACCACATAAACATGTCCTCTGCAGAGCTAATGCCTAAAAGGCTTTACACTCCCTACCACTACAGCACAGTGCCGGGCTTGCCACAGGGCTCATTTAGCGTAACAAATGTTATGGCAAATGTAAAAACACGGCACTGCGACCTAGCAAAGGTTTGGAGCTATAAACTAGCCTGCACTCTCACCGTGTGCGGGGGACTTTGGGGGTTTACACATTTGCCCTGGCAAACACTGCGCTTCTTCTCTGCAGTGCTGTATGTGCTGGGATGATTTACCATTTCATTGTGCACGTTTGTTGGCTCATCAACCGAGCAAAGTGCTGCCATAAAAAAAGGGATAGCAGTAAAATAGACAAAAAAAAAACCTCGGACATGGACTTTACAGTATATCATGCCTGAGGACCGTGCCCAGTCACACACTCTCCGGCGTTAAACGTCTCGGCGCCACGCTTTTGAATGTACGGGAGCGCCCTCATGCATGTGTGTCTTAATGCTGATTAAGTGGCACTGTGCCATCTCTCACCAACACTCCCCACGACGACCACCACCACTAGGCACTCACACACACAAACACCCATGCACAGACACAGACACAGACATACACACACACACAAACACACACGCATATGTACAGACACACACACACACACACAAACACACCGTCCAGCGAGCAGCCCTGTCTCTGTCTTAGGCAGCCAGGGGTGGCGTGCGCATCCTGTCTCGCGCCCACTCCCAAGGAGCTCATTAAAAATCTGCTGAGGCAGCCTCAGCCTTTGAAATGCAAGACAGGACCAGGGAGGGGTGTGTGGTGCCGGTGGTGGTGGTGGTGGGGCGGGGGATTGGAAGATGGTTTTAAATAATGAATTTCAGGTTACTGTACAAGTCCCAGCGAAAATAAAAAAAGAAAAGAAAAGAAAAAGAAAACTGTCCCGCTGCTTCTAGTCATTAATTGGCAGTTACACTCTATTAAGACAGTGAAAGGAGCTTGTCAAAGGCCTGGGGACCGAGGGGTGGGGGCCGCTCGTGAGCGTTTGAGCAAGAGAGAGAGCGTTTGAGCGAGGGAGCGAGAGAGAGATCCTTTGTCTGGGGCTGCTGCTGTGCTGCTGTTGCTGCTGCCGCTGCTGGCGTGCTGGCCTTGAGAAATGTGACGGCGGGCCCCTCCCCTCCCTTTGTTCACATCTCAACTGAAAACACATCTGTTCTCTCTCCCTCTCTCTCTCCCTCTCTTTCTCTCTCCCTCTCTCTCTCCCTTTCTTTTTCTCTCTCTCTGTGTTTCCTTCTGTTCCTTTCTACTTCTCTCTCCCCCTCCTCTCCACCCTGTG
>CM050207.1:9697282-9699782 GCA_027475355.1 Coilia nasus
CAGGGTATTGCCCTACATGAAGCCCTTCAGGAGTGGACCCCCCATCCCCCACCCCACCCAATCACAGTTGACAGGGGCAGCACGCTGGATCAGTGCCGGAGCTGGGCCAGATGTGTGCCGGGATCGTCTGTGCGTTGGCTGCTGGCAGTAATTGCCTCCGCTAAAGTTCAGGCTAACGCTCCAGTGGGGAGGGGTGTAATTAACCGGATGCTGTGGCCTCTCTGCATGTACTCCACCGGCTACATTACATCATGTAGAACCAAAACCACCTTTGGAGTTAACCAGTCCCTCTTGCCACAAACCTGCCCTGGATAACACAAAACAAAATGTAGATTTAACATCCCCTAATCAATGGCTGACAATCACAGCACAAACATACTGCAGCAGGATACAGACATTAATCATAATTCCAATATTTAGCAAAATAATTTATCACTGCACACTCTAAATAGCTCAAACATACACAGATTAATTCTACCGCTAATTGCAAAAAAAAGGAGGAATGATTAAATGATTCCCGGAAGCACACTGTGGCCAGGACTCCTACAGTTTCCTACGGCAGGTGGGCCTGTGAACGAGGGCAAAAAACAACGAGAGAAAAAGGTGGATCCTGACCCAGTCCCCCGTGTGGTTCCCAGTGCAGGGCCTACACGAGCCCCGAGCTGAAGCGGACTGATATTTTTACCCCTTCGCTTCAGGGCCGGGGCGTATTCATCAGACCATGACGCCATTCCATTCTCGACGCCAGATCTGATCTACTGTATACCCCACTTTTCCAGCAACGAGCCCCTCCTCGTCCGAGGCTTCAAGGACAAACACACCGGTTTCCCCCGCACACCTCATCCCCATACGCATAAAAAACGGGGCCTGTCTGCTTGGTTCCAAACCCGTTTATTTAATTAATTGTTTTATGGCACGAGAGTTCTTTCGGGACACAACTTTTAGTCAATGCAGTTCATGATTTTTTTTTGGGGGGGGGGGGGTTCTGGAAGCAAATACTTACCAGACACATATTTGGAGAAGAGTCTGATATATGATCCAGATTAACCCAGATTGAACTGTATACAAGAGGAATTTCTGGACAAACAAATGGTGGAGCACACATTACCTGGCAGCACTTCAGATGGATGAGCTCAGAGCCGGAAAGTCTGAGCACAATGGAAAAGGATATAGCCCACGAGCATGTAGACATTCCCAGGAGCCAAAACATAGAAGAAGCATGAATGGTATAAGCTCTCGCAAATCAAACAGCGCCATCATTTCTCATCATTCTCAAGCTTGATATACTGCATGAGTGTGTCCTCTGGTGACTGTTAAAAAAAGTTGAGATCCAAGCCTCTCTGGATGCTTGAAACGTGTTTCACGGCGTAAAACGGAGTGAGTATCATGGGAAAGCACACAAAGAGCCCCAAATATATGTTCATGCTCCGCTCTGGTTATTTATGTCCCCCCTCGAATAACCCACGCAGGCCCTCGTCACGTTCCCACTGCTATACATTGCACTTCGGTATGGCCTGGGCCGTATATTTACAGGGTGAGGCGTGGGCCTCGCGAGGGTTTTGCGGCAGGAGGACGGAGGGGTGTAGCTCTCCTCTGGGGATGCCAGCCACCGTCAGCCTATTTTGGTTTCGGGGTTGGAGGGGAGGCAAAAAGTAAGGATAATACTAAGAGCCCCGCACTGACAGGGAGCACTTTGAGGACACCACTAACGTTATTATTAATAATAAGGTGCCCAATCAGAATCAGAATCAGAATCCAAATCAGAATCTAAATCAGAATCAGTTTTATTGGCCAAGTACACTTATGTACAAGGAATTTGACTCATATGCATTTAACATATACACATATAGTAGTATACATATGATACAATATACAATACAACACAATACAATATGTATAGAATATCAAATATATTCATCTTTTATGAGGCCCTACATTTATTGCGCTATTGCATCATTGCATACACTCTGGATCTCTACTGCCAGAGACTGGGCCATGCACCAAAATGAATGAATTGACATGAATTCATGTCTGAAGGGTTGCATAAAAGCTAAACAACAGCATTGTAAAGTCTGCGTAGGTGTAATCCAGGGCAGCTATGAATCAGATTTTGAATGCTGCTACCCATAAGTTTATACTATAGCATATATAGGTTTATAGGTAAGCGTGACATAGACCCACATGGAATAGAGACTACAGCTGTGCTGAATAAGAGAACAGGAATGGTGCCGTGAACGCCATTCAGAATAGTAGCAAACCAGGTTTTAAACACATTCCTTGGCAACAGCATATAAATAAAGCTGAGCTTCACTCCTCAAACGTAAAAAAAAAACATGTTTAAAAAGCTGCGTGCCTAATTGCAATTCTGCATTTGTGGCTTTGCTCACACATCTTTTGAATAATTCAGAGGAGAAACAAATGCCTCACCACTTGCCATCCCAGGAGATCTTATGATACTTTCCTAATGGGCGCTTTTAAAAGAATTCTTACTCTCCTTCAG
>CM050207.1:9704782-9727282 GCA_027475355.1 Coilia nasus
CAATTTTATGAAAAGCATTTCTCTACAATAAACTGTAACTGTGTTTAATGTTATTAGAGATTTTTTCCACCCTAAAAGAGGATGCAATAGCTGTGACTTGCTGGGTAAAAACAATTATTATCAATTAAAACTAGAAAGGTTGTTTAGATAGCGGTTTATTTTGTCATAATGAGAATTAGTAGAAAGTATTTGCGAGCTCTAGCGGATAGCGGTTTATTTTGTCATAGTGAGAATTAGTAGAAAGTATTTGCGAGCTCTAAGAGATTCGGAGGCCAATTACTCGCTAATGTACACACAGCAGTCCTGACTCACGGATGAACTATAGTGGTGAGTAATGAGCGTGGCGCTTCACAAACAGAACTGTGTTTTTGGAAGCCCTCTGATTTCAGCTTTTGTAGGGGTTTTGTCTAACCGAAAGCTGCTTCCCCTCCCCGATAGTTCATTTAAAATCTACAATAAATCACAGGCCCTGCCCGTGAAGGGAGATGTTGGCGTAGTGTGTGTGTGTGTGTGTGTGTGTGTGTGTGTGTGTGTGTGTGTGTGTGTGTGTGTGTGTGTGTGTGTGTGTGTGTGTGTGTGTGCGCGTAGTGTGTGTGTGTGTGTGTGTGTGTGTGTGTGTGTGTGTGTGTGTGTGTGTGTGTGTGTGTGTGTGTGTGGGGAGCTGTTTGAGGAGGCTGTGCAGGCCTTCTCTCTGCCCCTCTCTGGAGTGGTGCCAACTCCACATGTCTTCAGGCAACACAGTGCAGCACAGCACAGTGCAGGCCCTCACACTCATCATAAAATATGAAACACAGAGAGGGAGAGAAACACAAAACAAACTCAGCTCTGTGTGTCTGTGTGAGAGTGTTGGGTGTGTGTGTGTGGGGGTGTGTGTATGTGTGCGTGTGTGCGTGTGTGTGTGTGTAGAAAGGGGGTGGGGGGGTACATGTGTCTGTGTGTGTGTGTGTGTGTGTGTGTGTGTGTGTGTGTGTGTGTGTGTGTGTGTGTGTGTGTGTGTTTGTGTAGAAAGCGCGGGTGGGGGGGGGTGCATGTGTATGTGAGTGTGTGCAACAAGTGTGTGTGTGTGTGTGTGTGTGTGTGTGTGTGTGTGTGTTGGCTCATGTATGTGTGTATGTTTAGCTAAAGCTCTTTGGTACAGTTAGGGGTGTATGAAGCAAACTGAAAACAAACAAAGCTGCAGGGGGTCTATGTGTGAATGTATGCCTATAGGTTTGCAAAGATCTGCACTGTGTGAATATGCCTATAGGTTCATAGGTTTGTATAGATCTGCACTGTATCCGTCTGGGTCACAGAATATGCCTGTCTGCCTGCCTGCCTGCGAGTGTAGATTTTAAAGATTTATGCATTTTTGATTTTTGACCCATATGACACAATGTGCATTTCTCTGTCTCTCCCTCTCTGTCTCTCCCTCTCTCTCTCTCTCTCTCTCTCTCTGTGTGTGTGTGTGTGTGTGTGTGTGTTTTTGTGTGTGTGTGTGTTTTTGTGTGTGTGTGTGCAAGCATATCCATGTCGTATGTGTGGGTGGAAAGTACAGCCCTTGAGTAAAACCAGCTATCCAGTCATTAGTCCCGCGGAGTTGATCACATCCGTCTCTGTTGTGGGTTTCGACTGGTACAAAAATGTCTTCACGCCTCAGTGTGTTCGGCGTAAGGGCACCAACGCAGCGGGCCACCTATAGCCATAAAAAGTTTGGGGGACTGCCCTAGTTCCAGTAAAATGGGTCAGAACACTCCATACGCTATAATCTGCACCGTCTCTCTCTCTCTCTCTCTCTCTCTCTCTCTCTGCGTACTAATTATAAACCTTTCACTTACACCCATGGCCCAGGACGGAGAGTCAGGCAAGCAGGCAGGCAGGCAGACTACATGACATGGATAGCACAGTGGACATCTCACCCAGACTGCTGATTCACATCCTGAATTATGCAGTTTTTACATACTGTGGTGACTATGCTATGCAGCGCTAAGAAACTGTGGTGGCTATGCTAGTTCACGGAAGAGTAAGTTATGCAATGCCCAGGCGAGACTGGAAAAAGAACAGAAGACAGACACTGCCTTCAGGACTGGACGGTGGGTTCACTTGGTCGTAGCTGTTTCTTTTCAGCTGTGGTCATTCCTCCTACAAAGCAGTGCATTTTAGTTCTGAGCAGAAGTTAAGCAGGTCAAGGTGATTATCATGCCTCGCCATGCCACGGCCCTTTGATAGATGCGGCGGTGTAAAAACTCTGTCAGATTCACCACTTCATACTTCTGTCCCGGGGAGGCTGGCTGGGGAAGGCACTGAACTGACAATATCATTACATCAATGCATCGGCCTTCACCCGGTAAGGTGTGCGTGGCAAACAAATGCATTAGTGCTGTCCAGACCACCCTCCACCCCAGGCTGGTTGGTGGTGAGCCATGTAAGGTCTGTGTCTGCCAACAGAGTGACTGTGGGTAAAAGCAATTCCCTGGTCTACACAAAGGATAATAATAATGATATGCAACAGCGGTGTAAGCATATCGAAGGTAACAGACGAGGGTGTATTGTTTGTTGCAAATGCACAATGTCTAGAACAATATGCATATCTTAACATGTATGACAAATTATATTTAGACCACAGAAAAATGCAGTCTAGGAGGAATTCAACATCAAATTGCATCATTTTCAAAGACTCACTACAAGACAGAGCTGAACTTAAGCTGAACCACAGACAGAAAAAAAGCCATTCTCCTCAGAAGCCTCAAAATCTTCCTCAGAAAAAAAGGTTAAGTCCTCACGTCTAGGCCGGGGCAAATGTCAACAGGCTCTGTCAGGCCGCATTAGTGCTGTGTGTCACTCATTTTTGTTGGAGGCATATCATCAAAACAGCGCTCGGCCACTTATTTGTGGTGTGTTCCCAGAAATTTTGGGGAAAATCTCCTCTGACCTCTGACTTCAAATGAGGTAAACTGTCACTGAGAGAAAAGACCAGACATCGGTTGCAACACATCACAGCGGGAAACCGCCGAGACCGATGCTCCCCCCCCTTCCCTGGCTCTATTTTACACTCCCACGCGTCGCGGCAAACCACTGATGGGATTTCTCAGGTGGAGATGTGGCATCACCACCGTGTGCTATCTCTCCTCGGCAGACAGCAGGCAGGCAGGCAGGCAGGCAGTGTCTGGTGGGAAGAATGGGTGGGGGTGGGAGGTGTGGGCGGTGGGAGGTAGCATCTCTCCCACATGGATAACAGTGGCGTGAAGAAGCAGAGGCCTGTGGGATGCCGCCTCATAGAGGAGAGCAGGAAGGCGGCTCTCGCGGTTCTCAGCATAGCTATTAATGTGCCAGTCTGCTATGGATGGGACTCCATGCATTGGAGATGGTGTGTGTGTGTGTGTGTGTGTGTGTGTGTGTGTGTGTGTGTGTGTGTGTGTGTGTGTGTGTGTGTGTGTGTGCGTGTGTGTGTGCGTGTGTGTGAGCACCCGTAGACATGCCTCTGTGTGTATCTATGTGTGTGTGTGTTTGTATGTATGTGTCTCTGTGCATATGCGTGTGCATATGTGTGTATGTATGAGGTAATGTGTATGTATGTATGTATGTATGTATGTATGTATGTATGTGTGTATGTGTGTATGTGTGTATGTATGTATGTATGCATGTATGTATGTATGTATGTATGTATGTATGTATGTATGTGTCTGTGTGCATATGTGTGTGTGTATGAGGTAATGTGTGTGTATGTATGTATGTATGTATGTATGTATGCATGTATGTATGTATGTATGTATGTATGTATGTATGTATGTACTGTATGTATGTATGTATGTATGTATGTATGTATGTATGTATGTATGTATGTATGTATGTATGTATGTATGTGTGTATGTATGTGTGTGAGTATGTACGTATGTATGCATGCATGTATGTATGCATGTATGTATGTGTCTGTGTGTCTGCATATGTGTGTGTGTGTGTGTATGTATGTATGTGTGTGTGTGCATACTCATGTGCCTCTGCATGTGTGTGTGTGTGTGTTTGTGAGGAGTCCCCCTACAGCGATGAAGGCCAGATCAGATACTAAGACTGTATCAAAGGGTAACTATAAACACAGCACACACAGTGATATGCATTCCACTCACAAACCCTAGGCTGGTGTTTAGACCTATGGGATGATGAATGTGATCAAATATTCATTCATTTAATAATTATTCTGCCACAAAGACTGAACAACATCACTGACAGGGTATAAAAAAGGCTTTGAATTTTTGCAACAGACCCTGTTTTACCCTTTGAAACAACCCACAGTAAAAAAAAAAAAAATATATATATATATATAACAAATTGACTTAAGCTGCAGCATCACGTCATGTGGAACCACTGGGTTTGCTGTGAAAGTGTGATAGATGTTCTTTGTCTAAAGAGTCTGCTACCCTTATTCCTTTCACAGACTTTTTACTCCAGACTCTCTTACATGGGCGCTTACAAACAACAGGATCACAGATTGCACCAAAAATGGGCCTCCTCAGTGTCTCGTTCCCTTATCTGCAAGACGACAGATTGGCTGCTGTATGTTTTTTTCATTCAGGGCGAGATAGGAGATGTGTCTGAGGAGTCTGACGTTATAAGCTATGGGCCAGTCTCCAGCACAGGCAAGAATTACATCATCTTGAAATGAACACCATTTATGAAACATACAGCATAACACTCGATAGAAACGTCCATAATGCAAGCTGCCTTGGAGAGCAATTAAAGTGGTGTGATGATTAGCGTTCCTCCAGCAGGGCGGTATCTCCCTTAGTAAGCAGTGGAATTTAAGGGTTTTAATTGCCTACAATTATTCATAAAGTGGAGACAATTATCCTTAGCAGCAGCAGCAGCAGAAGCAATAACAGGCAAGTTGTGCAATGCAGTGAGATACTCCACTAATACCCAGAGCACAAAATGACAGTTATTAAATTCAGTTACTTTTTCCAGAGATCCAGAGGAGACCACAAACCAATATCCTGATCGGTATGTATCGTATTCGCTGTTGTTGCTATTCCCAGGTTGCCAACCCCTGCCCCCCACAAACCTAAATCTGTTTTTCGTCTCTCAGCTCTGCTTCGGTGTGATCAGGTGGATGGCTGCTCTTCCTAAGACGAATCACTCACCGTACAGACTGCACTACGGAGCCAACTGTTTAGATTAACAAGCCCACAGCTCCCTGGTTTGTTCAATTATGTATTAGTGAATAGAATCAATGTATAGATCTGGCCATGCTGCACTTTGAACCATGTATGGATCAGTCTTATTAAGCTTAAAGATGTTTGCATGCATACTATTTGAATATATTATTTAAATGTTTGATTTTGCTTTAAGTGGAAAAGAAAATATAATGAGAATAATCATAGATAATAAGCTTAAAATGTGAAGATGTACATGGGACCGCATATTTGTGTGTGTGTGTGTGTGTGTGTGTGTGTGTGTGTGTGTGTGTGTGTGTGTGTGTGTGTGTCTAAGTAAAAGAGATTCAGAGAGAGAATGAGAGAGAGAGAGAGAGAGAGAGAGAGAGAGAGAGAGAGATCTTATCAATTTTTCAGTTAAATAGATAAATACAGCTAATTAGCAGGCACAGAGCAAACGAAGCATGTAGTGAAATGGTAGGGGAAACGACTTACTCATCCACAGGTCAGATGAAGAGACGAAGCTTAACGCCATGAAGTAAAGATTCAGTGGAAATAGGAGTGCATCAAAGGACACGCATCCCCTACACTCATCTTTCATCATCAACATGGGCCATTATGTTCACTTTCTGAGGTAGTTTTCCTCACTTATCCTATCAATAGCAGGAAGATGAAAGGGAAGGGGGCAGAGAGGCCGTTTAGCATGGCATGGAGGACTGGGTTTTGTATTATTAGACTTCCAGCTGGGCTCTTCCTCTGAATATCTTTTCTCGCCCTGGCGAGTGATGAAGGTTCTTTGCGCATCAGCAGCCGTTTACACGTTGATGAGTGCGAGACAGCCGTGGTGAGATATTTGCCAAGGCCTCAACCTTTCCGCTGACGCATAAAAGTCGTCAATAGTGGTACATCACCTTAAAGATACAGTTTTCAGAGGGGAGGGAACGACTCTGGTGGCAACACTTAAGAGGGGCAATCATGCATGGGAACAGTTCCCTAATCAGAGTCCTGGGAGCTTCTTGGGGTTTGGGGAACCAACGAACAGAACAATAACAACCGCAATGTGTTTTTGAGTATCTGGTCCAATTTAGCACATTTAGAAAATGCTGGAGAGACTGACGCAATCCAGGCATTTGCCCAAAACAGTATGAACAGGCAACAGGAGACCATTTTCACTTCATTTCGCTGCATGAAAGAGTGAAAGCTGCATCTTGGAGGAAGAAACAAAACATTTCCAAGAAGCCCTGAGAGATTCCATCACTCTTTGTTCTCCCCTTTTCAGTGTGATGGAATTCTCTTTATATCGGCAGACTCTTTGTCATCCCAATGTATCCTCACTCCCCTTCTCCCTGACCTCTCTCGAGCTGTCATGATGTCACACCGTGGGCTTGCCTGACCTCCGACCCCTGGGCTATTCAGTGCATTAGCATCTGACCAGTGGGAAAGTTGGGTTCTCCACGCATGCTAAGCACGCTGGGCGCCCTGTTCCGCACAGGCTCACCCGGGCAGAGAGCGCCCCAGAGGGGGGAAGGGTGGGAGCAGGGCGCGCAGCATTGATACTCCTAACCAGCTGACCCTGCCCAATTTCAGAACTCGAGTCTCCTCTTTGTTTGTGGCACAGAGGCAGCACAAAGGATTAAAGTGTGAAAGCAAGAGGCCATCTAAGTCACACAACATTTTAATCCCGCGGTGGTTCACAGAGTCAGCAGGCGAATAGAAGAACAGAGTAAAAAGAAAATGCCAAGGCATGAGCAGTCTATCAATAATGGGTACTCAGATAGTTGCATACTACTGATTATTTATATCAGTTTTAAATTGTTCATTTTTAAAATGAGGGGACAGAATTTTTACAATTTTTCTACAACCGTATGCTAGAGCATCCAGAACACTCCTTGTTCCCTTGTTCACACACACACACACACACACACACAGTGATAGAGTTCTGCCCTCCACTATGTGTGTGCACGTGTGTGAGTGTGTGTGTGTGTGTGTGTGTGCCTGTGTGTGTGTGTGTGTATGTGTGTGTGTGTGTGCATGTGTGTGTGTGTGTAGGAGAGAGGGAGAATAGAGAAAGAGAGAGAGAGATATGGAGGTAATGTCCTGCTCCCAGAACACTTCAGTATGTCTGATGAACCCTCCAGATGTACACGACTTCAGTGCAAAGACCTAAAAAAAACATTACTGTGTCTTTCATTGCACTGGCACCCTTGCCAGATTCCTCCCTCCTTCTCTATGTATGCGGGGCCTTAGTTCTTCTGAGAGACTTATTGATTACAAAGCTCGAGAAGTATATCCTAACAGAAGGCTGTTTCTGGGAAAGGGATCGGTTGCAAGACAAACAGAGATTGTTGAGACTAGAGAGATGGGGTGTGTGTGTGTGTGTGCGCGCGCGTGTGTGTTTGTGTATGTGTGTGGAGGGGGCAGGCTTGGCTTTAAAGGCAGACTGGTGGAGCTGCGGGCTGCGTGGACATTTTTATACCGAGTGCTTCGGTCGGCAATGGGCCTCTTACATCACGGTTCAACAAGGGGATGATGCTGCCTGCCGGCTTGATCTCCCAAGGCACAGACTGAGTGTACCTGCCAGGTCTCTGTCATAGCAGTACAGTTAGTCTGTCCACACGTTTCTTCAGCTTCAGCTAGGGCTTTAAATCGATCGAAACTTGGAAGCGATGCAAATGCGGTCGAAGGCAGTGGGCTAACTGTCTCTTTATTTCCAATTTGCTTTCTGCCCATACCCAAGTGGAGATTCGACACTTGCGAATGTCTTTTTTGCTCCTCTACTCGGGACAGACATACGGCTTCCTCTCATTAATACAATTTTATCCTCGTAGTCTGCTTTTAAAAGATTCTAAACCCTTGACACAAACAGCAGAGGAGGAATGAAAAAAAAAATGCGGAGACTTCTCCAAAACAAAGCTTGTGGCCAAACTCATGGGGAAGGCATGTGTGAAGGCCTGCGGCCATTTGGTGTGGTCGGAAAAAATGTCTCTGATGAACAGTATCATGTGAAAAACTAAAATGTGGGCAGCCTTGGAATCAATCAGCGCTGGGCTCGCTCAGGACGTCAAAAGGCATCATCAAAGACTCACCCAGGACAAAGATGAGGGGGGAGGACACCTTTAACCACAGGCCCCTCAGCAATGCAGCTCACACCACTTCCCTCAGACTACCAGCCTCTCTGAGCGAAAATTTAAAAGAGATACAATTCAATTTGAAGGGAACAGGGAGGAAGAGAGAGATAGACATAGTGTGAGAGGCTTTACTTCTGTAATGAGCCTATTTTAGAGCACAATGCTCTCACTAATGATGACCAACAACTACCACCCCCCCCCTCCCCCAACTCCTTCCTTCCTTTTTTGGCTGGCTCACTAATTTTCACCCCATCTAATTTCCCAAGGTGAACACACTCAGCCTCATAGATGGAACTTGGTTTGGCAAACATACCATTGACAGGAAGTTCTTATAGGTGGGATCAACAGGCATCTATCAATTACATTACATTACACTTTGCTGATGCTCTTACTCAGATCGAATTACAATTATTATTTTAGGTACAGGGTACAGCCCCTGGAGCGATTTTGGGTTAGATGCCTTGCTCAAGGGCACTTCAGACATGGATGAGGGTGCAGGAGAGCGCTAGTTATTTACTCCCCCACCCACATTCTTCCTACTGGTATGGGATTTGAACCTGCGACCCTCCAATCTCCAACTCCCTAAATATTAGGCCACAGCTGCCCCATCAAATGCCTCTGTATACCACTGGACAAATCTAAAACCAATCAGAACATTGATTCTGATGATGTATGCATAGTGTTGATTTTTCATTGGTGCCTGATTTCTTGGGCACATGAACAACCAAGAACAGGAAGGTTGGCCAGACTGATTTAAACACGAAATTCTATGCAGCCTCACAGGCAGTATGGGCAAGCCTGGGCTGGACCATACTCAAATGGCTTTAGCGAGTTGGCTCAGCTTATATATTTTGGTCTGCAGGCTACATAGGTGCCAGTTTCATTTCACAAATCACAGCTGAGTCTGCACACAAAACATCAATAGGTCTGTGTACTTCTTAATGCTATTTAATTAAACTTAATTAAAGCTTTTTTTTTTGCAGATACAAAGAATCCACATATAACTTACACTCTGGAACCAAAAAAAAAACACTGCATCTTTGTTTTCTTGTTATGTCTGACCAAGCAAAGAAGGAACAAATTACAGATTAAAACCCCTACAGATTAAAACCCCTTCGCTTCAGAATCAAATGTATGTTTCTGTAAGATAAATGTTTAGACCAAATCCTAGTATCCCCCATTGGGTTTTTTTTTTTTTGTTGTGCTAGGGGCGCCAGAGAACTCCATGGCCATCCATACTCGTCGGCTGCAATGGTGTGTTTACTTGGCTGAAGCGCCCCTGCTGGGCCTCTGTCTGCAATGGATAACTCTTTCAGTGTTCACAGCCTTCAGCCCACGCAATCCATATTTCATGACCGCGCCATAGTAGCTGCTCGCTGCTGCCAGCACTGACAAGGTTTGCACTTCAAAGCAGCAGGGCACCAGAGCTGGGAGTCAATGAAACCATGGTCATTGTTTACTGTCTACATTTAGAACACGTGGGTGGAGAGGCGCGGGATGCCTGTCGGCTTGTACACAGACAGCACTCACCTATGTAGCGAGTGCTCGGTGGTACAAGACGTGGCGGTTTGTCGGATGAGGGAGTTAGGGGAGGGGGCAGGTGGTGACTCAGTGTTGTGGAGGGTGGCAGGCTGAAGCTGGTTGTGATTACCGTGCTGGCCTGGTGCTGATTTCCAGCAAATGTTAGCTAACGTCCGCTACACTGCTGAGGAGACACTATTAAAAAGGGATGGATCACAAGGGTCACTCTGAACAGCGCTCAGCTCAACTGCTAGCACCCCTTGCAAAAGCACTTGGACAAGCCTCCTACATATTCCCACCTGACCAGAGCTCCTCTGTTGTTCCAGGAAAGGTGAGGAGTGTGAGTAAATGTCAGGCAGCCCTCATTAAAGCACGACTTTGGCTGGATGAGATCTCTCACAGGAGTGCGATTCCAGCCCTTAAACTGTTAAAGCAGCTGAAGTGTCACCTCTTTTAGTCGTTCCCTCTCTCCCTCTCTCTCTCTCTCTCTCTCCCTTTCTCTCTCTCTCGCTTTTCTTCCTCCTTCTCGCCCAAATGAGTCATGCAGGTTTCTATTAACGTCGGGTGCGAGACATTTAAATTCCCATCATGCCAATCACCGTCCATATGGAGTGGGGAAGCGTCTGCGTACAGCGTTGGCTCCGTAACCTCCGGCGCTCTCGGGGGACGTGTGAAACTCCACACTGGAAGAGAGCTGGAGAACAGGGCAGCCGAGAGCAGCGAGGCCCTCCGGCAGAAACGCAGAAACGCACACGGCTGCCTCCAAAACGCCATCAAGATGGTGACCAGGTGGCTGGTTAAAATGAGACACTTCATCCAGCCAACGCGTTATGGAGCATTCACAGGCTCCGAGACAGAGGCAAAAGCGTTCAATCTGCAGAATGCAAACACCATGTAAGGACATGGCAGACCTCCTGAGCCCTGGCCTACCCCCCCCCCCCCCCCTCCCTCCCCCTTCTACATTACGTTAAACTACACTGACAGGAAACGCATTTGGTGCACTCTAAAGCTGGTCTCTGCTGGCATGCACGCGTCATGCAAAGCGCTTTTCCTCTGGAGTGGGACATAATAAAATGGTAAGCCCTGGAGCTCTGCAGCACAGGCCCAAAAGTAGAGAAGTACAACAAAGGGAGCGGTCAATAAAATCTGCGATGGGTTCCCAAAAGAAGTGGGACCGAATTCAAGACTGTGGTTTGGACTGGGGGCTGTGCAGTCATGCTGCCTCACATGACCTCATCTGAAAAGATGCCATAGCTTTTTGTTTTCAAATATCCTTTTAAGCCCTTAAATGTTTTGTCAATGACATCTTGAATGTATACAATTTGTTAGGGCTACCCAGACACATTGCCAGAAGGGCACTCACCATGTGACTGATAAGGCTGTCCAAAGCTCTTCCTGGTAGTGCACAGACTCCGCTAAATCAAAGCACCATTTGTGTGGAATGTTCTACAATAACACTGACTAAGAAGAAAAACATAAGAATATAGACCTCTACTGGTGCTGGTACGGAGAGGTTATTGCATGCAGCTGTCTGGTGATTACTACACATGCAGGAGGCTGAGGAGCACAATATCCATCTCGCTTCACTTGCCTGATATTCCAGAAGGCCTCGAGGAGACAAATGAACATGCAGCAGCAGGGGGAATGGAGCTCAGTTATCCTATTATGACTTCATGGTGGAGGCATGAACCTCAATCATGGTTTCACCAGACAGGCGAAAAGCAGGTCAGCTTACCACAAGCATTTGTCATTGCGTGGTATCCGTATGCAGTGAAAAAGTACAAAGTTTGGGAGTTTTAAAGGGTGAGACATGTTTTCAGGCATCTTGTTGTTTTGAACTGTCGTCTTGTTGATGTAACGCCAACAAGCAAATGAATATCAGAGGAGCTGATTTAAGCTTGATAGGCATGATAAGCCGGTGACGGGCCTGACTCTGCTGTGCTTGCGGAGGCAAACCTGCCATCCAAAACACTTGCCAGGGCATCAAAAGGCTAGCGCTGCTGGCCCGGTTCCACGGCCTCGACAGACATCTGTACTCCAGCCAGTAGCCAGACTGCACATGTGCCCTTGGAGATATTAAAGTGATTACATGGATGTTCTGTGACATGCAACATCATGGAAGGGGGAAGAGGGGAAAAAGGAAACTAAAGTAAATCAAAAATTCTGCCAGACTTCGGTGTGTGGGGTGACATTAAATCATGCACTAGAGGAGGCTGAGGTGGAGGATAGGGGGGTCGCATCCCGACGCTGTTTATCTTAGTGTTACGGAAATCCATTTGTGTTCGAGGAACTGGCTACCTCAAACTTAATGTAAAGTGAGATGTATTGATGTGGGAATTGTGCCGGCTGGCTGCTGGAACAGATGCTCCTCGCACGCAGAGTAATCAGGTCATGAGGGAGAGAAAGTGTGTGAGTGAGTGTGTGTGTGTGTGTGTGTGTGTGTGTGTGTGTGTGTGTGTGAGAGAGAGAGAGAGAGAGAGAGAGAGAGAGAGAGAGAGAGAGAGGGAGAGAGACCAGAGGAGATGGCACTCTGAAGCTTAGGGGTGGAGAGAAACCCTAGAGTGGCTGGAACTGGAATCACCCCACTCTCACCGTGGTCTGACACGCGACACTGTCGTCTTCGATTACTGGCCCCATACGGGCCTTCCATATGGACCATCCTCTCTGTTACTCACAATCGTATCGTCGTAATCACAAAGCAAACCCAGCTGCAGACCTAAGCTTTTTTTTTTTTGCACGAGTGAGGTAGAAAAGAGCTTCAGGACACAGCACAGAGCTTCAGCACTCAAGGACACGTCGGACGCTGCCTTAATGGAGTCTCCAAAGTCCCCCCTAACTAGGTCGTGGAGGCCTGGGATGACCCCAATAAGGACCCCAATAAAAGACGTACGAGGTGACGATATACAAACACACATGAAAGCTCTTAAGAGTTCTCTGAGCAAGAACCCCATCAGGCAAAGCGCTCAATCAGTGCAACAAAGGAGGACTTCCAGCTCTGCTGCCTCATGACCGAAATGTTCCACGGCAGTCGTATGTCCGTAAGACTCCCCCCGTCATTTCAGACGTGGTGTAACCACCGAGCAAGCTCATCCAACACTGACTCAGAGTGCCCACCTCCATCACAGACCAAACTTCCCTCCACCAGGCATGGGGAACATGTGTCTCCAGTTTCTGGGGGTGGATGTGCTCTCAGATCAGTCATTTCCAATTACACCCAAAGCGCATTTCTTAATCAACAGCAGGCTCCATTTTCCAGAGGATGCAGTGGCCCTGTTTGACTTGGCAGTGAATCCTCACGAACTGGGCCATGGTTAATGTATGGAGATGCTTGGCATTATAGCCCTGAGAATCAGCCAAGGAAATTCACCGCTTTTAAAATTAATGTTGAGGGTGCATTTATTCAAAGACCGAAGCTGTGCGGTAAAGAAATGCCTTAGTTACCATAGTTCTTGGATTAGGAGTGCTGTTCAAACAGATTACTCTAATTTTATGTGAGAGGTGGACTGGTGAGTCCTTGTCAAGATGAAATACCTCTAATTGTGAGAGACAGATGGATCCCTTAGAACCTTCTCCACAACACAGGCATGCGCGCATATATTTATGCATCCATTAAAATATCCTATCCCTCTGTACCGACATCTAAAAATGAATTGCATTTCAAAGACAAATTTTGAGAGGTGAATTTTTAGAATACAAAAACCACCGCTTGTGCACAGAGAACCAATGTAGAGTTCACGTAGAGAATATAAACCACCTTGTACGCTGCCGGCACAAACCCAGCACAGAGTTCTGCAGAGCACTCCCAGTGACCTGGACGAGGAGCGCAATGAGCATCATGCCCCCTTCGCTAACCCCGTGCTTTTTCCCCTCAGTTTGTTTGCCATTTGCCTAATGATTTCCAGCGTTCCCAGATGGCAGCACTTCCCTCAGCGCCTTGCACTATTGTTGGAAATGGGAACAATGCGCAGCTCCAGCTTCAATCCACAGGGGGTCGGGGATCTGAGGGTGACACAGGGATTAGGCCTGGCATTCCAGCACTTTCCGCAGCATCTGTGTGGCACCTGTCGGCAGGCGGTGCCAGGACGGATCTGGAACGAGGTGTCGAGTGCGTGAAGAGCACTTGAGGCGCTGAGTGTTTGGCACATGCTCTGAGGAGGCTGTGGAGAGCCTTGTGTGTGTGTGTGTCTTGTAGCTCAGTTGGGGCACATCATCTCTTAGTCCCCTCAAAATTCAACATAAACGCTGCATATAAAAGGTGTGCATTTGTTCTGTATCTTTCATCAGACTGCAAAAATAGGCAGCGTTCAAGTGCTCCAGCAGAGAAGGAGATGTTTACACTAACATGCGTGATAACTACTCCACACTTGAATCAAGAGGATGCTGGCAGTAGATCTCCCTAATGGCTTCAAGCAAGTCCCTGCAGCACTGCAGATTCCAGTGATGTGAAGTAACATGTTGACTGGCTCAGTCGAGAGTCTGCTCTTAGGCTGCTCGTGCTGAGCTGGCCAGGTTAGGAAGGCTGCCATGGTAGACTGGCCGACGACGTGATCACTGACATCGGATAAGATCCATAGCTGTCCCGCTCATTGACTGTATACAGTCAATGGTCCCGCTAGATAACCTGCTTGAAATATTGACGACCACGCCCCCAGGCGAAATTTCGCCAGGCGAAATTCGCTTGCCATTTCGCCCTGTGGAAACGTAGCGTTAGGCTGCTCGTGCTGAGCTGGCCAGGTTAGGAAGGCGAGAGATGGATAGCACCTCTGCACCTTATCACTAATGGCTGAACTCGAATAAGGGTTATTCAACACTTGTTGGTAATGAGCTGCTTTAAAAAGTTTTAGCCAAGGATAAAATGAACAAAACTTTGATGAACCTTAGGATTTCCAGGAAATAAAAAAAGAGATCCAGCCAGAAAAGCACTGGGCCAGGCTTGATCTATGTGAAACAGTGTCTATATATACAACTGTGAAAAAATGTGTCTGGTCTGGTGTCTGGGGATTTTCACTGTTTTGGAAATTGAGTGGAATTTCAGTAGCTAAACTTGCTAAAATTACTTCTAAAACAGAAACAATAGCCAGAATAACTATTGCAGTCGTAAGAATTTTAAAATGCAAAGGTAAAAAAATCAATTTGTAAAGAACATAATTCACTTGTGGGCACATTGAATAAGGCATGATTTATCTAATTAGACAACAAATACTCAATGTAATTTAATTTAATTTAAGCTGAATACAAGACTACTGTTGCGGTTTAATTAAATGTGATCATAATGCTCTTCATTAGAGCACTGGCAGAGAAATTAGGCAGTAAAACTGAGCCATTCACTGTCTCATGAAACTTAAATGAACCTCTCATTCATTTAGTGAATGTTGTGTGACCGCTGAACAAAAACATTAGGGAATGACAGGAGAGAAAACACAGGGTCATGCACCAATGGCCCTAATTTTAGTCCTAGCACTTCATCAGACTGTTCTGACACTAAGCTACAAATTCCTTTCTGTGTGTGTGTGTGTGTGTGTGTGTGTGTGTGTGTGTGTGTGTGTGTGTGTGTGTGTGTGTGTGTGTGTGTGTGTGTGTTATTTAACTGCTAAATGTCCATCAAAATCAAATGCCTTCATCATTTACGGTCTGAATGAAATGCAGCTCCTGGATGCCGCGATGAACATGCTTGGCATTGGCACGAGTGCCAAGTGAAGGTGGGGCTAACTGTGCCTATCCATGGGTGGCCTCGGCAAGTTCACACAGTCAGTCACAGCTCATCCCCACACCACCTGCCACTGGGTATGTCTACCCACTCCATGCCCTTATGTCTTTCAGTGCTGGCAGCAGCGGCTTAACAAAGGCTTCCACCAATATCAGCACTTCAATCCAACTGTGACTTTGTGCTTGGCTGATTTCATGCTCAAGCCCCTAGCCAATTGACAGTTTCACTGTGTGCTTGCTGATGGTCATTACAAAGCACAGTAGTTAGCAGCATCATTGGAATGTGAGGTGTAGACATAACTCACCAAATAAGATGAAGAATGTGATCACCTTTGTAATGAAACCCACTGTCTGAGTATCTTGAAAGATGTACTAGCTGTTAGCAATCCTATTTTTTTGGTACTGCAGAGCTGCAGTCTTTCCATTAAAACTTTAAGAGGGGTTAGGTTAGGGGTTGGGTTTTTACCACTTCATTAAAAATGAAGCAGTTCATCATTCACATCTACCTTATCAGTTTCATGACATCTAATTTATTACATTAAAACATACAGGATATCCTGGATTAAATTGATTCATGCTGCAATTGCAACTGTGGAAGCCTACCGAAGAGCCATGCAAATGTATTAACGTTCAACGGCCATGCCTTGGTCCAGGAGGGAAATGCCACAGCCTATAGTTAAGGTCAACAGCCCACTCTCTTGTTCAAAGTGTAGCTAAGTGGTAAATTTCCTGTTGCAAATGCCCTATCATTCGCCGTCTTGGCAAAATTCCACAAGAAAGTACTTGGGAAGTTATGAGGGAAAGTTCAACACTGCAAGTTCCTAGGGTCAACCGGAAGTACGTTACAGAAATAAATCATGTAAAGCAGGCCCCTTGTTCCACCAGCACCACTAGAAAAATTAAGCGCTGGCATGAAACATCAAGGCAGCATGTCGTGTGAAACTATTTTCAAACCAGACCTCTCATCACTTGGATGATGTTAATTAATCTAAAAAGACAATTCCAGATGCCACTGTAGAACCACAAGGTTGTCATCACTTCAGGCAGACCATGCGTCAATGCAGTAGTTTTAGCAGCACAGCTGTGAAAACGTTGAGGCGTGTGTCCTGATAGTACAGCCTCAATGCAATTACTGTGAACTTGTCAGTCAACACATACTTTGATCCACAGCATGGAGGTATACAACTACTGTTTCATGTATCTCACATTCTGTGTAACAGGGCGTGAACTTTATACTGTTGCGGGTGGAATACAGTGTGTTTCTCTTCACTACACACATGAAAGGACTGTTTGGGTAGAACCAAAACATAATTGCATGTTGCTCAAGACAGGGAGTACGCTCCGAATTTGCCTCTCTAGAGAGGCGTATTGAAGGGCCATCGTTTGTACAGAGAGCAAATTATGACAGGTTCTATACAATTTCCGCTTTGGATTCATGGCAAAAAAAAAGCACAGTATAACTTGTATGGGATGCTGCGGGGGCGATGCTACTCCATTCTGAATCGATTGATAATACCATTTCATTTTATTTACCTTTGTTTGCATGTCTTGTATATCGGTAGCTGCAGCTTCTGCTGCAAACTGGTGATAACTCGCTCCCTCCAGCGCCTACAGAGAGAGGCCGCATAGCATGAACACGGTGGCTGCAGAAGCCGCTACATTTTAATTGCAAGGCGTAATAAGAGGCTTTCACGAGAACCCCCACCTGGTAAAACAACATCATCTTAACAAAGAAAGAAGAGTGACTGACACACATAGACAACAGTAATACTCAGTGTATCTGCTTATGTGGTCTCTGTGGCAGGAGATATGTTAACCACTGACTTAGACCACTGAAAAGGTAGGTTAGGTATCATTGGAAACCATGTACATATTTGTTTACATTTGTTATTATTTACATGTTTGATATGGTGACATATAAAGACAATGTGTTGGCTAAATTACAGTAAATATGAAAAATAGCCACAGAGAGAAAATGGCTGGATTAAAAGTGTAAGTGGTCCAAGTAAATAGGCCTACACCTCAACTTATATCGTTTGTCCATTCCAGTGACAAACGTGAAGTAAAGTAAAATGTCCCAGATACATTTCTATATGGCCACAATTTGTTTTCTAAAACTTACCTTCATCTGTTAAGACATTTGTGACACCTTAAGAAGTGACACAACTCAATTTCCATTTCTTTGTTTGTTAGTCGGTCAAACTAAATCACCACAGCCATGGGCAGACAGAAGCAGATAAATCACATGAACATGGTGAATGTAGATTATATATGCTATGCGAATGAGAACATGAAAGTAGATCATTTAGGCTATGTCATCACAGCTTGTGACAACCAGATATTGGTGTACTGTAATCAAGGGCTTATCAGGGGACCATTTATTTTTAGCAACAAACTGTATGAGTCTATGTATTGACATAAAATAATGTGCAATGCTGTTGAAAATTCTTTCACAGACATCACTTAAAAACCACACATAGGCACAGTACCCAAAAACTATAAATATACTGTACAACTATAAATATTTTGGATAGAGAACTTGCCCATGAAAACTGGAGCATCTTTCCATTTATATAGTCAGATGCTAATTGTTCTTGTCCACTGCGGTACAGCAGGTAGGTGCAAAGATGGTGTAGGCCTATGCATTCAAGATGGCCAAGTAAACTGTGCATAGACTGTGTCTGCATATTTCAAAAGTTCATATTAGCCATGATTTAACATGTAATTTGTGTCCCTATAGCTAACTCTTCCAGAAATTGACTATCTGTGCTTTGCTACACTAACTGAAAACAAGTCAATATCATTAGTATGACTTTTTGCAAACGTGGGTTTAGGTTGACCTACACAGACAAGCGGGAAGCTAGCCCGTGGCAGTGTGTATTGAGCAGTGGTGGAGCACTGTCGAGCAGAGATGAATATTCCTGAATGTAACTCACAGTAATATCATATATTTGTCTTATTTTTCATTAATTCACACATACTGCATATTGAGTGGGGTTAAAAAAATAATCTATGTTGTCAGTTTGCCCCACAACATATTAAACAAAAGGAATTATTAACAGGGTATTAGCAAAGATCTTAATTTAATCCACAATCATTAAATATTAAAAGCTATTTGCTTATATGTGGACATACTTATGGAGGACCTGTGTTGCCTTTGAATGGTAACTTGAAAAGATAACTTACGATGGGCTTGTTACACAACCCAGTTCATAAGCTGGTATAGGCTATGAATAAATTACTACAATTACATAATGACACAGGCTGCAGGAATCAATTAATGAGCAAGTGCTAAATTAAGTCCAATGCCATTCATCATTTATGAAGGCCATCCGTTAGTGCAACTGTGGCCAACCCCACAGTCATGATAACATCGAGGAGTGCTAGCCAGACAACCCCCCCCCCCCCCCCTCCATACCCCACCGGCCCTGTTCAGACGCAGAAGAGGTTATCAACCGCTGTGGGTCAGTCAAGGTAAAGGCTCCCTACAGATTTGATTAATGCTTCATCTCCTAAACCTGTTAGTCGCACTAATCAGATACATGCCCCGATATTAGGCGGAGAAAATGTAAAGCGAAGGCGCCGAAACATCTGCTCGACCTGATCCGGCTCACATCCAGGCCGGGGACCTGTCAAAGGGAGTTTGCGCGGCTGGAGAGGGAGGCTAAGCAGGAGGCACATTACGCAGAAAATTATAATAAGAGATGACAAGAGGAAAATTAGCCTCCAGTCACTCTCCAGTCCAGAAGATAGGAAATCCACTTCAGACAGACTGCAGGCGAAAGGGATGGTTAGCTACAAAGTAGCTCACATGGTATCAACAAGGCACCCCCGAGTGGAGCAGAACGTTTTCAAGCCTCTAAGGATATGGATTTTTTTTCCCAGTTGACATAGCTTGATTTTAATTTAACTTAATTTAGTCATCTCCTTGATGGTTCAATCCTGGTGCATTCCAGTAGCAAACACAAGCTTGATGTGAGAAGCAATGCCATACGGCAACCGAAGCTGGCCCAGTACTGGCACAGACCTGACCCCCAGTCACCAGAGGTGTCAATCCCTGGTTCAGAAAGTAAAAACCCTGCCACAAATTTGACCTAACCAGCTCTGAATCAACTGATCGAGTAATGAGCACTCAAGACAGGTAGATCATCTACTCAGTGAAGTCACTTGTGTTAGATGGAAAACGTGGCAGGGTTTTTACTTTCTGAACCCGGGACAGACCTGACCCCCGCCAGGCCCAGAATGGTGTCTCACACTGCTGCTGTCAGGGATGACGCTCTTAGAAGTGCAGAGAAAAAAAAGAGAAGAGGAAAAGGTTCACCTCGTACGACTTACATTTGTCTCCAAGTGAAATACAAAGGAAACCTCAGGCTTACTCAAGTTACAGACGCAATCTGCTCTCGATTTATTTCAGTCTTTTTTCTCTTAAGCAGAACACCGATGTGGTTAGCATAAATGTATATACTTGTCTCATTTCTCTTGATACATGAGATGTTTTCAATTCTCTGGGATTTCTTGTCAATGTTTTTGCAGATGTTCAACAGATTGTGAGAAAATGTGGCCTAAAGAAGCTATTGCACCAGTCCACAAATCACTGACGATAATAGACAGAGACGACTGAGGATGGTCTGATGGCAAAATTATATCAAAGCAGTCAGACAAATTTTCAGACTTGTTTTTTTTCTGTCTGTTCTTTCTTTCTGTCCTTCAAGCAGAATAGTTATTTTAGATAAGCGATTAATTAAAAATTGTTTTGAAACTGAAAACATAATTGTTTACCCTTTAGTCATAGCCATAAGTAATTATAATAACTCTGAGCAAGTTTGATTGCAACAGTGTCATCATCGGTGTGTGTATGTGTGCAGACATGCTTGTGTGTTGCTTTAGGTTGTACCTTGTGTTGCCAGGAAGACATGTACTGAGAACAGACTGGGTAGTTATGTCTTTAATAACCATAGCATGTTAATTATGTATGTACTGCACGGTTGTGAGTGCATGCATAACATCTGGTTTCTTTCTATTTTACGTGTAATACCGTCTTTATATGTTAATACTTTTTCTTTTGATCCGTTTGTAAGTGGCATTATTAAGAGTGATATCATTAGTGTGTATATATACACTTGAAATATCATGTACAACCTTTGGGTTAGTGTTGTATGATGTGTGCATTCACTTCTACATTTATGTAACAACTGAAGTGTTGTGAAAGAAATGAAGCCCGGGGTTTGAAAGACTAACTACTTCAGGCGTGCTGACGCCTACTGAAGGTCTTCTCCTTTAGACATTCTACCACTGCTTTTTTTCATTTATTATTTATTGACCTATATTTTTTGCCTTCACTCCCCCAGTCACACAAAATGATCCTTTATTCATGATGTAAATTCCAACCAGGTCAGATTTTTATGTAAACCAGCATAGAAAAGGGAGAAGTGGCTGTGTCTGCATAATTGACGCCATTGATACTGTACGTGCCTGTATAAATAAGCAGATGCATGTTCAGCATACAAACAGATGCTTACAAGTCATTAGTGGCAGTTTCTCCACACACTTCTGTCTGTGTATGTTTGTGGCCATGAACATAAAGCTGCCAGCAAAATGTGTCAGTTTATTTACTTTATGAATGAAATGTGTCCCCTGTGTAAAAAAAAATTATCTGGTAATTATGCACAAGGTTCTTTTTTCCATTGTGCAGCTCTGAGCCAAAGGCGTACTTTCCCCATTATGATTAACACAAGTGTGGTTTTGTAGCTAACCAAAGCCATAAGGTGCTGTATGATATACTGTGTAAGCCTTATATGTTGGAAAAGGATAGTGTGAGCTTGTTCTTAACTAAGAGTATAAAACACCGCTAATGCAATCAAACGCTGACCCTTGTGCCGGCCTGTACTAAATAAGGAACCGCTGATGTCTTCAGCCATATTACAGCACACCGACTGAATTCAATTACGTGTGCAGCTTTCAAGACCTTGCTCAGAAACAGAACAGAAGCGCTCTTGTTTGCATTTAGCAGATCAGCAGCGGGGTTTGGCAAAAAAAAATGGCCACTATAAATTTTTTGACAACTTTTGCTCTTTGTACATGTTAAATTGGCAAAATAGAAGGGTTTTATGACTTCTTAGGATAAATTGCGATTGTTCACACCACCACTTCGTTCTGTAATGGCACTCTAAGGCAATGATATATGTATGACAAGCGAATGGGTCCTCTGGGAATTTTAGGTGCTAGCTGGGAGTTTCTGCCTGAGATAATTGTGCCCACTTAGTGGATTTTGTACATTTCCATCGCAGAGACACCAGGTAAAAGCAGGCAGTCTAATTGAGAGAGTGTCTGGTCTTGAAATAGAAAATGCCATAGAGAAGAGTGAAGGCCTGGCATTTTGAAGGCATTGGGGGATTAAATCCCCTGTAAAGATATTACCACGCTGATGGTTTACTCTATGATAAAACGACATTTCGGACTTAAAAGCCAGTTAAATGTCATGATATTGATACAAACTTTTGGGGACAGTTTGGGGACATGTGACATGCCGCTATTAGACTAGTTTTTACCTAATGATGGGAAGGCGGCTACTGATAACTCTGGCCCCCGGTCTTTAAACACACTACTTTGTGAATGTTGGGTGATACTGTCCCAGACGAGAAATATCACCATGTTGCTTTTGTGTGTATGTGTGTGGGTGTAATTTTTTTGTATTTTTAATGTGTGTGTGACTGTGTGTGTCTTACATATGATTTTTCTCCTGCGTATCCTCTCATGTGATCTCACCATGAGTCACTTCACAGGCTCTGCTGAGAATGTGGGCGCTCTTCTGGTCTAATGTGGGAGCTTGATACACTGACTATCAGGTAATCACTAAAGTGGCGTTTACAGACCATTAGTGCTCTGACACTGGCTTTTATGTGTCCCTCTCATCCTCTTAGGGATAGAGTTCCTCACAGGGCCGTTATTGATGGAGCCTCATGCTGTTAACAATGGCAGAGCCTAATGGTGACTGAACTCTTCAAGCACAGCACAGCACAGCA
>CM050207.1:9732282-9739782 GCA_027475355.1 Coilia nasus
TTAGCAGCAGGGGTAGCTCACTGTTACGATGCTTCACAAAATCGTCTTGTATCCATATTTGTTGACTATACAATTTCTCATGATGAACTCTCAGATGAACTCTGCAGATTCCACAGATAACGGGAATGTTTCTAGCAGGGTTCTTTTTTTTTATTCCCCACGTCTCAATACTCAAATAAACTTCTGTCCCTGCAAGAATTGTAGTAAATTTTGTCCCTCTAGGCTTGCTGTAGTTAGGTAGTTGCCTGCCTACGGGAGACTGGAAAGAGTTTCAATAAATCAGTTTCTTTTTTAAGACACAGAGAATTCATATCTGTAAGTTACAGTACTGACGGATTTTTTAACTTTATATTATTTTTGTAATTCCTACTGAGTATTTTATAAAAACATGATTCTAACGTTTTTAAAGTAAATGTTAAATATAGCGATGCTAATCGCGGTTAGCCTGCCTATGGACTTTCTAATGTTAAGCTAGCCTTATGCTAACCGTTGAATGACAGATGCTCATTTGTATTTCGTGTTTTATTGTGCTTCAGTTTCACTAAAAAGTAAAGACCAAATGAGGAAAATTGACTTCTTATTGTTGGCTGACTTTGTTTAACTATCTGTCAAGCTAGTAAGCTTTCATTGTGAGTGCAAAATATTAAGTTCAACAATTAAGTAGACAAAGGGTGGGTCCGTAGGGGGGGCCAGCGGGGTGGCCATCCTCTGACCAGTGGTGGCCATGGCCCCCCCTGGCCCCCACGTGGCCACGCCCCTGCAAGTCTGTATGTGTATATCCTTATTATAAACACACACACATACACACACACACACACACGGACGCACACACACACACACACACACACAAATACACACACCACACACACGGAGTTCAGACCCTGTAAACCAGGACCTGTCACAGCCCTCAGCTCCATTTCGGAGTAAGGTATGTTGACAGGAGCTCCATGTGATGCCATGTGCTCTTGTTTACTCTCCCCAAGCCAGGCAAACAGATCTAATCAGGCTCTCATCCAGTGAGCAGCCGGGCCCTGGGACCCCCGACTGTCTGTCCTGTCAAGAGAGAAGACCCGCAGAAACACATCACATCGCAAGCACAGCACACGGCATCCAGCTGCAACAAGCCACACAGCCAAATCAAACTCAATACTATTGAGCTGTTTGGGAGTGATTTCATCAGGCCTGACTGTTGGACTTTCATTGATCGCAGACATGCTCTCCACCACCCATGTGAGCGAGGCATCTGACGTTAATAAAGTGACTATCCTTTGAAGGTGCTGCACGCTGGATCAGTGTGAGGAGGGCACAGAAGGCAATGGTGACCTTATATAGCACATGAGCCGTGTGTTTCTCTTAATTTTGTTTTACATTTGACATTCCTCCGTCCGCTGCACCATGTATATATATATATATTTCGTATATATATATATATATACAGCTCTGGAAAAAACTAAGAGACCACTGTAAAATTATCAGTTTCTCTGATTTAACTATTTATAGGTATGTGTGAGTAAAGTGAACATTTTTGTTTTGTTGTGTAAACTACTGACAACATTTCTCCCAAGTTCCAAATTAAACTGACACTGGAAAGGAATGGCTGTCATACATGTAGAGATGCTGATTTTAGGAAAGTCTCTTCATTTTTTCAGAGCTGTATATGCTGATCTAACTATAGGCCCTTTGTGCTCTGGGTTTGCTGTTTAACGCCAGGCGTCATGTTAATTTGGTGATTTAGTGCATGTGATTTTTACTTTTACCTCCAATTAGATTTGTTTCTCTCAGATGGCTTGTTCTGGAAATTAATGAAAGAAACACATTCTCGCCCCCTCTCCTTGTGAGGAGTTCAAACAGGAAAACCAACAGGGACTTTTCATCCAACCCCATGTGATAATTTGTAGCCATCATCAGGAGGCCACATAAACTTGTATCCTTTCAGTCACGCACACCTCACCTTGGCGGGACCCAGCTAAGTGAACGCCCCCCAACTGCCACCCCCACATACACACACACACACACAAACCCACCGCCACCCCCATATGCCCCCAACACCACCGTCCCCCACAGCCCGTTAACGGGGCCTGAATCAAGGTGTCCACATTCTGTATAAATCAAGGTTTGTTACTTTCACTCCCCTGCCACGTTTATTGGTAACAGTGTCGAGCTTCAAAATGAAGCTGTTACATTAGCAGTGACTTTTTACTACCGCTTTATGAAATCCATATGTGCTCCATGCTGAGCAAGATCCCGGAGCAGACAGTGAACAATTCTTTTTTTCCTTTTTCTCTTTCTCTCTCTCTCTTTCTCTCTCTCTTGCTCTCCCGCTCCCTCTTTCACTCTCTCTCTCTCTCTTGCTCTCCCTCTCCCTGTCTTTCTCTCTCTCCCTCTCTCTCGCTTTCTCTCTGTTTCTCCCTCTCTCTCACTCTCTTTCTCTGTTTCTCTCTCTCTCTCCCTCTCTCTCTCCATCTTGCTTTCTTTTTTCCTCCCTGATGAATGCGAAAACCGATTCCGGAAATTTGCTCCATCAAGGAAATAAAATGGTGGCCGTGCAGGAAATGATGTGTAATTGTACGAGGTAGCGTGCAGATGTGTTCAGCAGCCCTGCTACATTGACTTTCAGGGGCAGATAATGGTTCCCTGACGCTGGGGCACATAACTCCTCCATCACCACGGCCCGTCTCGGAGGGACGCAGCACCGATGAGAGACGCTTGGCTAGCCAGCAGAGCCCAGTAGAGCCCAGCCAGCCCAGCCATCACGCCTCTGCTCCTGTGGTTCACCAACAGCACAAAAATCCTTCACATTATGGACACTGCCTGTCCCAATAAACATATCCTCTCTCTCTCTCTCAGACACACACACACACATGCATGCGCGCGCACACACTCACATACACACACAGACACAGACACATAGACACCCACACACACATACCACATACACTTGCACACACCACATACACACATGCCACACACACACTCACATACACATTCACTTTCACACTACACACACACACACACACACACACACAAACAGAACATACACACACACACAAGACATACACATATACACAACATACACATACATGTGTGCACAGTCACACATGCACAGACACACACTCACACAGGTTCACACACAGAAAGGCCTCAACACAACACTCAATATGTTCCTGCACAAAATAAAAACAGTTTCCATGGTGCATAAAATGTCTGGATGCGTTCAAACGTGAAAATTCTCCTTCTTGCAAAAACAGTCATCAGCGAATTTATATCTCAGCCAACATAAAAAAATGATCTTTATTCCCACACTGACATACATACTTGGAGTCTTTGTGGTTTCTCTGACTCTCAGCATCATGCAGTAAGATGCTACATAACAATTCAATAAGCTACTGCACACAGTAGTAAACCAAATGAGTCAAGCACATTATTTTAGCCATTTTTCTTCTTATTGCTAGTCTGGAAACATCCCCTCTTCTAAGCTATTACACCCTGTGGGCTTTGCTACATGCCTTCCCTTTATGCATTCAGGGCCAGTGACTACCCCTGTTTATGGGTGATAGAGAACTGCAAGGAAGAGTAGAAGCAACACATCGTGCTGCTTGTCCTTATCCGCCACATGTTTACCGGGGAACTACTCATTGTGTTCCCGTGAATACCAGTCTGAGCTGGAGGCAGCGCTGTCATGGCCTCAACCTGCAGCAGTGGGCTGGTAACCTCTCCTCACCACACCACCTGTGCACCTGTGTCTCCATCTGCAAACTTTTAAAATGGTCCGAGCGGCAACGTATTCACAAGCACATACAGACACACACAGATACATGCATGCACACACGTTCACACACATACACACACACACACACACACATGCACATGTGCATATACACACATACACACACACACATGCATACACACACACACACACACAGACACACACACACACACACACACACGCATGCACACACATGCGCATGTGCATATGCACATATACACATACACAATACACACACACATGCATACGCACACATGCACACACATACACACACACACACACACAACAAAGCTGCGAGACACTCATACACGTAAATACTCCTACGCACACATTCAGACCGTCCCGTACACTCCTCCACACAGATGCTGTTCCACCCACACACACACACACACACACACACACACAGACACACACACACACACACACACACATACTTACACAATAGGCCTTGCTACTCCATGGCCCATTCATACAATGTGCAACCTGACAAGCACTCTCTTCTGAAACCGAGCGCCGTGCCGCAAACAGCCGCGGGGTCGTGCGGGTGACGAAACTGCACACGGCACAAGTCTGAGTATGTGGCCACCTGCCAGACAGCGCACACAGTGCACACAACACGCACAGCACACAGCACACACGCCCCGACCTGGGCAGCTTAGACACACGCCATTCACAAACAACACACCATCGCACAGCTGATCTGCTGTGTAACCAAACAACGGCAGAGCTGTACAATCTCCTGTTGTCTGACGACCAAACCTAGAGAGAGAGACAAAGAGAGGGCACAGAGAGAGAGAGAGAGAGAGAGAGAGAGAGAAAGGGAGAGACAGAGGCAGAAACAGAGAGAGAAAGAGTGAAAGAGAGAGAGAGAGCTCTGGCCTCGCGCCACGCTAAACTATAGTTAGAGAAACACAGTAGCCATAGTCAGACTGGGAGCACGGTCTGTCCCACATAACTAATTATAAACACCACGCTCAATTCAGTCTGCTGAATACACGGATACAAACCTGCCAATGTTAAGAGATCTCTGCTTATTACAACTCATGGAAAACATGCATCATGCAGATATTGATATCTTTTGCTTTAAAAGACCTCCAGGTCAGCCTATTGTTATGTGAATGCTTACCAGTGCCAGATTGTTTCCCTCTTTTTGTGATTTGTGTTGTTTTTTGTTGTTGTTGTTGTGGGGGGGGGGGGGGGGGGGGTTGAGGGGTAGTGATGTGCAAAGTCAAGGTTGTGGTGGCAGGGAATAACATCAAAATAGGAGCTATTACAGCTCAGCCTCATTAGCCCCAGTCAGGTGCTCTGCATCATGGCCTCTTGCTGTGAACAAAAGGGCCAGAGAGAAGAGAAGAGAAGAGCAGAGAAGAGAAGAGAAGAGAAGAGAAGAGAAGTGAAGTAAAGAGAAGAGAAGAGAAGAGAAGAGAAGAGAAGAGAAGAGAAGAGGAGAGGAGAGAAGAGGAGAGGAGAGGAGAGAAGAGAAGAGAAGAGAAGAGAAGTGAAGAGAAGAGAAGTGAAGAGAAGTGAAGAGGAGAGGAGAGAAGAGGAGAGGACAAGAGAAGAGAAGAGAAGAGAAGAGGAGAGAAAAGAAGAGAAGAGAAAAGAAGAGAAGAGAAGAGAAGAAGAGGAGAGGAGAGAAGAGAAGAAAATAGAAAAGGAGAGAAGAGGAGAGAAGAGAAGAAGAGAAGAGAAGAGAAAAGAAGAGAAGAGAAGAGAAGAAAAGAGAAAAGGAGAGAAGAGAAGAGGAGAGAAGAGGAGAGAAGAGAAGAAGAGAGGAGAGAAGAGAAAAGAAGAGAAGAGGAGAGAAGAGAAGATAAGAAAAGAGAAAAGGAGAGAAGAGAAGAGGAGAGGAGAGAAGAGGAGAGAAGAGAAGGGATGAGAAGAGAAGAGAAGAGACGAGAAGAGAAGCCCCGAGCTGTGTTTTGAACAGTGGGCATCATAAGCAGATGAAGGTGGGCCACTGGGGCTTCTGGGAGCTGGGGAGTGGTACAGGTGTGTGGTCAGCTGAGCCAGTCTCTTCAAGGGTGGGGTTGGGGTGGTGGCCGTGGGGGTTAAGAGAGTGCGGTGAGTCATTTATCCGAGGCGACCGGCCTGTTTTGGAAAGGCACGAGGTGGCAGGGGGAATCAGATGAGGTCACAGGGCCTGTTCCGTAAGGGCCGCATCGCACTGGGCCAGCGGAGACACACACACACACACACACACACACGCATCGCACTGGGCCAGCGGAACAAAAACAAACTTGGCTGCACTGTAAACATGTGGTGCCGCGGCCCAGGCAGGGACTGCTGCGCTCTATAAATAACACTCCACCCCCCCCTCCACACACACACACAAACACAGACACACACACACACACACACACACACACACACACACACACACACACACACACACAACCTTAAACTACCTCTGTATACAACCCCCCCCCCCCACCCACACACACACACATAGACACACACACACACCCAATCTCAAACTACCTCTGTATACACCCCCCCCCCCCCCCCCCCCACCCACATACACACACAAACACAGACACACACACACACACGCCCACACACAAACACACAGACAGACACACACACACATCCACAACAACCTCAAACTACCTCTGAATACACCCTCCCCCACCCCCACCCAACCACTCTCTCTCACAAACACACACACACCAAAACACACACACACACACACACAATCAACCTCTAACTACCTTCACACACAACCCCTCCTCCTCTGCCACCCACTCTCTCTCCATCAGCATCACCACCTCCCTCTCCGCTGCTCTGAGAATCCCCTCAGGGCCCTGCACACAGTGATGTGCTCCGATCTGGATGATGTCATCCCTCAGGGCCCTGCACACAGTGATGTGCTCCGATCTGGATGATGTCATCCCTCAGGGCCCTGCGCACAGTGATGTGCTCCTATCTGAACCTCCATGTCCTCACACTACGCCACTACGCAGCTCCCATGCCGCGCTGTGGGATGCTCTCACCCCACTCTCGCCCCCTACCATGCCCCCCCCCCCTCCATGCCACCACTCACACCCCCTGAACTCTACCCCCCGCTGAACCTCCATGTCCCCCTACTACGCCACCACTCTCTCCCCCTACCATGACACCACTACCACTACCCCAACGCCCCGTCCCTCTTCACCTCTCCATCTCTCCCAATGTCAGTGAACTTTACCCAATCCCCGCATCCATTGGCACTCCACCCCAAAACAAAAAATGTATATTGTCAATACTGTATATCTCCTGTATATCTCTGTGTTATAGTACATCTGCTATACCTCTGTGTTATAGTTTATCCGGTATATATCTTGTACATATTGTTCATACATATCATATTTACTAACTTATATATTTATAGCACAACTGTATACTTGTCCATAGCCCATCATATATATTAATAGCTCTACTGTATAGTTGTTTAGAGCACATCTGTTTATATCCCCCACAAAGTTTAAAAACTCCCACATGTTCATATTTGCCCTACTTATTGTACATAATTCACTACTGTCTATATTGTATACACTGTACATATCGCACTTACTGCTCTTGCACTTCTGATTAGATGCTAAACGACATTTCGTTACCTGTATTTATACATGTGCAATGACAATAAAGTTGAATCTAATGTAATCTAATGTAATCTAATCTAATCTAATCTAATCTAATCTAATCTGGATGATGTCATCCCTCAGAGGGCCGCCTCCATGTCACTGTACATCTGC
>CM050207.1:9742282-9744782 GCA_027475355.1 Coilia nasus
AACAGAACAAAAATGTCTTTGAGCCTGCTAATTTTTTTCTAGAGCTGTAGACATGCCTCTCCTGTAGCATGTGGCATTCGTGTCCACACAGGTTTACAGTCTGGGCACACACACAGCTCAGATGATCCCTGGGCTATTCTCATTGGGTGTAGCCTTCAGCTCTACGTGGTTAAGTTTAGGCCATGACAATTGCTGAGAAATGCTGAACCATCAAGTGCATTTCAGCCTCCACACACACACACACACACACACACACACACACACACCTCCCTCAATTGCCACTGCCATGCTGATGGGGAGGGTGTGGGTGGCGCTGGGGGTAGGCCCAGCTGCCACGGGGTAGGAGCGGGTCAGAGAGAGGAGCAAGCCCCGGCCTGATGGGCCTGTTTGCATTCCTGCTGGTTAAATGTGTCTGCGGAGGGAGCAGCACACGGCTGGATTAGACACCCCTCAACCACCACCACCCCCACCCCCACCCCCAAACCCCCAGCGATGCCTTGCCACCTGCTGCCAGATTCCAGGCCTGGAGCAGCAGAGGCTGTGGGGGGCCGCTGGGTGGTGCAGCGGCGGCCCAGCCTGAGCCAGTGGGGGTATGCAGCCGGCTGGGGTAAGATTTCAACCGCTAACGCCTCTGGCATCTGTGCACAGTGCATGAGTGCAGCCACTTTTATAAATAACATCTATTTGGATGCTACGCATATGTTAGCTATCAGGAAAATCTTTCAAGGAAAAAAAAAAAAACCGAATCCTTGGTCTTGGCTCTTGTGTTAATGCATTGTATTATTTATAAAGTTGACTTATTTAATACAGGTCTTTGTAATTTGATATATCTGGTGCAGATATGTGGATATGTGGATAGTTTTTTTCTTACTTTATTCTGAAAGCTGCATGTCATTAAACCTGTTTGTTTTCTCAGTGCATTAGCACAGTTTTCTCTGGTAGGTTCTCAGCACCTATCTCTGTGCTGACAGCCCACTACACCTTTGGGCAGCCGAACAAAACAAGTGGACTGCTGGTGAGTCAGAGCAGCGTGTGTGGGTGGATTCCATATTAAATCCAGTCATGTAACTGGGTTCTGAAAAAAAAAAAGAGTACAGATGCTACGAATCTCTCACTTCTGCTCACTGACTGCAAATGTAGCCACACAGGGGTGTTTGTCCTTCCCTACCCCTTTACACCCCCCCCCCCCCCAGCACCACCACCACCACCCCTCTCTGTTAAGTTCCTGAGGTCCTTCATGAACATTTTATGAACACGACATGGAGGCTATTTTCATTGTTTAACCTAGTGGAATTCCAGGATTAGCATGATAAAGCTGTAGGCTATGTCTGAACATGCTGGATATGGTGAGGCACTGCCAATGGGTCACAGGGTGTTTAGGGTCAGCTATGGTAGGGGCAGAATAACCATCCTTAAAGGAGAACTTCGGTGTAAAATGAAAATTGGCATGTTAAAACATCATACCGAGTTGGTATGTGTACTGAGGAGCAAAATTGATTTAGCCTGTTGCATTCAGAGTTTAACTATTTTGTCCCAGAAGGCTAACAATGGAAGTGGTAGGTGCCCTCAGACGAAGCATGATGACTACGCTATTTTTAAACCATTAAAACAGCTCAAAGAAACTCCACACTCCATCGGTAGTACAACAAAGGCCCTGACATTAAAATGAGGCAACAGTTTTGACAAGCAGTACCTTGCTGTAGTTTCTCGTCGCCGCCATGATGAAAGTCCAAACAAGTGGATTGTACCACCTCTCCTCCTATTCTTCCTGCTGGTTCGTGTTCCTGAATTGACTGGTGCGGACCTTCATCATGGCGGCGATGAGAAACTACAGCAAGGTACTGCTTGTCAAAACTGTTTTATTAATAAATGTCGTGTACACTTTCAAAGTTCTCAGTGCCTCGTTTTTAATGTCAGGGCCTTTGTTGTACTACCAATGGAGTGTGGAGTTTCTTCGAGCTGTTTTAATGGTTTAAAAATAGCGTAGTTGTCATGCTTCGTCTGAGGGCACCTACCACTTCCATTGTTAGCCTTCTGGGACAAACGATAAAAAATAGTTCTCTGAACTGCTGAAGTTCTCTGAGTAACTCTGAATGCAACAGGCTAAATCAATTTTGCTCCCCAGTACACATACCAACTCGGTATGATGTTTTAACATGCCAATTTTCATTTTACACCGAAGTTCTCCTTTAAACAGATCTCTGTGTTCATCTTACAGCACTAGTTTAAAAACTCGTGAGCTTAATTCTAGCTTAAGAATGCCGAGATCGATAATGGGGATTGCATACAACAACAGATTGCAATCATTTCCATGACAAGCATTTCATTTTTATGCAGTTTGCAATAAGTGTACATCTTCAGCTGGCAGTATCATTTGTTTTTGCTTTATTGGTAAACATAATAAAGTTTTTAGTTGAGTGATTAGGCACAGAAAGAGGGCCCAAAAGTTTGCCCATGCTGAAACAATTTAACATGATTGTGAGAAAATGCACAAATCGCA
>CM050207.1:9749782-9804782 GCA_027475355.1 Coilia nasus
TAATGCTTTGATCAGCTTTGAAGGTAGAGTGGGCTGAACTCGCCCCTTTCCTCACCTAATAAAGACTGCCTAAGCGCCCCGGAGAGCCCTGAGCAAATCGGTTCCTCCGGAGGCAATTGCTCAAATGTTAACAAACACCAAATTAAATCAAGATGCGCAAAAACTAATTATTGAATTTGAATAATTCATCTCACTTGAAAGCAATGATGATGTAAATGTCAGATAGAACAACAGGAGATTGCCTGGATTGGTAGATTCAGGTTCATTGCCTCACATTTCCCACCACCTTAATTTCTCCACTCCTTCCTCTCTGCACTCCTTCACTGTTTGGTCTAGCTGTGGAGAAGAGGGAGAGGTCCTCCAAACGTGAATCAAATTCTGCAACTAATTAATTAGCAGAGGGAGGCATTGGTGCGAAAACTGGAGCCTTATGGATATTTCACTCCACTAATTAGCTCTTGGGTTTGTCTCCCAGGGAAATGGGACCTTGTGTATAAGCTTCTGACTGGAGTTCCTGGGTGCTCAGGTCACACGTTCAACTCTGAGCCACAGCCATGCATCCGTGTGCAGAGACACCGAAGTTTTGTCACAGCATTGCTCCTTCGCAAAATATAATGATTTTAGCTTCTAACCAAATGGGGAACCTTTTGAGGTCAGGGATCTGCATCACTCTGAGCCAAAAGTGTTAAGCACATAGTGAGAAAATAAGTTCATTATTTTCCTGAGAGTAGAGACTTGTCGACCTTCCAGTTTCTTGCCACAGATTTTTTAACAGGGAAAAATATTTATTGTGGAAGCTATTAAATCTAAATCCATTTGGTCTATAGGTCTCTAGTTTCTGTAGTTTCGGTCATTCTCTAGTTTCAGTCTACCAGTTTTTGCTGTCTCCTGTCTGCATCACATTTCTACTTCTGGCTTGTAGTTTGTTCTGTAATTATCTACTCTCTGTAGTTTTGGTTATTCTTTAGTGTCAGTGTACCCACTGTTGCTGTCTGTCATCGCATTTCTCAAAAAAGGTTATTATTTTTATTACCCCCGCCAGCAGAGGTTATGTAATCATCTGCGTTTGTTTGTTTGTTAGTTTGTTAGTTTGTAACATAATTCAAAAAGTTATGAATCGATTTTCATCAAATGTTCAGATTAGGTCAAAAATGGGCTAATTTAAAAGTGATCAGACTGTGGTGGTGATCTGAGCTGCCCTGGCACGCAGAGGTCTGCGCTGTCTGAGTGCTTTTCTAGTTTGTACTGCGGCAGGAGCGCCCTGGTTGCCAGCATAAGAAAACAGCAGCAGTCTTTGGCAGGTGCAGCTCTGGCGGTGGTAGCAGAGACACTAACAGTGCTGCCATGGCCCAAGCCAGAGGCCTCTGCTGAGCTCCACCACACCACACCCCACCACACCCCAAACTCACCCTGGGTGTACGCGGCTCTGCGTCCGTGTGCTTGGCCCGGGGGACCACTGGCAGCAGCTGGAGGGGTTAGCACAGGACAGGCCCTCAGGCCTGCAGCCCTCAGTTTCCTGGCTGTCTTCGCCAAGCCGCCGGGTGCCACTCCTATCTCCTCCGCTGTCTGCTGCTCTCATCCAAAGTGGGTCAGGAGGTCAGAGAGGGAGACACCTTTCTGCCTGGACACACACACTCATGTCCACCGCGCTTAGGGTTGCCACCTATGTCTGACAAAAAAACGGGACATTTTGGCAACCCAATTAACCTTTTTGCTTATAAGCAGCGACTGAGGTGTCAGTGTCCTGGGAGAATAGTTTTTTTTCCTTGGGACAGGCCATTAAAAACAATAAGGTAAAACCAGGACAGGTGGCAACACTAACCGTGCCACATCCCTGTCAGTGGGAGTGGGGCCAGCTCCAGGACAGGCTAACCTGCTGTTGGGGCTAGTGATGATGCTATCAGCACTAACTCTACAGCCAGTAGCCGCTCAGGTAAAGGGCTAAGGGAGATGTTTAACGCAACTCATATATTGCATAATGAACATTAACGATGCTGGCTAATTACCGCAGAGCACTTCGACCTCACTTAGGAAGAGGTGAACGCCCTCATGTTAATGATTGGTTTTATACTGATTACCCTCACCATTAACACAAATGCATGTGGAGTCCTTAACCATGCACCTCCAAATCCTTCACCAATGCACTTAATAGCATTTCTACAGCCTCACTGCAACTCTGAGAATCCTTCATATCTAGCCAGCTAATCTGTTTTACTAATCACCTGCCATGTTTGAGATTTTTTAATAATGGCTTGGTTGAAAAACAAAAATCGGCCATACTTCCAAAGGACCACTTAATAACGGGTCTTAATCAGACTTAATCTTGTAAAGCTCCCCACAAACCACAGTTCAAATGCAGCAACCACTGCTTAGAAAGCATACTAGACCTTAAAGTATTGCATCCTTTTGTTCAAGCATCTTCACCAGAGCAATACCAGAGCAGATGGATACACAGGCCAACAGCCATACACACAGAGCGAACAATTGAACAAGTGTGTTCATTATTTTGAGATAAGTGATTCCCCGTACTTTATAAAAATGTATTTTTGGTTTTGCTTTCATCATTCAGTCCCCTTCAGCAGGCCAAAAGAAATCTTATGGACCTCCCGAGGAGTCTGTAATCACTGATATGGAGTTATGACGCCTACCTAATTGTACTTTTGTATAAAAATACCTCAGGATAGAAGACTCGGGCCTCTCTCACATGGTAGTCTAAGAATAAATGAGAACATACACAGACACAATCTAATCTTCTATTATAGCAGTCTCTCCTGGTTTTCCCTTTCACCCTATTAATGTGCCTGCACCTCTCAGTGAAATACTGTCGCTCTCACATACTTCATTCTAATTTAATGGTACAAATGTGGAGAAGAACACATGCAGTGTAATATGTTATGAATAGCATGTGATTACAGATTCTTATTAGGATTTCACAGGATTTCTGGATTTCACCCCACAATTTGGAATGTGGGCATGTCCTCTGGCATTTTTAAGTCAATATTCAGTACATAGCAACAGGATTTAACACTTTGATTTTTTTATGTGGACATGCACCTCATCTGTCCAGCAGAACACCTGCACACCACACAATTTGTATGGCTATTTTCATTTTTATCGTTCACTTATGAGAACTCAGTGGTGAGCCTTTCATGTCCAATTCTTCAGTGGAGATTTAATGCATACAGGTAAGCGATAATGCACCCTCTTTTCTCCCAGCATTCTGCAGGGAGCTATGCCTTCACCAAGTCACTCAGAGGAATTCATCAAACCACTGATTCACCTCACAAGCAATTCCTCTTATTCAGCGACCTGAACCAATTTTACCCCACTAATCTTTGTGACCAAAGGCATTTCTAATCAAAACACGAGAAAAAGGCTTTGTCTTAAAAGCTCCTGGCAAAATTCTCGCAAAAAAAGAGAGAAAAGAAGCACCATAAGGCTTATCATCCTCTCTACTACAGCACTTACTGGCTGGCACTGGATGAATTTGGGGGGTGGGGGGTACGCTCCACCCAGGAACGAAATGAAATCACTTTCGTTTGCTGGTGGGTGTGGGGTATGCCACCGGCCCTTGTTGATTTTCCCCTCTTGCCTGTGTTTCCCAATCTACCTCCGCAGCCTGCCCTGGCTATGATGGACCACCTCTGCATCTGTCTCACCAATGACCAATGATTACCCACTGTTTCCTGATTTGGCTTCAGGCACAGCACACAAACCTGGTCAAGACTGGTATATTTTCATGGAAATTAGATGTTTGAAGAATGAATCACTGATGCATCTTTAGCTAGACATTTCCAATGCTGCAAATGTTTACAGCTGTTGCATAACCACCTAACATTTTACCATAGATGCCATCTCTATTCCTTCACATTAAGCACCTTCTATACACCTGGAAAAAACAAACAATATTAAAAAAAACGTGACATCTGTTTTGCAATTTTACATTTTACAATTAATCCTACCAACTACAAAGTAGGTAGGCTACTGATATTAATTTTAAACATTATATGCTCATTTAAATGCACTTTGTGGACAGATTCTGGATTTCATCATTGAATATGACAAGAAGCTAGCACCAAAAGAGAACATGTTCAGTAGCATGCACTCAGCATGTATAACAAAATCCCCCTAATCATTTGAGGTTTATAATTTAGAAAAATGTCATTAATATGTATTCCATATGTTGGTTTCATTCAGCATAAGTTGTTCAGTGGAACTGGTAACATCTTTAGCAATTCAAACAACTGTTGAATGCTTTGTGACATGTGTGTTTGATGCATTAATGCATTCATATTTCAACTCAGACATTGAATCATTTCCCAGAATCAGGATTGAGCATTTTCTTGGTGATTAGTCATGTGCTTTGGTGGTGCTTGTGTTTAAGTAAGAATAGTCACATTCTTGTCTGGTCCATTGGGATTGTGAAACTGACTGGTCACCTAGTGCTGTCTAAGACTGCAGACGGCACGCTATCAGCGCGTTCCTGGGCAGAGCTGCGTCTGGCTCAGTCCTGGGTGTTTGGAAGCAAACATGTTGAGATTGCTGTGCTCTCTCAAGTACAGAAATCCATTATGCACACACAGACACATGCCTGAAACGTCTGCCCATCTATAATGCATCCATCATGACCATGCCCTCAACCACGCAGCCGTGAGACACATTCAAGCTAAATGTTTTGTAAGGGTTGGTGGGGAATACCCAGTGACAAGGACACACATACACAAAGGCCAGAAGCCTGTGGGGTGGGGCGTGTGTGGGTGTGGGTGTGGGGTGGTGGTGGTGGTGGTGGTGGTGGTGGTGGTTAAGCCAACAGGTCAGCAATGCTCATATGGTAAAGACGCCATTGCTTTATATAGAGGGCAAAGGGCAATGACATCACCAATATTTAGAATGGTGGTGCCACTGTTTACTGAACGCACAAAGTCTCTCTCACACACACACACAGCACACACACACACACACACACACACACACACAATCTCAAGTATCACTACTGATAAAAACACAAGTGAGATAATGACATAAAACATCAAAACAGGTCAGTTGGTGTTCGGGAAAATGAGTCTTGATCCCCATGAATAAAACAACCGCCACCATCACATCACACATTTCAACATATTAAAATTTCAAGAGAACTGACAGAATAAATCCTCTCTGCCCAAATATTCCAAATTTGCTAAGGTATTCAGTCACACATGTCAGAAGTATCTCGTGGTCAAAAGCTCAAGCGTTATGTTTGTTGCTGCTCACAGCTTTGTCCCACTGTACTCCTAAATAGCTCTGGCTGACTCAATACGATGACCAAGTAGTAGTTGGCAGACTTCCGTTTGCTATCGGTTGGCAGGTCAAATCATATGATGAGAAATCTACCCAGAGCACAATGATAAGCTAGGGTCTTCATGAATAAAAGATGGGGCACTGCTCGAAGAGAGCGAGAGAGGAGAGGAGAGGAGGGGGGGGGAGAGGGAAGACAAAGGGAGAGCGAAAGAGAGGAGAGCAGAGAGAGATAGAGTGAGAGAGAGAGAAAGAGAGAGAGAGATAGAGAGAGAAGGGGGAATAGAGAAAGAGAGGGTGAGTGAGTTCCCTATCCCCTCTTTAGCAGGGGGGGGGGGGGGTGGCAGCTGCACATTAAATGCAGTGTTACATCCCAGTTGCTTGGATTCTTATTTTAGGGCTGGGTTTAAGATGCCACGCGCAGAACGTGGCATTTCTTGTGCTATCGCAACCTGCATATGTGGATCATTTTGGGTCTGTGGACATCAGCTGGCTTTTGGATGTTTGATTCCTAATTAATTCCTTCTATAGCAGTGTTACATCGATTACATCAGCAAATGTGAGGTTTTCACCTCTAAATTGGTAGTTGCCTACGTATGTATCAACGTTATATGGAACAGATTGCTTCCAAAAAATACTCCCATTTGTCATTCTAAGGTTATGTTGTGTGCCCACATCAAGAGAAGAAGTAGAAGAGACATTATCCAACAACAACAAAAACCTGTTTTCTCAAAACCTCTTTGTCAATCCTCAGCAGTACTGAATCATACTCTTGTTTGGGTGAAACAGTTGCAAACTAAATTGAAGCATGTGCTCCGAATTTGGATAAAACACTTGTCAGCTCTTTTTTTCAGGGCACTGGAATTGTTTCCTAATAGTATGGTTTATGGGGCCAAAATCTGAGGCCTGAGTTTGGATGTTTCCATTTTAAACTTATCATTAAGGGTTGTTTTCTCCACATTTATTATCTAGCAATGGGACATGTGCCTCAGCGTCAGTCTTTCCAAACCACCACATGACATGCTGGCGTAAGAAGCAGAGTTATTCAGCTGAACCTGTGCGACTCTGATTTAATATAAATGCAAATTCCTGCCAGACCTGCCCAATTTTAAATTCTAACGAGCACAACTGTGACCCAAACGTACATTAAAGCGTCCACAAGGCTGACAAAGAACTGACTTAATTACCGCTATCTGGTCTGCATTTTTGGCCAATTTTCAAAAGTTTCAAGCCAGCACTTGCTTCTTTTACAAAAAAAAGTGTGCACATAACCTCCTCTGATTTCCCACAAAGCAGTGAAGTGAAAATACCAAAGCGGCGGTTTACTCGCGGTGAATGAAAAGAAAATGGGGAAAGTACACAATAAGTGGTAGCTACCACAGCCCCTGCACTGTATGGGGCTCTGCTTTGAGAATAAAAGCATTACCCTGTTCAAGACAGATGACTGTAGTTCCATTCTGTTATTCAGAGAGCTATTGTAAGATAACTACATAATGGAAAGAAAGGGGGGCAGGCGAGGAGCGCTACAGGAATCAAACGGCCTGGACCAAGGCACTTGCAAGAGGTCTGTTTGACTGACAGGCCTGCCTATGTGAGGCAGCACTATCTAGCAACATGACGCAGACAGAGAAGACAAGGTAAGAGTCCTGCATTAAACACTAGAGCACTCAATGGTTTCATGTACCATTTTATTGGACTTATATAGAAATACTTAAAAAAACATGAAGTAGCACCATTACTTAAGTTTTACTTTATCATGTAGAACTTTAAATGTCAGAAAAATAAAACTCTTGATACATTTTCAAATCTTGTTTCAGCAAATATAATATTAGTATTTCACCATGAGGTTAAAGGCCCTTTATCATAAAATAAAATATACTTTGTTTTTAAACTTTGCTCAATAAAGTACATTTACGCTCAAGTAACTTCACCTACATATACATAAACAAGTGGTAAACAAATGTATTAAAATAGAAATACTAAAACTATAGTGGTGCAACAGAACTCTGTAATTCCCACTGGAATCTAATTTATACAAATTTTAGAAAGCATAAACGGTTCCTTTTTGTTTGACTTACTAAGTTTTATACATTTCAATGTTTTGTAATAATATAGAATAAAATATGCTTTATATTACTGAATAAAAAATATGCTGGGTGAAGCGGATTTAAAAGACATTTTTTGCTGAACCTATAAAACCTCCATCCCAACAGAATACTGGTAAATGCGATACACGTTTTGTGGTCTGAATTTCTTCCCACAGTTTGTGTGATATTAAAATAATACAGTGTTCACTGCCATAAGGCCATACTAAAAAATAAACGATATTTTAACCCAGCTACAAAAAAGTTCACTGAACTTAAATTAAAATATTTGTAAACATCTTTGCAATACGAAATATAATCTTTCAAGTCAAAAAAGAATAAAATACTTCAATCTGTATTAATGTAATTAATATTTAAAACTTTCAACTTGTGGAATTTTAATCTATACATATATATGCAGGATATGTTGTTGCTCTCCCTCAACTGTTTCTCCACTGAAGCTGCAGTATCATCACCTTCAGAAGTCAATAATCCTGTTTTGTCAAAGGCCTTCCAGATTTCCTAACCACTAGCTCTGCTACCAATACATTCGATCAGTGAAACTTAAAGGCCAGTTTCTTTAACAGTCAAACAAATTGACTTTAGTACCTCAGTCAAGATCTAACTCCATGTTATAACTTCATTAATGTTGTGTACAATTTACTAGAACTATTGATTACTAGGCTTTAATATTTAAAACATGCATTAGATGTTGAAAATATTGTCCCAAGCTACAGTACATTATAAACAATTACGATGGAGCCCTGAAGGGTGTCCCTTTTTGGATACTGCAGCTTTACATACATATGTATATACATACAAGAACACGTTATTAGGTTTTTCATAAAGCCGTACAAGTTTTTGTTTGTTCATGGTGGTTTGTTTGTTGCTATCTGCATGTGGATACAACTTATGAAAATATACGTATAGCCTGAGTAACAGCTGCATGGCAGACAGGGCATTTGGGCTCGTTTTTCTCACAGATGCGGTTGGCGCACTCCATGCAGAACAGGTTATGGCCACAGGGGACCAGGGCTGCGATGACCTCACTCTCGAAGCACACCGAGCAGTCCCGGCTGCCCTTCCTGCTGGTCCCCGACGAGGAGCTGGACGAGGAGCTGGAGGTGGAGGAGGCCGAGGAGTCAGACGGCACCCCGGGCAGGTGGTTGCCCGAGAGGGCGCCGATGCCGGCGGACAGAGCGTTGCTGGGGTAGCTGGGGAAGCTCAGGGTGCCGCCCCCGGGGTCGCTGCGCACTCGACGGGCCAGCGGGTGCTCGGCGGCCCCTCCAACGTGGTGCAGGGGTGGGGACAGCCGGGGCTGGGTGGTGCAGCCCACCCCGTTGGCTCGCCGCTGGTTAGCAATCATCCCGTTGGCATTAGTGGAAGCATTGGCAGGAAATATGGGCGAGTTGGTGTTGGTGGTGTTGCCCCCGCTGGGCACCCCGCCACGCTCGTACTGGGACCAGATGAGCCCCGGAGGGGCAGGCGTGGGGTCAAATCCGGGTGAGGACTCGAAGGTCAAGTCAGTGCAGTCGGGTGAAATCACCTCGCTCCCGTAGACAAACTCGTTGCCATTGGCGTTCACATTGATGTTGACGTTGTTGTTGTTGTTGCCATTGTTGGAGGCGGTGTAGCTCAAGGCGGGGCTTGGAGGGCTGTAGTCTGCCAGCCGGGAGCTGCTGTTGTTCCCAAAGTAGGAGTCTGTGGAGGCACTCCCCAGGGAGCTGGAGCTGTCGTTGCGGTAGTTGGAGAAAGGCTTGCGTCCAGAGTTGGGGGTCATGTTGGAGGTAGGCTTGCTCCACAAGCTGGCGTGGCCATGCAGGTCGAAGCCCACGTCTGTGCCGTTGGCGTGGAAATCGTTCTCGTCGGTCAGCTCGATGAGTCCCCCGGTGCGCATGGCGATGTGTGCTTCGATCTCCTCCCTTGCCCGGTCCACGTTCTCCGGCATGCCTGTGACCTCGAAGACCGGCTCTTTGTCTCGGCTGGGCGTGACGATGTAGGTGTGAGTCTGCTGCTGGATCCGCTTGATGGTGGCCCCCTTGGGTCCCACCACTAATCCCACCACCCTGTAGGGAACCCGCACCTGGATGGTGGTCTGCCCAGGAAGGTTAGGGGGCCCGGGGACAGTGCCACTCCCATTGAGGCTGCTGTTTTTGTTCCTGGAGGCTCGGATCATGGAGAAATGCTCTGCTGCAGAGATGATTTCCCTCCTAGCCATTGCTACATCCTCTCGTCTGCCTGTCACAACAAAGACTGGTTCCTCCCCACGCACTGGAGTCTTGATATAGGTGTTGGTCTTTGCTCGCAGGGCTTTAATTTTGCAACCTATGTTTAGGAATATGACAAGAAAGATAACTGTAAGTTTTCATGAACGTTTAAAACTCACCATACTGTAAGAACAAGCTGATGTGTAAAGCTAATGCGTTCTAAAAAAGCAAGAGCAATCCTCTATTTCAGAACAACAATTCAGTCATTTCTTCACTGCACAAATTCAAACCACATGCCCCACTACATGACACACAGCAGCCAGGTCAAAAATAGCACGGAGGGGGAAAAAATGCGTGCAGAATTCATGTTCCGTGGTTTTGTTTAAAACCTATACTAATGGTCATCAAAACACATGCAAGTTAAAGAAATTATACAAATGAAAATGTCGTATGATTTAACAACGGACTATTGCTACAAGAAATGTGTTTTCCCCAATATAACATATAAACTTTTGTGTAGCCCACAGCCCTTACGACACAGTTGAAGTAAATTCCAGCTTCAAGAAAGAATGATGCTTATGAAATTGCTTTTTGTTGACTCCGAATGGTAAGTGGGACATGCTGATACAATATGACAACAAAATAGGATATCTGCTTGATTATGTTTTGTCCTGTCATCGGCGTGCTATAAGGCCACTATTCCGCTATGCCTTTGTTTTGTTGTTAAGTGCGAGGGCAATGCAGAGGAAAATATAGGCTACAGTGTCTGCGCACATGGACACGTCTCGTCCCACAACAAAAGCCAAATCTAACAGTAGATCGCGTCAACAGAAGTCTAAGTCAATGACAAACACAGCGAGGTAAAAGAAAATTCTGCTGATGAGTACGCACCTTGTCTGCCGACGATTTCAGCTACGTGCTCTGAACTAGGAACTGGGACACATTCGGTCATGTTCACGCTCTTTTTTCTCGGCTCATTGTCATACATTGAATTTTCGTCGTTGTCCAAACCGAGCAACGAAAGCTGGTCCAGTGCTATCTGTAGAGCTCTTTGGTCGTCCAAGGCGTCCCCTTGGTTACTCCCATTCCTTTCCATGTCGGCGAATAGCGAACTAGGCATCTTTGTGATCTTGCAGTCTCTGGGATCAGGAAGATCAGACAAAGGGGAAAAACTACAGAAGGAGGGCAGGATCGAGCAGGGAGAGAGGGGACACCGGTTTCAACTACTGGTGCAAATCAGTGCTTCTCCTCTCCTGGCAGTTAAAAATCAGTGCAGTCCGACCTTGGCGGACGATCTGTGCGCCCAGTTCCGAAAATTCTGTGGACGGACAGTATGCGTATTCCGAAGTAGCTACTGAGTTGCTGAAATGCCGGCGGTGGCAATAGCCTATTCCTTCAAAGGGCCCCTCCCCGGCTCACTCAGCTCTTTTCTGTTTTCTGTCTGACTTGCTGCAACCAGACAGCACTACTGGGGGATATGTGCGAATGACGTCACTGGTTGGGCAGGGACGGTGCGGCGCTGCTTCTATTTGCATACGTGGCTCTGATTGGACAAATCTAGGTGGATGGGAGGTTACCAGCGGAGCAGCAAGTCCTCTTCTCCCACCCTCCTTTGTTGTCTAATTAAACCGTGATAGACAATTTCTTTGACTGAAGTTCATTTTTTACGATTTGGTAAACAACACACAGTTTTTGTCTAACAATGTAGAAACACACCTTGTGACGTTACCTTCTAACTTTCTTCTTCGTTGACACACTATTTTGTTGCATTTATTACCATTTGACATGTGACAATAGATTTTTTTCATCACTTTTAGCTGTTAGATATATACCCTTCGTATTTCGGTCTTTTTCACCTAAGAAAGACTAGCATGCACACTTTTCTTCCACACATCTTAGAACCTTGGATCTTTCTAGTTGGTGTCATTTTTTTTTTAATTCACATGATAATGTCCTTTTCTCATCAGCTGCGGGACCTGTAAAGACATGATGCGTATTCTGATGCACTGGGGAAATGTTTATTTCATGGCCTGTCCTGTCATAGTCGTTTAGAAAATATAGTAAGATATCTTGGTAATGACATAAGTATGTACATACAGGCCCATATATCGATTTCAAGGAGAAAAAAAAGAAATGTCTAGTAACATGTCCGGACATGTACTCTTTGTTTGAGGTTGTGATGTATTCAGCTCTCCTACTCTTTCTCTCTCTCTCTCCAGTGCTCGGGTCTGTCTGAAAGTCCCTCCTGAAAATAAGCGCTAGTTTATGGCCGCACGCTTTATGACAGTAGCTGGCTCGCCCTTTTTATCTACCCAGTTGACTCGTACAAGGCATTTGCCAAATGACATCAGACTCTCCTCCCCTCTTGCTCAGCAACTTGAAACAACTATCAGGTAATTGTTGTGTTCAAACACTGCTCATTTCCTCAGGATGTTTACACCAGTGGACAGGGACAGCTGGCAAAAGGGTCTCAAGCCGTGTCATTCAAACGTATAGCCTGACACAGAGTGCATGCTCGAAAATACATGAGCATGATATTCTCAAGGTAAATATATTTGGCGGAGTGAGAATATGTGAAGTGAATTTGGCTGCCAATATGTGAATGTCAAAAATACTAGTGTAAATTCTGCTGATTTGTTTTACATCTTTTGCTCATTTTTTTCTGAAAATCTCTTTTTCTTAATTGCCCGTCGTAGTCTGCAAGCTGGGAACAGCTTGTACTTTCCCGTGAAACAGAATAATACTGGTTTTCTGAAATGAAGGAAATATGAGGTGATGTGCTACCAACAATGGGCAACTCGGCAAATGACATGATTCATTTATACGATGGACAGTAGCCTATAGAAAAGTTGGGGCTACGGTGGAGGTGTGTACAGAAGCTCTCCCATGAGCAACTGCATCTAGAGGCAAATTCACCCATTGTGGTCATGCTGGAGGGTTGCTTGGGGGAGGGGAATCTGCTTCTTTCACACAAAGAAAATTTCAAACCAATTCAGAGCCATTGAGACGAGAAGCACTGGCTTTGTCACCTCACTTCTGGGGAACAATAGGTATGCTAATATTAACTCCTTTAGACCTGAGAATGTGAAATGTGCCATTCTTTTCATTCACAATTTTTTTTTTCAAAGCCCCAAAATCTGTATTTTATAATGGCAGTATGAAAAATCATATTGAATACATCTGTAAATATAAATATAAAATAGTGTTCTACACAAGTGCATTCATACAATAGAAATAAAGGTGTTCTATTCTATTCTATTCTATTCTATTCTATTCTATTCTATGTGGCAAAGAAAGAATAGAAAATGCATTTTGGGTAATTTAGTTCCTCGACGTCTGTACATGTTTTGAAATATCTAGCTGCTCATATACTCAGTAATATCCTTTGAATGATGTTTATAAATGCTGTAAAAATGACATTTGAAGCCAAGCACATGGATGCAAACATGCAACATGTGTATTCGCTTTACCCCTCGCTTGATTCCAATTGGACAGGTCTTATATGTTGCACTACCTATAAAACATGCTAACAAACAACAATTGGTTATTGCAACTTCCCCAAATGCCTCAGTGTAAAGCATGCATACATACATGTGCACAATAGAAATGTCATCACCAATTTGCCTATAAGCACCAATTTGCCCATATGGTGCATATAAGAGAGAAAAAGCTCTTTGTTCCAAATGTGTGTTATTAATTAGCCTGTCGTGTGTGAGCCAGTGTGCTGCATGTGCAACATGATGTTGAATGTTCCAGTGTTTTGGGCTATTATAGCAAGTGCTAATCCCCTGGATATTTTGTCCCTCTGGTGAACACAGTGCGTTGGTCTTAGTCAAAAGCATGGCTTTCTCGCAGAATGAATACCAGTGGTAGAACATTGTCAGTCACTCTCAGCTTCTCAGCCTCTCAGCCTCTCAGTGCAAGCCTGCCAGGTTTTGTGCTGCCCATATGGAGGAGAGCACTGGTCATCCTAATGACATGACTTTTATGAGCACATGTTTTTCTTGTTAAAATGCTCGCCGCACAGCTGAAACCTTTTATTGCATCCAGCGATATAAAATAAAGCGAGAAGGAACAATCATAATAGTGACAGTAAATAGCTGAAAGTTCAACAGTTCTCCAAAGGCATGTGATGTCTATTTAACACTGATGTGCCATGTGGCCCTTTGGCCACAGGTAGAAATAAGAATTAATTTCTATTAGTGATCCAAAACATCTGCATGACCCATATAAATACCAACAGTATCTGGTTTTCTGTTATGCAAAGGGCATTACAAGCAGGGCATGTTTTATTTTATTTGACATTAAAATCACTGCAGCAGAATTGTTTCTCATTCAGCACAGGAAATCTGTCTGATAGTATCCTCCAATTAGCCGGCCTAAGCTAAGCCACCGCTCTATGGAAAATACACGGGGGCGTGCTTTGTCTGGTGTAAGCCCTCACTGCTCATTTTGTTTTACTGCAAAGTCTTGCTCTGGCACCAGCGGTCAATGCATTGTAACTGATATTTGCTGTTTGGCGTTAGAAGTTAACCTGCCGCTTAGACCAGATTACCTGCATCGCCGTTAATGAGAAGACGAAGAGCTTAACGTAGCGTGACCCAGACCTGTCTGTCTGCGAGTCGCGGCTGGGGCCGGCCCGGGCTGTCTGTTGTTGCGGTAACCGGTGTGGCTGCACCAGCGGCTTAGCGCACTCGCTTCCTGAGCTGCCTACTGACACACCGGCCCCGGGGTCACAGGAAACTGAGCAATCGGGAGCAGGAGAGGAGAGGAGAGCCACCAAAGCAAGCCCTGTTTGGATAGTCTGACCTCATCCCTCCATACGCGTACTCAGAGCTGGAGCAGAAAAAAAATGTGTGAGAGGGAGAGAGAGAGGGAGAGAGGGAGAGGAGAGAGAGGGAGAGAGAGAGGGAGCCAATCTGGCTTGAGCTCTTTGTCTGCACGCGGAGGCAGAGAACAAAGACTGGGCTGAGGAGCACTGTAATTGAATATGCTTTTTACTACACTGTATCACTGACACTTATTGGGGCAATAAAATGGCCCAAAAACAAAACATTTCCCACATTATACGCTAATAAGCTCATTGTTGTGAGCCTGATGGCATGTTTTGTGCCTGCTGAAGCACTGCTGTCTGTTTGGGCAACACAGGTTGAAAAACAAGCCCGAGCCTGGCTTGTGAATTGATTGTGGGTCTGTGTGTGATGAGGGAGCGTGGAGACTGTGGGGTGGGGTGGTGTGTGGGGGGGTGTTAGAGGAGGAGGGTGGGGTGACTGAGGCCAGCTCGGTTGCTACTGCAGCAGAAGCAGCAGCAACCGCAACAGTGACGCATGACGTGTCTGCAGGTGGGGTGCGGAGAGTGGAGCGGAGAGTGGAGAGCAGAGCCGCCTACCAATCCTTCCCCTCCCCCCACCCCCCCTTCCTCGTTATTCTCTTCGCCATGGCCCCCGCCGCCCGCCCGCGCTGACACACTGAACTGAAGTGGCACTGATTCCGTCGGCTCTGATTGGCTGCCTGCCAGGCGCCTGAAGAAACCATGCAGCACAGCGGCAGGACAGCTGGAGCAGCCACCCCACAATGCACTGCTCTCTCTGTCTGTCTCTCTGTCTCTCTTTCTCTCTCTCTGTGTCTTTTAACCGCCCCACCCCTGCCTGCTGCTCCCGATTCAGCGCTTCTTAGAGCGCGTGGCTCATTCAAGGCGAGGCGCCGCCACTGCTGCAGAGCTTCCCCTCCTAAAAGTGACCTTCCCAAAAACGGGTCTCTTCACTCGCTCGCTCGCTCCAGAGGCAGCCAAAAGGGAAACCCGGCCTCGTGGCTAAAAACGAATAAACATGAGCTGAGAATAAACAGTGAGCGGGGATGATTTTAGGAGATGGGGATGCTGGGAGGAGTGTGTGTGTGTGTGGTGTGGGGGAGTGAGAGCGGGAGAAAGCCCTGTCTCAGCAGCATTTATCAGTGTCGCTTTAGAGAGCACTCACGTCACACACACTCCACTCTTGGCCGGCCCTCGGCTAAAATGCACTTTACATAAACATTAAGCCATCATCTCCGCCCTGGGGCAAAGCACTGGGACAGGCATCAGGGAGTGAGCAGCACAGAGGGGGCTAGACACACCTTTCTGACGCATGCTTGACTGGCTCTGTCATGTTGCCCTGATGGGTAAAGACCCCCTGGCTGATAATGTGGGGATGAGGTGAGGAGAGCTGTACGTGTTTGTGTATTTGTGTATTTGTGTGTGTGTGTTTGTGCACACGGATCTGTCTTCAAGGGAGGAGGATTACAAGACACCAGCCCCACCAACTGTGCTGCTTCTTCCCATTAACTGACAGCAGAGGTTTAGCCCTAATCCTTGCAGCCAGGTCTGCGTTAGAAACAAGTTCCTAATTTACTGCAGTTCTCCCCAGGGAGAACGGGGTGGGGGTGAGATGCAAGCTGAGTCAGAAACGTTGGGCCAAGTTTTTGGGAGGTATGAATCCATCCTTTGTCCTCCTGAATACGAAATCAGGCCCCCCCGTCTCAACTGCTTTGAACCCAGTTAGCACCAGGCGTGTAGCAGGAAGGAGGAAGTGAATTAAGCCTTGTCTGCAGCTCCAGGTCTGCATGGACAAATGGCTGCAGGAACATTCACACATTAGTCCCCCTCACACATCAATAACACAACTGGCTTTTGTTGGGCTGGATGAGGAGTCCTGGCCGTCTCCCTCCTAGCAATTGACAGACAGCCTAGAAGCAGCGCTGCTGTCATGCTAATGCTGTTAGCTGTTATCAGAGGACAATATTTTATTTATAGCACTTGAGGCAGGATCCCCTGCTGAATGTATGCCATGTAAACATTATTTAGAACTACAAGCGTGTTCATGGAAAATCACAGTGAGTTAACGTGATTTGTATCTTCGTCAGTAGGGGCAAAAATGACTTCAGCTGGGCGAAAGGAGAGTGAGTGATGGATAATTATCAGCTGAAAAAAAAACAACTCCGAACTAGGAAAAACAATATTGACTCGAGGGTGACACGTGTTGAGTCCACTCCATTTATAACCATTTTATAACCAAATACCACTAACATCCAGCAAATTATTGCAGGAGATTGTATAAATGAGCAGCTCTTCCTGTAGGCCAACAAAGGTTACCTTTCAGCAGACCTTGAAGCCAAAGCCAAAACCAAGCATCTTTTAAGGCCCTATTACTGTAAGTAGGTTATGAATTATTCACGTTTCAAAAACAATCAGCAGGGCTCTCAGCAGTCACCAAGCCGAACACGCGTTATTTTTTTCTCTCAGGAACATTAATGAGAGGCAGTGAAGCGAGATCCATTCTTCATGCCGGAGACAAGGCATTTCCAGTGTCAGCCCCCTGGTTTAAAGTACGATAAATAAGCCATGGAACACTTAGGGGAATTCGGCAGCAGTAACTAAGGTAACTACATAGCAACTTTTCCCGTCTCCATATATATAGTTTTTTTTTTCTTTCTTTTTTTAAAAAGAGCTTCTCAGCTCTTAATCACAGCAGAGTAATGAAGCTGCTCACACATTTAGCTTCTGTTTTTTTTTTAAGTGAATGGGCCTCAGGCAATTTTTTTTTGGAAGGGAATGTATAAATAAATACCATGCTGTATATGTTTTTATTTCATTCGGCGTGGAATTGGGTCAGCCACTAAAATTAACCAGCCGCCTCTCGCTCCCTCCTCAGATGTGCTGCAATTCAGTGGCTGCTGGCTGCTGCGACTCATTTGGGCAGTGGAAAAAAGGAAGGCAGGACTCAGCCAGCTCTGTGCTGCAGCGGGAGAGGGAGAGGGAGAGGGAGAGGGAGAGGGAGAGGGAGAGGGAGAGGGAGAGGGAGGGAAAGGGAGGGAGGGAGGGAGGGAGAGAGAGATAGAGAAGGACAACCAGAGAGAAGCAGGGGTGGGGAGACAGAGGCAGTAAAGGTTGTATAATTTCAAAGGAGCGTCTCTCATCCCCCACCCTACCATAACCCACCCCACCCCACCCCACCCCACTCCAGCCCCTCCCCTCCCCATTCTGCAGCAGTGCGGACTGATGGGGATCAGATTTTAAGTTCCATTGACTCTGGGCTACATTGATTGGCTGCTTGGAAGGGCAGCCAGGGAGAAAGGCAAGGCCCAGACTCCCCACCTCTCCCAGGCAGGGGGAGAGCTGCGGCAGCAGGGCAGTGGAGCTCTGAATGCCGGCCCTGTTCTCCACATGTGGGTCACTCCCCCAGTGCACTTTACATCTGATAACAGCCCTGGCCGTCCTCTTCAGGGGGCTGCTCCCACTCCCGCTCGACCTCCAACACCACCACCACCACACACACACACACACACACACACACACACACACACACACACACACACACACCTCTGACAGCAAAATGATTGTTAATCCTCGCTGCATGCATACCATGGATAATGCCCCCTTAATGCTGCTTGTGGACATAATATGAGGATCAGACGTTGTGCATTTACACCACGAGCCGATGTTGGTCTGCAGAAGTCCTTAGATGAGGCTTTGAGTATGGGGTGCTGTGAATGAGACTCATATGATGAATGATATATGATTGATTGTTTGTGAAGGCTCTGATTTTATCTGATTTTCTGTTGTTGTGCACAGCACAGCAGAAATCTGCCAGTGATGGGCAGACACATTGTCTGGTACGATGCTGCTTGCAGCCGGTATTCATGCTGGATTAATGGATTGTCCTGCTGTTGCGCAAACAGAGAATTGGCTGTCTGGGTGGGGTGGTGTCAGTTCTGATGTTGTCCAGCAGGGGGAGCTTTTCCAAAAAAATCTCTACACACTCAACAAAGTTGCTGCACCAAATGCAGGGCTGGGCATCTCTCTCTCTCTCCAGGATTAGTAACCGGTCAAGGTCATTATCTAGATCATTCACGGTTTCAAGTGAATGAATGAAAAAATAGAAAGAGAAAGGGAAGCAAGCAAGCAAGACAGAGAGAGAGAGAGAGAGAAAGAAGGAGAGAGAGAGAGAGAGAGAGAGAGAGAGAGAGAGAGAGAGAGAGAGAGAAAAATAACAGGGTGAAGGAGACCCTACAGAGACTAAAGATTCATCATCCTTGGCACCTGATGAATAATGCCAATCAGGGAAGTGTGTCTGCTGCAGGGTTCGGTGAAGCCTGTTTCCCCAATCTTCCAGCCCAGGGGCTGTGCCAACTGGAGCAGAGCTGTAGTATCAGCACACCGTAAAAAAATATGTCAGCAGCCACTCTGTGTCCCTGTGTGCCTTGCCTTGTCCCCGCCTTGCCTCGCCTCGCCTCTCCTCTCCTGGCCTGGCCTCGTCTCGCACTCAGGCGGTTCTCCAGACCCACCCTATTAGACCCGACTATAAATTACTCAGGAATTTAACAGCCTGCAAAAGGTTGCCTCTTTTTGTCCTCTCCCTTAAGCTGGTGTCCCCGTGCATATCAATAATAAAGAAAAATGTTGTTACGAAATAAAATTATGGGGTCAGCAGGTTATTAGTGCTTTCTTTGGCCATTTACAGCGCTCGGCTGCGAGAGGGGGTCTGGTCAGATGAATGGCAGTCTTTATTTTTCCTTTAATGGCTGACCTGTGACTGCCGTGGGGTCAACAGCCATCACACAGTGGAGTCCTGTTGTTTCGTGATGAGGAACATGCACATTTGCACACACACACACACATACCCACATGTGCACACACTCATGCATACACACACACACACACACACACACACACACACACACACACACACACACACACACTCCCAGATGGGCCCCACTCACACGTTCATTACAAATCAATAACATCTCACACAGACGTCTCTGCCCTGGAGTCTGCTGCGACACCTTCAGCAGAAGACTGTCTGTGTCTGCTGAAAGAGGATCCTACTCGATCATTAGCGTTTCTTTCATTTGATCATTTTTGCTTAGCCATCATATACGCTCATGACCATGACTTCTAGTAAATCGGTGGCCACAGCTGTAGCAGCTACAATGGCTGTGGCGTCCATCAGCACAGAACTACACACCGAAATCACACTAGTGGCAGGAGCATGGGGAGGCAATCGAACTGATGAGTGTGGCAGGGGTGGCAAAAAAAATAAAAATCACATTTACGCCCGTCGGCAACAAACATAATAGCAGAATCTAGCATTCCTGATACACCTGTCACGGCTGGATCAATAACAGCAGACGGTCCACAGACAAATCGCCAGAGATTTTAAAATAGAGTGTGTTTGGAGGCACACTCCAACAGGCAGGCATCAATACTGCTGTGTGTTATGGCTGGGAGAGCCTGTGGCTTTCACAGACACGGGTGGTCTGGTCTGCAGTCCATCAGAACACATGGAAGGTGTCCTTTTGTGTGAGATGTAATACAGAGCTCTGTACAATGGAGGCAAATAATAAAAAAAAGTCATAACTGGAGATTCCTGGTCTCTCAGTATCCTTAAAGCTGTTTGCATGGTTTGTTTACACAACTCACCTTTTCTTGCAAGGTTGTTTTAGGCCTGTGCCATCCCTCTGTTTGCCTCTGGCTACCCAGCCTGGCACTGTCTGTGCTTCTCTGAGTGCGTGTTGGGGCGTGGAGGTGGGGCACGAGAAAGATGACAAGTGGCTATGTTGACCCAGTCTCAATCTACAAGCCCCCACCTCTCTCTCTCTCTCTCTCTCTCTCTTTCTTTCTTTCTCTCTTTCTTTCTTTCTTTCTTTCTTTCTTTCTTTCTTTCTTTCTTTCTTTCTTTCTTTCTTTCTTTCTTTCTTTCTTTCTTTCTTTCTTTCTTTCTTTCTTTCTTTCTTTCTTTCTTTCTCCCTTTCCTCCCTGCTTCTCTCTCTCTCTCTCTCTTCTCTGTCTCAGCTGTGGGCTGCACCCTGGCCCACACACCCCATCTTGTACATGGGCTTGAAGTGGCCCAACATGCTCCCGGTAAACTGAACCCAAGGCTGTGAATGTTGTTTTTTCAAAAAAAAAAATAGTCCTCGAGAATAAATAGGATAAAGAACATAGGCCGCGTTTGTTTGGCTGGCGGCTAAATCACACATAGCCTTTTGTTGCGGCTCACCGCACCCTACTCCCACAGACTGATTGGATCCACTTCTGCTTCTGCTTTGCTTTGCTTTGCTTTGCTTTGCTTTGCTTTGCTTTGCGACTGGCTGCTCATGAAATGGATTATGACATGAGCCCTCAGCTTAAAAACTACAATACAGTCGGCGTATAGAGATTGGCAAAGCACACGTAGGATGTAAAAACAAGATTATTTGATTTTATTTGATTAAAATGGATGCTGGGTAGAAGGGGTGCGAATTAGTAAAAATACACAAAAATGTGCTAACTGCCTTCTGTTTCCCTTGCTTTCTCTCTCTCTCTCTCTCTCTCTCTCTCTCACTCTCACTCTCTCCTGACTTCCTGCATTTGTCTGTTTGGCAGTGCACCATGGGAATGTGTGTGTGTGTATGTGTGTGTGTGGGTGGATAGGCTGGGTCCATCAGGGAGGAAGAGGCAGGATGAGCGCTGGGATCAGCTTCCCCTTGCGCCCGTGTGCAGGTGTGCTTGTGGTATTTCCGAGCGTCGAGGGAAAGACAGCCTCACCGCTGACACTCACGCCCACTCGTTCGTCTCTCCGATCGAACAGGAGGGGGCCCGCCCAGCCTCGGCCAACGTGGTAATTGCTCTGGCAACGGTGAGGGGGAGTGGGGTCATATCCAAGACCAGCTCTCCCTCCTCCTTCTCCTCCTCCTCCTCCTCCTCTCCCTCCTCGTTCTCCACCTCCCTCCTCCTCTCTCAGTCACTCAACACAAACACTTGCTTGGTCATACAGTCTGCATGCATCTTAAGGACAACGACAGCCAGCTATTCTTCCACTAGCCCAACCAAAAGGGGTCCAGTCCATCTCTTTCGCTTTATCAAAGCGCTATCTCCCATCTCGTCGTACATGGTGGATGAGTAAAAAGGTCAGGGTTTACATTAGGGAGGGTCCACGGGCTCCGGCCACATCAGAGTAGTGCTTGCTCTGGGTGGAGGAGGACAAGATGGAGGAGAGGCAGGGTGATGGATAGACATCCCTGATGGGGTGGGGGGGTCACAGGGCCTCGGCAAGAGGAGCTCTCTCCCTCTCTCTCTGCCTCTCTCTCCTCTCCCACACACAAAAGAGCTTGGAGTACTCTCACGTGGCCTCACAGGTCAGGTAGTGTGGGAGTCGGAGGTGAGGGGTGGGGGCATGTTCAGCATGTCGTTCTGAACCTCTCCGTGGCACGAACAGTGCCGGTTAATGGAGTGCCGGCACTTCTGGGGCCGCCACTAATGCCTGCACGCCGGACAGCGGGACTCCGGAGCGTTTATCAGACGCTGAGGGAGGAAACGCCTGAACCAGCTACCGGCACGCAAGGCCGGCTTTGAAAACTAGCTGTTCCAATTACAGATGACAGGAATCGAAAAACATGAAAGTAGCCCCTTTTTCTGGAATGGGAGGACCAACTCCTCTGCCAGTAAAGTAAAGTGCTTGCTGCTCTTTTCCCCTCCCTTCATTCACACCAGATTGGATAGACAAGCGTGCAGACAGAAAACGGCCATGGATGGAACAAAAGACAGAACAAAAAAAAAAAAGGAAAAGAAAAAAGAGTTCATTCTTTGTCCAAAGGCAGAAGTTTCTCACAGCACGAGTTAGCCCTTAGCTGTCACTGTGTGCAAGGGCATACCGTCTGCAGATGTGCTATACACGCCTTTCAATCACTTTTTCTATTTGTTTTGGCTTGACTCCCCATTTGTAAAGCAATTACTGCACACAGGCAAGGAGAGCGAGCCAGCATTGCCACGCAAGGAGCCTGTCAACATGGAGGCACACGCAAACACACACTGCACACACAGACATTAGCAGTGCAATTACTAAAATAATTTCTGAGAAAACGAATGAGGCCGCTCTTTCCAGAACAAATGGGTTGATGAGTCCATGGCACTCAGACTATAAGGCGCTCTTTGAAATGCACAGCCAGCTTTTGCCACTTTGTGGAGGAAAATAATCACTCATGCCACTGGCCATTTCGATAACATATTCAGTGCACTTAACAAAGCAGGACAGAGTCGCAGAGATGTAATTGTGTGGGTGTACAGACAGTTAGGGCAGACATTAAGCCATTGTCATGAAAGAGAAGTGAGGGAGAGAGACAGAGTGAGAGAGAGAAAGACAGAGAGAGAGAGAGAGAGAGAGAGAAAGAAAGAAAGAAAGAAAGAAAGAAGTATGCGTTCAGCTCAGAAACAACAAGCGACTGCAAGGGACTGGGGAGGTGAGAGACACGAAGGAGAGTGAGTAACATGGAAAATATTTCCCTTTTTTTTTCGGACCAGGGTAATTGGCCCGGTCAGGAGAACTCATTTATTTAACTCTAGCCGGCATTCATCTTGGCCCTGGCAATCTCAGTTGCACAATTACTTCTCCAAGTTGCACACTGCAAACAAATTGATTACAGATTAGGGGGAAGGGGGGGATGGGGACTAGAGCGTGCTCAAAATAAGAGCAAAGAAAAAAAATAAGTGCCTGTAGGTCTTTACGTTCCAAATCAAATCTAAGTGATGGGTTTAAAATCTAATTTCTGGCAGAGAAAGAACCCGCCCTGGCAGGAGGAGGAGAACAAGGCAACAAATTGAGAGCATTTACCCTCGATATAGATCAATGCAAGACCACTATTCTCATAAGACGACTTCCACCACTATGATTTCCGCCGCAAAATAACACGCATCCGGCCTGTGCAACGCAGAACCCTATTAAACTCTGCAGACGGGGGCTAGGCTTGGAGAGGGATCAAAGCGCTCTTTGTCCGCCAGGCCTCATTGTTGTTTTTTTTGTGTCTCTGAGAAATCTGCACAATTTTCGAACCATTTGCTTCTTGACAATTACGATCAATGCAAGAGGTCACTGCTGGTGGTGGTGGTGTGTGTGTGTGTGTGTTTATGTGTGTATGTGTGTAGGGGTGTGTGTGTGTGTGTTTGTGTGTGGGGGGTTGTGAATTGAAAAGCAGTCACATGACGGAGGCAGAGGTGTGTGTAAGCGAGTGACCCTCTGAAGGGTATAATTGAGGGGTTGTGGTGTGTGTGTGTGTGTGTTTGTGTGTGTATGTCTGTGTATATGTGTTTATGTGTGTACGTGTGTAGGCATGTGTGTGTGTGTGTGTGTGTTTGTGTGTGGGGGGTTGTGACTTGAAGAGCAGTCATATGATGGAGGCAGAGCAGAGGTGTGTGTGAGCGTGTGACTGACCCTCTGAAGGGTATGGGTGAGGTGTGGTGTGGTGTGGTGAGGTGTAGTATGCTGGCGGGAGGGAGGCTCAGCGGGGGTTGGGAGAGCACATGTGATCCCTCCGTGGGGGCTCCTATCACCATGCCGTCTGCGCTCAGGACACCCTGGTGATTTACGACGTGCAAAGGGAGTGATGTCACAGAAACCAGGCAGACTTCAGCATTAGTGTGAGGTTGCTAGGCTCTTCCCAGCAATGAGGATGATGTCATTCTCTGTGCGTTTGTTTGTGTGTGTGTGTTTGTGTGCGTGTGTGTGTGTGTGTGTGTGTGTGTGTGTGTGTGCGTGTCTCTGTAAGTGAGCTAAGGTGAGAGATGAAGAGGAGGTATCAAAGCAAGTTTGCAATGGGCCAGAAATCGTACCATCAAACATACAGGCATAACATACTAAGCATTCTTTGGGCAAAAAACAGATCAATAAATGAACAAGTCCATTACACTTAAGGCTTAACTAATACCTCTAGGTAATAGGGCATGTTACTTTCATTTTAATAGCATTGTGGCAAATGAACGTAAAGAGGGGAGTTTGTTTTCTTGGAAACTTCCAGAACACCCCTTCTGGAACATCTCTGTAAGGACTGGCAAGACATGAGTTGGGGAAAAAAACCCTGATAGGCTGCGGTAAACACAGACATTGTTGTTTCATTCATGCCGCGCGTCGTGCGTCTGGAGTGGAGTGAGTTTAGTAGAGCAGAGTCGATCTGAGGGTTCCTTTCAGCGCAGACAGCAGACGGCACGATGGGAAGTGACAGCAGGATATTTTATGATTCCAGGATGACAGGGCAGCCATTTCCTCCTCTGATGAAAGGACTTGTCATCCCACCAGGCTCGTTCGAAAAGCGTATTCGACCACAAAGGTTGTGCCATAAACAGTCAGTGTCAACCAGGCACACCGCACGGCCTGGGCAAACGAAATGGCATTGAGCACGGATGGATCGTGTGTGGTGCGTGCGTGCATGTGTGTGTATAGTTCGTGTGTGTGTGTGTGTGTGTGTGCGTGCTGCTGTGGTCCCATGAAACTACTTCACAAGGATCATTAGTTTGCACAACGTGAGTGAGCTTCTAAAACCCAGAGATCAGACACATCCCCAGTGATGAGTGAAAGAAACTGTGCTATTCTATCCTTTCTTTTTGTCATTCATTTATTTATTTATAACAACAAAGTAAATTTGTTCACTTTGTGCTGCCTAAGCTGTTGTTTGCTTGCTCTTGCTTAAGCTGTTCACACTGTCCATCGTATTCTTTTTTTTTTTTTTTTCTTCAAAACACGCTGACACAAGTCTTACAAACCACTGTGGTTCCTTAATGGACACTGAGCACTTTGCTATCCCCCTCTTCTGAACACAAGCCGTGCAGTCGCCCAATCTATCTAATGTCCTGGGGTCAATTAGCCAGCTCCCTGCCTGGCACCAGTAATGCACAAAGAGGCAGGCGGGAAGGGAAGACCAGCCACAACCACAGCCACAGCCACAGCCTCTGACTCTCTGACACCCCCCCCCCCTTGTGCATCAGCTCAGCGCGCACAGCCGCCTATATAAGCGCCCGGGGGGCCCGGTCCGAGCCCACAACAACCAACCTTAAATGAGCCTGGGCCGCCGGCCAAGGGAATAATGGCGTTGCCAGAGAAAATACACTGCATCGAAGAGGAAACAGCTCATTTTTATGACAAATCATGTCTGGCGGTAATTTGAATTCGCAGCTCAGAGAGGGAGAGAGAGAGAGAGAGAGAGACAAAGAGAGAGAAAGAGAGAGAGAGAGAGAGAGAGAGAGAGACAAAGAGAGAGAGGGGTTTGATGATCTCACGACTGTCGCGCAGCTTGGTGCATTTAAAGAGCACGGAGGACACGGACCCATGATGTCATTCTGTCTTTAACATTTTCTCACTCAGCGTACAGCTGGGAGCAAAGCCTTTCAGCCAAATGCTACCCCCTTTTGTTGATTATTTTTCCAAAATGGTAACTTTATATAGAATAGGAGTAAAGCAAACAAGAGGCTATAAATGTCTGTAGCTTTGTGTACTTTGACCTGGGTTCGGGGCATTCAGTGAGTGTGTGTTTTTGTATGTGTGTGTGTGCCTGTGGTTTGTTATTCTGACTCCCAGATGCTATCAGATCAGCACTCTGTCACTGCCCGAGCCCCACTGGCCAGCCACTCGGCTGAATTCCACACACATCAAACGTGGAGGTCACGTCACGTTTATTCAATTAGTCAGACACCAGAGCAGTCCAGCCTGGGAGTAAGTGCAGCCCTGACAAACAGCAAAGACAGAGACTGAGAGAAAGAGAGACAACTCTCCTGAGACTTAGCTTGTACATGGTTACCAGAGAAAGAGAGAGAGAGAGAGAGAGGGAGAGAGTACTTGTGTATCTGTTTGAGAGTGAGTCTGTTTTTGTGTGTTTTTTGAGAGAGTGAATGTGTGTGTGTGTGTTTAAGAGCAATAAAGAGAAAGACAGAGAGAATGTTCATGAGAGAGGGAGAAAGAAAGAGAGAGAGAGAGAAAGAGAGAGAGACAGTGTGTGTCTTTGAGAGTTTCCATGGACTGTGTGTGTGTGTGTGATTGTGTGTGTTTGAGAGCAAGAAAGTAAAAGAGAGAGAGCTTGCATGAGAGAGAAAATATTCATGAGAGTGTGTGTGTGTTTGTGTGTGTGTGTGTATTGATGGTGACAGGCCCAGTTTGATTAGAGCAGTAGTCCGGGGCTTGTCAGACACCTACTCGGCCAGCCTGTCCCTTCCCCTGACAGCTTCGCCTCATCTCCTCAGCCTCTGATAAGCACTGCACTCGACACCTGCACCTCCAGTCGCAAACAATGCAGGCACAAACAATGTCCTACACCAACCATGGCACAAGCCCTTCTAGCCCACAACATTATCTGCACAGTATTACTCACCACGACAACAAATTCACCGAGCCTCTAGTAGTCAATTTAAAAGGCGGACGCAGAAATGCACACTGCAGGTTACCATTTAGCATTACACTTACGTACATGACGCTTTATCAACGTAGCATGCTCTGCATGCTGGGCATTTTTGCCAGTCTGCCATTACTGGATTACATAGTCCTCTTTAATTCTTTCATTCTCCCATACTCCCGTTTTCTCAGGTTTCTCACATATTTCAGACCCATATCCCGCCCCCCTCCCATGTTGTCATTTTTTTCTCAGTAATCTCCCACAATTTACAAGGTCCAAACATCACATAATAATTCTAAAGACACGAAAAATAAAATCATTTTGACTGATGTTCTCCGGTTGCCAGAGATCTCTATGTATGAAATGTAATTTTGCCTTACACAATTAATACTCTGTATTTCCAACCAATTTCTCGACTACCTGGCAACCCATACATAATTGCATAGTTGATCTCTGCGCAGGCTGCAGACGCATGCAAAGTTGAGACTAAACAGAGCATTAACACTGCAGGTGAAAAAGGACTGAAGGAAATGGTGGGCCAGCTGACAAGGTCAAATATATCTGCTGGTTTCAGTCAAGTAATAATGTATACTGTTCTATAACTCCATAAGAGGTGTAGTGGGGTAATGTTGTAAATGAATGCTTAATATTAACAAAGTGAAAAATAGTCCACATGATCTGTTCAAAGAAATGGGGAGACTCCGCCCTTCAGTCCAATGCCCACTACACCCCCGCTTACATACACTAACACTACATTACCACATATATAAGAATATTACATTTTACTGACCAAGTGTAGTTACATACACAAGGAATTTGACTTCTAAATTTAACACACATGAACAGGGGGCAGCCATGACAACAGTGCCCGGGGAGCAGTGTGTGGGGATGGGTGGATTTGAACCTGCGACCTCCGTTACCTTAACCGCAAGGCCACCACTCCCCCAAATTATTGGGCTTACCTCTGCTTAGCCTGAGGTATTGAGGTCTATAAATGCTGCCCTATGCTTTCCTCCCACACACTGCTCCCCAGGCACCACAAATTCTGCCCTATGTTTTCCTCAGTTACTGGTGTGCTCATAGGTGAATAGACACTGTACAGGTTCCAACAGACTGGGCACAGCAGGACACTTCAGTCTAACAGCCAATTTATAATTCAGACGACAAGTGCTGCTCGACAAAAAAAAAAAAATTGTTGACAGATGTGGCAGCGCTTGAGGCTTTCGTAGTTCCGCCCCAGCGACAAAAAAATCTGTTGAAATAGAAATAGAAATGAAATAGAACTCTTCTTCAAATCTATTCGAACAAGGATGCATGTTGCGTGTGATCAAAGCAACACTCCAGTACCCAGAGTTTTTAGTTGCTATCCAATCAGAGTCGGTAACGTCTGCACCATCTTCTGATGTAGGACAGGCTCTGCTACACACTAGCAGACAGAAATGTTGTGTCTTTTACATCATGTTGTGACGAGCGACACTTGTCACCTGGACTACAAATTGGCATTAACTCTGCACTGTTGTCACAGCTGACATAGAGGGCGTCGGCCTCCTTACCTCCCATAACCTCAGGCAGGTAAAGAGCTGGATCTTTGGTCTTTGCTATACAGCCAAAGACATGCTTTATGCACACCTATTTTGGAAAGAAAAAATGTGTGTCTGAAGGAAAGAGAATAATGGGCTCAGCAGCTGGGTCTGTCTGTCTATCAGACTTGTTTGTGTTGTGGCTGATGTACATCAGACTGCAGAGGCAGTAGTGGGCTTAGTGTAGCCAAGATGTCTGCTGCTATATGCAGCTCGTCACAAAGGAGTGCCTGCCTGGCCAGCCAACCAGCCAGCCAGCCAACCAGCCAACCAAATGGCGCAGCAATCGGGCAGCCCAGGGAGCATGGCCAGTCCCGTCCGCTATCACCACCGCTCACAGCTTCACACTCTCACACCGTCTCCCGCATCCAGCACTTTCACACACCAGCATGCCAGCAGGCTCCGCTCCTGCCCGGCTCCCTCAGAGAGCCCGTCAGTCCATCTCAACAACTAAGAGGGAGAGGGCATGGAAAGGCCTACCTGCCACACACACACACACACACGCACACACACGCACACACACACACTTGGTCATAGCTGAGAAGAGTAGCTCTCATGTTGGAGCAAAGTGCAAATGGAGGTCTGCCTGGTCAAATGGCATGAAACACACACGCGTATGTTTTTTTTTTTTTGCGCTCGGTGTCCTACTGGGGTTTATATTAAGACGTACTTAAAGTGGATTTATCTGCCTTTTGAAATGTACACTATGGTGCCTATATGGCATGGCATGCTATATATTTCAAGGCTTTTGTATGGTGCTCAACAGTATTTTTACATAGGAGCTTGGGGGGGGGGCTGAGGAAATGAAGTGTGGGGCCAAAACACTAATTCCTTTGTATTCGTGGCCGGACAGGGGAACAGCAGAAACACTCCATGGAAACTTAAGATCTTTTGCCAGTCCTTCACTCAGTGTACGCGCACTTGATGAAAAAAAAAATAAAATGTCTGGGTCTGGGTACAAGTACATTTGATAAGCATGGCTTTCACAGGAATGCTCTTGTATGTGAGCAGGGTTACTGGTGTCATTGATCCCTGGAGGAAAAAGAGGAAAAGAATTAAGAGAAACGAGAGAGAGAGAGAGAGAGAGAGAGAGAGAGAGAGAGAGAGAGAGAGAGAGAGAGAGAGAGAGAGAGAGAGAGAGAGAGAGAGAGAGAGAGAGAGAGAGAAAGAAAAGGGAGGGAGGGCAATAAAATCAGCAAAAAGTGAGTGCAAAACAGGAAACTACTGACAGGAAAAAAAACAAAAAAGCTTAATTCTGGCTCGTTGCTGCTTTATGCTATACAGTGGCGAAGCTGGAGCATGACTCATAGCAGCAGATGTACCTGGGGGCTGGGGCTGGAGCTGGGCTCGGTCCCAGAGGCAGTCGGGGGATTTCCAGCCTGGGCAGGGCTTTGTTCAGAGCACAGCGTGAGGCAGGGGGGTGGGAGCAGACCCCGCTGCCTGGAGAGAGAGAGAGAGAGAGCGAGAGAGAGAGAGAGAGACAGCAAGAGAGAGCGAGCGAGAGAGAGAAACAGCGAGAGAGAGCGCGAGAGAGAGAGAGAGCAAGAGAGAGAAAACGAGAGTCTGTTGGATGGCTGTGCTGTGCCACCTTTAAATAGCCCTTCATTCACACTCACACAGAGAAGGAGTGGAAAAAAAAAGTTTTCTTCAGGTTTTTTTTTTTTTCAGTCTTTTTCCCCTGCTTTTCCGTCACCAACAGGCTCCTTTAATAGACAGGTTGGAGCAGTGAGGGGGCCTTCCTGAGACTGGTCGTGCCGAGGCCTGGCACTCTGGGCTGGCTATTAGCCTGCGACTCAGGGGAGACCTACAGCAGCCATGGTCGGGCACGCGGAGGTGCCAACATGAATGCCAAGCCTGGATTAGCGGCAGTCCAATACACAACAAAAATACAAAGCACAAAATATAAGGGGGCTACTGATACAATACAGATATGGCTACTGAACATAATGTATACGCATTGCTCTGTAAGACCGCCTGCAGGCCCTGGACTTGAGAAATGGTCTGTCCAGGGTCCAGCAGGCTGTAAAATAGCTGCAGACCATCGACTGGATCAGAAGGCAGCGGTGTCTGTGGAGACAGTGCTTACAGCAAGATGTGGAGAGTGAGTGAGTGAGTGAGTGAGAGAGAGAGTGAGAGACAGAGAGAGAGAAGGGGGGGGGGGGGGTAAGGCAGCATTCTGGAGCAAGGCTCTGTGAAACGCATTAGCTGCCAATTGTCTCAGCATGCTCCTGGCCATTTTTAATGAACCACTGGAGGAAAAAAAAGCGGGGAGGCAGGAGGTTGTAGAATAATCCATATGTAAAATAACGGAAACACAAGCCTGTTGAGCTGAGGTGAGGGTCAGAGGTAGGCTCCCCTAGGGTCTGAGCATAACAGACAAAAAGCTTTTGTCAAGAGTGGAAAAGGGAGGAGGGGTGTGTGTGTTTGTGTGTGTGTGTGTGTGTGTGTGTGTGTGGGCGGGGATTGGAGGGGGAAAAAAAGGCACCTAGCATCTGCTGCAACCGTGATATCTCCCTGCCAAGCCAGTGGGACCACGGCCGTTTCATGGGCTGCTGCTTCAAGCTTCAACCAACCCCCCCCCCCCCCCAAACCAAACCTGCACCAATGCTAATACCCTCCACTCACCTTGCGCCAATCATGGCGGCTGTGATTTTTGTAACAAGAGGAGAGATCGATGAGGTAATGTCAGAGGTAGTGCTACTTTGAGAAGCCTCGGTAACAAAGGCAATTAATTTTTTTCTTTCTCTCTCTCTCTCTCTCTCTCTCTCTCTCTCACAATCCTCCTCTCTTTGAAGGAAATCAGATGAGCTGTACGGCACTTTGAAGTGAGCCAAGCAGACACACACACACACACACACAGCCATTTAGAGGCTTTTGTGAATCATGTTATTTATGTAATGACCAAGAGGCACATTTTTATTTCTTTATGTACAAGGACCATAACTCCTCTCAGTAAAGTGGGATGTTTGAGCTCGCATTTTGCTGACTCAGTGACGCACACATACTGGTCAGTGTTTGTGGTTGTAAAAAAAAAAAAAAAGAAAGAGAGAGGACCCTCCAGAAAATGGAACAAAGAAAGAAAATGTTATGAGCACATATTTTTTTTTCAAAGTCCTTGCCACCGACAAGCACATCCTGTGCAAGGGAAAAACGACTGTAGGGGAGAGTGTGGAAAACGAAACCATGAGGGATTTCCTCAGCATTCCTCCATATTCGAATTGGGGCGAAGGTGATGCAGGGTTTGGCATTGGAGCAGCTGACCTGATGTAACTCTTTCAACAAGCCACGGGGCTCCACGGCACAATAACGCCTGATTAAGTACACAAAACCAGACAAAGGGTGGAACTAATGACAACCATAACTCACCAAGCACACTGCGAGTCCACAGAGGAAACTCTTCCCAAAAAAGTGAACACACTGCCTGGGTGATTTAACCAAATCGGTCGAAAAAAACAAAAAAAAAACAACAACACAGTGACCCATTTCCTGCACAGCAAGACTGATGTGCAACGCAAACACTGAGGGGGGGGGGGGGGGGGGGTGGGCGGAAGCAAGGGAGGAAAGTTGGAGGTGTGGGGGGTGGTGATGGTGTTTTGGGGGGGTGGGCGGGGTGGGGGGTGGATGTTCCGATGATGTGAGGAGGGGGGAAAAAGAATGTGTCAAGCCGTCCCAACAGTTTCCTGTCTGTAACAATGCTCTGTAGGGCCCCCTCCGTCCAGTCAGTCAAAAGAGTTCACCCGCGGACTAGCACATCAGTGACTGACGAGCAGCTCCAAACGACAACCACACCACCCCCACCACAACCCCCCCCCCCTCAGGACCAGCCAGACGCCAGGACACCACATGCTGTGGAGGAGGAGGAGGGTGGGGGGGGCGGCCAACTGGGTCGGTTCCGAGCGGATGAAGGCTAACAGGGGCGCTGAGTGAGGCCCGTCTGCACACAAGCTGCTCCACATGAGGCAGAGGGTGGGGACTGGGCTGGGGTGGGGCAGGTGGGGCGTGCTGGGCTGGGGTGTGGTTGAGTGAGGTGGGTGGGTGGGTGGGGGGGAGCAAGAACGAGGCTGGGACAGAGGGACTGCGCTCTGTGAATCCAACATGCTGACAGGTCCTTTTCGAAGGCTGTTTGCCGGCCCGCTGCAGGGCTGAGACAGCCGCTGTGATTAATACGCTCTGCTGGCCACCGCGTCATAAAATGTGCCTTCAGCTCCGCTCCAACTTTACGTAACTTTATTAGTTTAACAGCAGAGCAACTAGCTTTTCTTTTTCCGCTCCCTTTTTTTGCTTCTCATTTTTTTCTCCTTCTCCTCCTCCCAAATTCGAGCGCCTCCTCACACACACACGCGCACACACACCTCCCCATCAACCCTTACCTGACTCATGTTTCAATAGGTGTGCAATTCAATCATTTCCCATGAGCCTTTGCTCCAGACAACGCTTGGCAGATTCATAAATAATGTATGGATGAAGTCCCTGTGCCGTGTCTAATGTTACGTCTGCTTGATGTGGGAGCTCGCAGTGCTTTAAGGTGGCGTAGCTGTGGTTTATCTGTGGGCCTGCATGACAAAAGCTTCCAGGGTTTTCCAAAGCGTGAAGAATGCTTCATGCCACGGCGTATTTCAGTACCATGTCAAATGGTAAATAACTGATAGCAGGCAAACAGACGAGGGCAATTCCGTGTGTCTGTGTGCGCGTATATAAGTGAGTGAATAAGTGTGTGTGTGTGTGTGTGTGTTTGTGTGTGTGTGTGTGTGTGTGTGTGTGTGCCAGCGCGCACCATAGGTGTCCTACTTACTATTTGCAGCAGTCAGGCAGACCCTGGCCACCTATGACACACTTTCCTGTAAGCTCATTGTATGAAACACCATGTTCACTCGGGAACACCGCAGACAAGGAGGTAGGGGAAAGAAAAACTGCTTGTGTGTGTCATTGAGGAATGAGAGACAGAGGGCAGGAGAGGAGAGGAGAGGAGAGGAGAGGAGAGCGCCCCGCTTTCAAGGAGCCTGCAGGGAACAAAGCCACCTCAGCCGCCAGAGCTGATGTCTGGCTGCCGGCACTTCACTGCGTCCACTTGTCACAGCTCGGCCACCCTGCCTAGCACAGGCAACTGAGGTGGGGGAGTGTGGAGGGCACCTGTGCCCAGGTGCCACAGCATGCCAGCTAAATCTCCCCCCTCTTTCAGGAAGCAGAAGCAGTCTGTCTGTCTGTCTAAATGTCTTTCTGTCCCCGCTGCCAGTTGATGGATGGGTGTGTTAGCCAATGATCAATCAGCCGTGTTCCTCTCTGTCGTTTTGAGTGTCTGCTTCCCCTCTTTCCTGCAGGGCTCATGTTACACGCAAGTTTGGCAATAATCCCCCCACCTCACACACACACCCACCACCCACATACCCAACACCCCCCGTGTCAAGTCCTCCAGTGGCTCTTGACTCCAGCCCTATTTGTTTTCTTCCAGCAGATAGCCATCTCCTCTGGCCCCAAATATCCTTCCGTTGGCCCCCGGGGCTTCAGGGCAGAGGTGAGCCGATTTAGCCGGGCTGATCAATACTGACCTGGGATCACCGGCCACAGGAGACACGCCTGTCAGCCTGAACAACAAGCCCCAAATAGCCTCCTTCACACTATCGGGCCAAAACCGGTCCGACACAGGAGTGTCATGCCTAGCACCAGCCGACTGTCGCTCCAAGGTGCTAGTTGGGGGCGAAAGTTAGGGCCACGAAAACCTCAAGCCAACAGGGCCTATTTCGGCATGGAGGCGTCGTCAAGGTGAAGGTCGGGTTGTACCTGAGACTAGGCGTGGCGATGGCTGACAATTTAAGCAAAGGTAGCTGGAGAAAAATTATTTGTGACATCAACTGCTTTTAATTCCTGCTTTTGCTGTGCAATTTCACTTTGTGCACTAAGATGGAGAGACATTTCTGGACCGCAGACCAACTTCAGGCCCTGCTCACTGTCTTGACCGATACTCAAACACAGAGACACACACACACATGCATCTAATAGGGTGTGGGGTGGTACTTCACATACTGTTTATTTGGCTCTGTCGCTGAGAACCCCAAACAGTCTGGGCCACTGGTGTAATTCCCTCTCAGAGTCTGACCCCACGGATTAACACACACACACACACACACACACACACACACGCACACGCACACATGCACACACACACACACACACACACACACACACACAGACATACACACAAACCCTCACACACATACACACACACCCACACACAGATATACACACATACCCACACACACACACACACTCAAACACAGAGACACACACACATGCATGTGAGAATACATTTAGCATGACTGTCTTGACCGATAAGCTGCATGTTCAATACAAAGCCATAAACACAACAGCCAGGGTGATTAAACGCTGCCTATTTCCACCTACTGGTATATGCCTTGATGATTGTTGCACATTTGTTATTAAATAAGGTTCTTTGAAAGTTATTTCTGCTGTCTGAAGTTTCGCTATGTGGTTGCTACATACACTGTAACATTGTAACAGATAATTCACATTATTTTACAGACAGATTATCAGCATCATTTCAGATACAGTGTTTTGGGAATAATTTAGTTTGTACGGGCTGGTATGATCGATTTGGGCATGTTCCTTTGTTATCACCATCCTGCTATAGACTTACATAGACCTATCAAATCGTTACGTTTTAGGGTGCTGTTCTGTGGCAATCATTAGGATGACAGAATCGATTCACGGTCTTAGTTTCCCACACACAGGCGTCTAAATATCGGCGCTATTACAGGCTCACAGAGTGGGAGCTTTAATGCCCCAGCCCATACTGTGTGCTCACGTGTCAAGCCATGGCAAGAATAAGTGTGCTGACAGGGCTCCAGTTAAATCAGCATTAAATCTCGGCTGAACTTCCCCTTTACATCTGTTCTGCCGTTATCTGCAGCATCACGCAGCCTTATCTCGGCGCTTTGTCAACTCCGCAATTTAAACCCATCGGTTCCGCAAAATTAAACCCATTATCTAAATGCAACGTGGAGGTCATTACCCAGAGGCACTTAGCAGCTTTGACCCTTTACGCGAGCATCAGCGCGAAACGCACAGCACTGAGTTCAGGCGAGTTGAGTGACAGGATCTCCTCATTTGTCTTTGGGGAGGGGGGGGGGGACAGGGGAGGGGCGAACCTGGTGGTTGAACAGAACAAAGAACAGGGGAGTTGTTGACAAAGGTGATTCGTTACGGAGACGCAATGCAACAAAGAACTCATCAGACGGACACACAATGTGCTTTTGAGTTGTGTTCATTTATTAGAAATCTATGACTAGACATTATTTATGCATTTTGTTCAGTCTACTACAGGGAGAAACACAAAATCACCAGCCCTGTAACATACTTACACAGTGGGGAGCACTTGATAAATGCATGTGTGGTCTTTGTCTGTTCAAAACTATTAAAACGGGTATAATTTCCACATTTTAACATGTTTGTGTTTTTCCAAATTAAATTCTAGTCTTTAGGGTGCGTTTAATGAAATTCGACGGGGAGGCAGCCGAATTAATTTCAAAGCCATTCCACTCAAAGCATGTGCTTCGAGATGAGCAGCACCCCTCGAAAATTATGCACGGCTGTAACCGATTCTCTCAAGCAAAATATTGCGAATGAATGGTATTACCAGTCAGCGTCTGAGACCAACTCTTTATGGCCCTTAGAGAATATCTAATATACGCGAAGCAGGGACGAGTCCCCCCCCCCCCAACCCACTTCCTCTGACAGCAATGGTGGAAATAAGACCGGAACAGTTTCACATTACATCCGACCTGCTAGGAAAGCCATGAAAAAAGGCCCTGATGTCTTTTTTGACTATTACTCTGATGGTTTTCTTAAATAAATACCTTTGAATGATTTAGGGAGAGATGATCCAGAAGGAATCTCTCCTGACACGGAAGGCAAAGTGTGGGCATCTGAAAGATGGGGGGTAAGAGACTGTGAGCCACAGGGCCTGTGGCAGTCCACTGAGGGCAGAAGGGCAGAGAGTGTGAAAGAGTGAGGAGTTCAACGAGTGTGTGCTGTGTGTGTGATGTGTGTATGAGCGCGCATCATTTGTTCTTGCCGAGTGTCCTCTGCTTCTCGCCGTGCTCCACGATCTTCTCCTCCACGTAGAGGCCCTTGCGCCGGCGCACAGCATTCACGTACTTCAGTGCCTGGTTGGCACGAGTCGGCCTTCTCCCCAAAGTGCAGGTACTCCTCCTCCGTGGTGGGCACCCAGAACGGGTCGCTGGCTATCACCTGGAGACACAGGAAACACAAACGCACACTTCACATGCGACAGTGTCAGCGCTACACAACAATAGGTTTATTTAATTCAGTGCAGAATACCTGGGCATGAGCCAGGAAACACTAGGATAGATAACATTGGCCACATTTCAGAATCTTTGCCTGCAACTTTCTTTTTCTCCACTGCCTGGCTCTGTCACGTTTTGCTTTCTTTCTCACTCTTTCTCTGTTTGTCTCTCTCTATCTCTCCCTCTGTCTTTCTCTCTCTCTCCCTCTCTCCGTCTGGTGTCATAACAATGGGAAACCTATAGTGGAGCCTTTCTGAGGGGTGCCCATGGCCCCAGCAGTGGCACAGACAGCTCATTATGTAAAGCTGCCATGACTGCGTGTTCCAGTGAAAGAGAGGGAAAGCGAGGTGAGAGGGGGAGAGAAGAACGCGAGCGCGAGAAGGAGACAGAGACAGAAAGAGAGAGAGAGAGAGAGGAGGAGAGAGGGATAAAGAGAGAGCGAGCCGGCTGCTGTGCGATGGATGAGGCAATGCCTGTTGCAGAAGCGGCGGGGGGGGGGGTGGGGGGGGTTGGGGGCATGAGGGGGGCGGGTGGAGGTGGCAGGCCGCTCGCCCCGCTCCGTGCCATGACCTCACCATTAGAGAACTAGTCAGGAAGCACAATTACTGTACCAGACCGGCACAGACACCCTCGCCACCCCAACCACATCCATTTCACCCACCACCCCACCCCACCCCTCCCAGTGCCCGTTACCAGAGCAGCACCACCTGGCCCTCACCGCTGCTCTCCCCCAGGACAGATGGCAGCGAGAACAACAGCCCTGGATTTACTAACTATAGGGGAAAAATATAGGAGGCAGAGAAGGAAGGAGGGGAAGGGGAGGGGAAAAAACGTCAAGCACAATCGACACAGCCTGCACAATCGACTGTGGGGCGCTTGCTTATTGAGGAGCATATGTCACAATGCATCTGTAGATCTTTGGGAGGAGAAGCGGTGGTGGGGGGTGGTGGGACGGAGGGTCAGCTTAGGAATTCCAAACCGCAGTTAGGATTGAATGTACACGCTTTTTAAGGCACTGTTGTGGAGGGCATGGGGAGAGGGAGACGGGGTGTGTTGGGGGAGGCTGTCAAGCGCTGGTCTTTGATTAAATCTCTTCTCTCTCTCTCTCTCTCTCTCTCTCCTCTCTCCTCTCTCTCTCTCTCCTCTCTCTCTCTCTCTCTCTCTCTCTCTCTCTCTCTCTCTCCTCTCTCTCTCTCTCTCTCTCTCTCTCTCTCTCTCTCTCTCTCTGGGCGCGGGAGCTCTGCTTCTTGAGCTGAGGGCTTAGGTTTCCCCTCTTTTTCCTTTTCAGGGGGCTTTTTGTCTCCCTCTGCGCGGCTTCCTGTGAAGCGTGGTTTGCAGCAGTGTGGTGACGAGGCATTTTTTTTTTCATTTACTCTGAATGCATAACTACTTCTATACCACTCTTCAAAACAACCTCTTTCTCCCCCTCATTTTCCCTTAAGGAAAGGGACTGACACAAAGGCACACACACACACACAGGTGCACACACACACACACACACACACGCAGGACGCTCACACACGCACAGGCGTGCAAGACCAATGTAGCCACTTCCACGGTCACATCCCCCCTTTGCCAAGAATCAAACAATAGCCTACGCTCCTGAAGCTTCTCGCTGGCGAAGCATGTTACATCATGCAAACCACAGCGCGTAAATAAATGTCAGCCCAAACAAGCCAAGCGCCGAGACAAAGGGGGCATATGCGCTCATGCGCTCAGCTCGTGCATCGCTCGCTCGTGCATCGCTCGCTGCACAGCCCTGGAATGGAGTTAAGCCCCAGAGCTGGCTTCAGCTGGCTGCTAATTGTGGCGGCGCTGTGGCCCTCCATTGGCCAATTATTACCATAATGGATGGACAAAGAAGGGAGGGAGAGCTTACAAATGTGATGGGACAGAATTTTTTAATGAGTGAAGCGAGGAGGGGCCATGTGTGTGTGTGTGTGTGTGTGTGTGTTTGTGTGCGCACGATGTGTAGGTGTGTGTGTGTCTCAGAATGTGTCTATGTTTGTGTGCGCACACACGTGTGTGTGTGTCTCTATGTGTGTGTCTCTCTCTGTGTGTGCGCACATGTGTAGCTGTGTGTGTGTGTGCGTGCGCATATGTCTATGTGGTGCCTACGGTGCCTACGCAGGGCTCGTAGCATCCTGAAGGACCCCTCGCACCCCAATCATAGACTTTTTCAGCTCCTCCCCCTCCAGAAGGCGCTTCAGGAGCCTTCGGACTAAAACCAGCAGGTTTAGGGAACAGTTTCTTTCCTACAGCTGTTTCCCTGCTGAACTCTACCGCCCGCTGAACCTTCATGTCCTCCCACTACGCCACTACGCAGCTCCCATGCCGCGCTGTGGTGCAGTTGGTCAGGATGCTCTCACCCCACTCTCGCCCCCTACCATGCCCCCCCCTCCATGCCACCACTCACACCCCCTGAACTCTACCACCCCGCTGAACCTCCATGTCCCCCTACTACGTGCATGCGTGTGTGTGTGTATGTGCGTCTGTGAAGGTTCAAGCCTACACTGTGGGACAGGAAGTAGCGTGTCAGGGGAAAGAGTGTCCCTATGGCCGGCGCTTCATATTGCAGGACAGGAGCTACGCAAAGACAAGTGTAATTCAATGGAGATGCACAGATGCGCACACACACACACATACATACACACCAACACTGACTGTGTTGTGTAACTAACCGATACGTACATGTGCACAGACAGACAGACAGACAGACAGACAGACACACACACACATCCACACTTTCTCAAACAACACTCGCATGCACACACACGAATACACATGCACACACAGACACGCTCCAACACACACCACACACACACACTCACTACACCAAACCCGCTCATTACCAACGCCTTTGTTGTCCTGTGCCCAATTACGCTAAGCTGACCTGGAACAGTTGCCACTTGAGCCCAGTTCATGGCTTGGCTATGATTAGGCCCTGGCCCCGAGAGCAATTGTGTGTGTGTCTGTGAATGTTTGCTTGTGTATGTGACAAGATGGAAGGCAGACGTGCCACACACAGATTGAGGCCCGGCTCCCTGCCTGCCGTGCGTGTGCTGCTAATGAGCATACGGCGCGCTCAGGAGCTAGCCGCGCTACATGCTAGCATGGCAGGCGTCACGCTCTGTCTCTCCCTCCTTCTCATCGCAGCGAGCCAGCCTGCACAGCCATGCTAACAGTCAGACAGGGAAACACACACACACACACTATTTATCTTTCTCTCACACACACAAACATACACTTTCTCTCTCTCTCTCACAACACAGACTATTTCTTTCTCTCTCTCTTTCTCTCTCTCTCACACACACGCTCGATTTGTCTTTCTTTCACACACATACACACTCTCTGTTTCTCTCTGTCTCTTTTCCTCTCTCTCACACACACCTTATTTGTTTTTCTCTCTCACACACACACTTGATTAGTCTCTCTCTCTCACACACATACACACACACACACACACAGAGGGGGATACAGACGGTGGGCTTGACAGACCACAAGCTGCGCAGGAGAGAGAGGCGAGGAGAGGCACTGGTGTAACGTGTGATGGGTGGGATGAGTCTGGCAGTGGCGGTGGTGGTGGAGTTGGGGGTTTGGAGTACAATATTCCCACGTTTCACAGTACATAGGAAAAATGGGCTCACATGAACTGTGACAGGATCATGGCTGAGAAAGGTGTCTGAATCTGTGCAGACAGACAGAAGAACAAGGGAACGGGATGGTGGGGGTGCAAAAGAAAGAGGGAGAGAGGGAGAGAGAGAGAGAGAGAGAGAGAGAAAATGAATGCTGCAGCAGACAGGGTAAGGCAAAGGCAGCATCACTCAAGCCAGATACACAGGACGAGCGTTCGGTTGGTCGGTGGGATGAGGCGTCGGGAGAGGCGGGATGAATCACGGCCCGTATCCATATCCGTATCGCTCTCTCAGACGCAGAGCTTCCCCTGCAGCCCCTTGCCGCACTTCATAAAATATAAATGGGGACTTTTGGCCGGCTGTCTAATTGCTGTTTTTATTGCTGCTGGCACCTCGTCATTTTTTTCAAGGTCTTAACGATGAGAGAGAGAGAGACAGAGAGAGAGAGAGAGAGAGAGAGAGAGAGAGAGAGAGAGAGAATGAGAGAGAGAGAGAGAGAGAGAGAGAGAGAGAGAGAGAGAGAGAGAGGAAGGGAGAAAGAGATGGAGGGAAAAAGAAAGAGAGAAAGAGAAAGATAGAGAGAGAGAAAGAAAGACAGACACAGGGAGAGAAAAAGAGAGAGAAAGAGTGTGAGGAAGAGAGACAGAGACAGGGAGAGAGAGAAAGAGAGAGGAAGGGAGAAAGAGAATGGAGGGAGAGAGACAGAGAGAAACAGAAAGGTAGAGAGAGAGAAAGAGAGGCACAGGGAGAGAAAAAGATAGAGAAAGGGTGTGAGAAAGAGAGAGAGAGAGAGACATAAAGAGAGACAGAAAGAGAGAGGAAGGGAGAAAGAGATAGAGGGAGAGAGACAGAGAAAGAGAAAGATAGAGAGAGAAAGAGATGCACAGGGAGAGAAAAAGAGAGGTGTGGGGAAGAGAGAGAGAGACAGAGAGAGAGAGACAGAGAGACAGAATGACAAAGAGAGGGAGAGAGAAAGAGAGGGATGAAGGAAGGGAGAGAGATGGAGAGAGTGAGAGAGTGCTGAGGAAGGCGTCCGAAATTGGGGGCATGTTGGGAGAAGGGGAGGGGGGGGGGGGTGGGGGGGTCAGTCAAGCTGGAGTTTATAATCCTCCAGCCCGTCATAAACCTCCCGTCATTTTTTCCTCCTCTCTCTCTCTCTCTCTCTCTCTCTCTTTCTATCTCTCTCTCCCTCTGACACATGTCAGCCATGCTGAAAACTATCCACTTAATGGCTTCAGCAGGCGGCTGCGGGTGGCCGAGCCAACTTCCAATCGATAATTTAACGTATGCTACAATTCCTAACAGATGTTACAACTGAGCATCCTTAAAGAGACAAGAGAGTGAGCTTTTCGGCGCTGTTAAATTGTCGAGAGAGAGAGAGAGAGAGAGAGAGAAATGTGTCCAACGATACTGAACATTCCCTGCAGTCAGTCACTTTGGGGTATGGTGGTGGCGGTTGGTGGATGAGATAATGATGAGGCCGTTTGTGTTTAATGCCCGGCGTGCCATCTCCCTGATTAGTTTAACAAGTCCACGGCAAAAAACTAAGATTGACTTAAACCTGCTGAACCCTCTCCGAAGGCAGAAACGATGTCCAGATGTGGTTCCCAAACACCCAGTAAAAATAGATAGCTGGGGCGTCTAATAAAGAGCTCTGTTTTGTGGACTGAGAGACCCCGCGCTCCACCTGGATCCACTTTGGCCCATGTTGTTGTTAAACATATCTGCTGCTGCTGCTGCTGAGTGTGTGTGTGTGTGTGTGTGTGAGTGAGTGTGAGAGAACCCGTGCCCGGGAGGGCCCAGCCTTGCACAGACAGAGACAGACAGAGACAGGCAGACAGACAGACGGGCTGGAAGTCCGGGAGGAGGAAAACTAGAGGAGGAAAAGCTTTTGAAAAAAGAAAGAGGGAAAGGAGAGGGACAGAGAGCGAGAGAGAAAGAGAAAAAGAGAGAAAATGAGACAAAGAAAACGATGAAGAGGCAGAGACAGAGACAGACAGACAGAGAAAGAGACAGAGAGAGAGAGAGGGGAAGAGAGAGAGAGAGAGAGAGAGAAGGCTCAAAAAAGACAGAGCTGAAAGAGCTGACACTAGCACTTTCCAAAAGCGATGGGAGGAGGGATTAATGCACAACCTCTTTGGGACACACACACACACACACACACACACACATTCAACACATGCAAACACACATTCACACACGCAAATACAGGTCTCAGCTTGCAGTGTCTCACGTCAAAAGTCTGAAGAATTTCAAATAAGGAGCCCTTTCTCCACCACACAAAGGCCACATTTAAGGGATTCCAAACTCCGCCGGGCTCTAAAATACCCCGAGTAAGGTTTGAATTAGATGCGCAATCCAATTACCTTCCCCGAGCAAGGCAAACATGTCCTGGAAGTGCCAAGGCGAACAATTTGAATCATGTGTGTGTGTGTGTGTGTGTGTGTGTGTCGGCCCGGGTGACTGCGCAACTGGATGCTGGGTGGTGTGCGTCGGATCACCCGAACACACATACACACTTTCCCTTGCTTTCACACACACACTCTCTCTTGCTTTCACACACACACACAAACACACACACACACACACACACACACACACACACACACACACACTCTTGCTTTCACACACACACAAACACACAAACACACACACACACACACACTCTTGCTTTCACACACACACACAAACACACAAAGACACACACACACACACTCTTGCTTTCACACACACACACAAACACACACACGCACACACACAAACACGCACACACACACACAGCCTAGCTGGAAAAGCACTAAGGGGAGGCACATGCGCAGACCTGGACTGACACTGATTAGGGTCTAAGGCCCACAGGCGACTGCTGTGTTGGAGTGGAGAGAAAGAGACAGAGAGAGAGAGAGAGAGAGAGAGAGAGAGAGAGAGAGAGAGAGAGACGAGAACGAGAGAGAGAAATGAGAGAGAGAGAAGCGGACTGGGGGGTTGGGCGTGTGCCGGTGGAGCGTGGCAACGTGACCACAGGCTGTGTGGGGGTCAACAGGAGGAGGGTGGGGACGAGTGGGTGGGTGAACAGAGCAGGCTGGAGATGGCGGATGACTCAGCCAAGACTGCTGCTATTACCCATAGTGACAGATTCGCCACACAGGATAGCCAAGGGGCAAGAAGAGCTTTCAACAAGGAGACCAACAATTCCTCACACACACACAGACACACACACATACTGTACATGATATATAATGTCTTGCATTGTGGCTTTGGGTCTGAGTGTGTGTGAGAGGGTGGTGGGGATGTCAGCAAATCAGCAACAACATGCAGTGTGAAGAGCAGTCAGGGCTCAGACAGATTAAGGTTTTCAGGATCCAGCACAGTGCTTCATCAGTGCCTTCATTCTTGGCACTGCTCTTGTTGGGCCATTCCAGTGCACGCTTTCACAAGGACAACACACAGACAAACGTCATCTCAGACTTGGCCTGAGCAATGGAGAGATTCACTTCACAGACTGACACTCCATCTCTGCGGCGATCGCTTTCTCGGCCATGCGTCTACCCGGACATGTGCAGAAAACTCTTAACAGGACACTCCCACCTCCCCATCCTCCGCAACTCAATTACCATGGGGGTGCTTAAAATGTTAAAGGTGCTTAAGTGTGTCTTCTGCTGAGTCACATGTCAGTCTTGGCGTCAGAGTCTAGTGTAAGTCAAGCTCATTTTTGTCCTCCCTGAAATGCAATATATTAAGAGGCTCATGTGAGCCCAGTGTGAACTGTCCAAAACAGCCACATTTCAACTTAATCAGTGCCTGTGTATGTGTGTGTGTATAGTGTGTCTGCAGACATTAGTTGCTGCACATCTGTCATAACGGACGGAAAGAAGTGCTCAAAACACTCTAGGAAATAAAACAAACTGCCACTCTCATTCACCAGAGCGTGCCTTCAATCACCCTCCACCCACATCCACACCCTCTGTCCCTGCCTGCCAACCTAAAGCCTTGGATATACTCGCCGTGCAAAGCCTTACTTTCACACTCACCACCTTGTCTCACTTAGATGAAGGAAAAGGAAATTATGTGAGGATGCTGTTCATCGATTACGGTAGTGGACTACCGAAAACTACAGGGAAATTACACGCCATTATATATCTCTGAGCAGCCTGTAGAGAGGGTAGAAAGCTTCAAATACCTTGGGGTACATATAACTAATGATTTCACATGGACAGTAAACATCCAAAGCATCATCAAGAAATCCAGGCAACGACTGTACTTCTTGCGCCTGTTGAGGAAATTCAGAGTTTCGACACCCATCCTGAAGGCCTTCTACTCCTCAGCAGTGGAGAGTATATTAACAGGGTCCATCACAACATGGTATGGAAGCTCCACAGTGCGCGACTGTAGTGCTCTACAAAGAGTAGTGCATTCTGCCGAGCGGTGTATTCGTGCACCTCTCCCTGCACTGAAGGAAATCTACAAAAGGAGAGTTAAGTCCAGAGCCCGGAAAATTATCATAGACTATACTCATCCAAACAATGGACTGTTTAAGAAACTTAAGTCTGGAAGGAGACTACGTTGTCATAAAGCAAAGACAGAAAGACTAAGGAAAAGCTTCTTTCCTCAGGCCATTTGTTTCATGAATTCAACCTGAACCCCCTCCCCCCACTAGCCTGGGTGTGCCCATACTTCCTATGACGCTGCATTTTCATTTCGCGAGCAAGTCAGTCTGGCCAAGCTGCCTATCTAAACCATTTCTGCTCCGGCAGAAATATGGGGCCAATGAAAATCGAGCATTTCAAAATGGCAATGACGCGGTAGTTTGGCGACCGGAAATCTATCTCAGTCACTGTCAACATGGCGAAGGTGGAGCAAACGCAAGATTTCAATGCAGCTGTAGCTGCTGTTTTGAACGAATTCAAAGGGAAGTTCTCTCTGAAAATACAGCAAAGGACAGCCCTTGAAGCATTTGTTGCGGGAAAGGACGTTTTCGCAATGCTACCGACCGGCTTCAGTAAAAGTTTAATTTAGCAGTTAGCAGCTAGCCCCGCTGGTAGCCAAGTCGATTGGGCTTTGCGAGAACGCTGTTGTTGTGGTCATTTCGCCTTTGATCGCACTGATTCGTTTTTCGAATATCAATATTACATGACCAACACCAGCCACTCTCATGTTCACCTCACAAGTCCGACAAAAATCATTTAACGCCATTTCTATATGACTACAGGCTACTACTACTTTTTGTTTGGATCAAGCCGTTTCTTTTGCTGGGTAGCAGCTATACGTCAGAGGGGTGTGATTGATTGAAGCTTCGTCCAGTAGGAAACAGGCATTTGAAAGAGGCGGGTTAAGCCCGTCTTCTGAGAAATGGGTTTACAACACAGCTTGGCCAGACCAATGCTCGCAGAGCATTGACAAGTCGCGATAGCCAGGCTATCCCCCCACTATCTTCAGCACACTTTTTGCAGAGGCCAATTCATTTCACTGCATGCGTCACGAAAGTGACTCTATGTATGTGACCAATAAAGTATCCTTGTATCCTTGTATCCTTGCGCGCGCAAAAGTGACGTCACCGATGCGCCAGACCGTTTATACTTCATTCGGAACACACAGGGCAATGCTCTCCTCGTCAGAGGTATCAAATGCCACAGTAGTTCGGGAACCTTGCGTGTAAGAGGAGTGAAACATGACTGAATTGCAGGTTTACATCATCATTTGGGAATTAAACTGGATAAATCTGAAAAAAGGTTCGAGTCAGTGTGTAAATTTACAGTGTTTTCTGCTGTATAAGACGTTATGAGTGATGATAGGCTAAGGCAAAAAGTTAGCTTAATAAACGAACTGCAGGTTTGCACCTATGTTGGTTTGTGGATAAAACTGAAGAAAATACTAAAAGTTTATAGTCAGTGTTTGTATTTCTTGTGAGTTTCCAGTAATATTAGCTGATTTGTAGCAATGGAAAATACATGTTTAGGCTGGTAGTTACTAGGCTAAAGTTTTTTTGTAGGCAAGTTACAAAAAAATTAAGGTGCAGACACGGCAAACGTGCACTTAGGAACGCCGCGCCAGATGTGCACTGACGTCATTTTGACGTCACTTTTGCGCGCACACAACTGCGCGCGGCGAGTATATCCAAGCCTTCTCTGCCTGAACCTCAAACAACCTTGCATAGTAGGCCACTCCCACCAGAGCAAACAGAGCACAATAAATGAGCAGAGTCAGGCAGGCCGGTGGGCAGGCAAGCATGGGGGGTGGGGTGGGGCGGTGCCGTGACGAGGCCAACTTCCTCATCTTGCGTGGGGGCTAAAGCGGATCATTACGAGAGGAGGCTCCCGGAGGCCGAGCGAGGTGTGCCGGCGTGGTGCGGCCCGCTGGTGGCGGCAGATGGGAGTGACCCGTCGGGCCCGAGTACAAGAGGCGAAGGTGACTCTGGTGCCATATGGCCTGGAACGTGGCCAAGGCCTGCAAGCCTCGGATAACCCCCGCCCTCCCTCCTCCCCTCTGCGGCCATGCGCAGGTACAAAGCCCCTGGCACATGTGGCGTCTCGCGCCTTTGATCCCCCCCCCCAGCCCTTGACCTGTGAGGAGGAGGAGGAGGAGGGGGAGGAGGAGGAGGAGGAGGAGGGGGAGAGGGAGGGGAGAGGGTGTAGTAACCAAGCCAAGCCAGGGAGCGGTCCTGCCTAGCCCTGGCCCAGTGGAGAGTAGCTCTGGCCAGGCCCGCGCGGGCCCAGCTGGTTGCACTGACCTCCAGACATGTTTAATTCACAAAAACACTCACGCTCAGCGTGGGTGGGGCGGGGCAGAGGGAGAGGGCAGACCCGGTCAGCGTGAAGCCAGTGTACGTGTGTATGTGTGTGTGTGTGTGTAAGTGTGTATGAGTTAGTGTGTCTGTGTGTATATGTGTGTGTGTATGAGTTAAGTGTGTGTGTGAGTGTGTGCAAGTATATGTGTGTGAGAGTGTGTGTGTATGTATGCATAAGTGTGTGTGTGTGTGTGTATGTGTGTGAGTGTGTGTATGAGTTAGTGTGTGTGTGTGCATGCATGAGTATATGTGTATGTGTGTGTGTGTGTGTGTGTATGAGTTAGTGTGTGTGTGTGTGTGTGTATGCATGAGTGTATGTGTGTGCAGTCAGCAGATCCCTCTGCCTAAGTCCAGTGTTTACACAGGCCGGCCGTCTCAGTGACAGTGGCCTCACTCCCCAGGGGCCAGCTGGCGTCTCTCTCGGTCCCTCTCTCTCTCTCTCTCTCTCTCTCTCTCTCTCTCTCTCTCTCTTTCTCTGTCTCTCTCTCTTTCTCTGACCCTCTCTCTTTCTCTATCTCTCGGTGCCTCTCTGTCTGTCTCTCTTTCTGTCTCTCTCTTTTACTCTCTATCTCTCTAAATCTCTTGGTCCCTCTCTCTCTCTTTCTCTGTCTCTCTCTATCTCTCTAAATCTCTAGGCCCATCTCTCTCTCTCTCTTTCTCTTACTCTCTCTAAATCTCTTGGTCTATCTCTGTCTCTCTTCTCTCTTACCATTTTTGTCTTGTCTCTTTCCTTGTATCTCTCTTACTCTCTCTCTATCTCTCTAAATCTCTCGGTCTATCTCTCTCTCTCTCTCTTCGCTATCTTACCATCTTTGTCAGTCTCTTTCTCTCTCTCCTTCTCCCTCACGCCCTAAACCGAGACTTCAGCCGAGACACACACAGTGATTCTGACACTAGTGTCACAGCACAAGTGTGGATTATGAATGTAAGTATGTAAATGCAGGGCTGGTCTGGAAGCAATGCTGATTCTCTGAGAGTGGCAAAGGTCACCATTTCACATTAAAGTTCAACTAGGCACATCATTCTCAGGGTGTAAATTAAGTGAACAGGAAAGATGTTTTTTGTTTTAACTTTCTAACTAAGAGTAAAAGGTCAATACCTTGTGGGTGATGTAAAGCCCTGACCTCTCCCCAATAATCAAACGTCCAGGAGATTTATTTCATTTTATACGAGCCATGGCACAGACAGGCTAACTTGCATTACATCTCTCATCTAATTGACCTAAATTGCACTTCACGTGGATCAGGTTCGATGCTGCTGGTGTGAGGGTGGCCGTCAGGTGAAATACTTTATGGATTAAAACAATGTACCTAATGTTGTATTTTTTTATATTTATGTTGTATTTTTCTATATAATCTATGTGTATATGATCTATTTAATAGTCTATATATATAGCATACTAGAGAGTTAAGATCTGTCAGTCAAATCTGTGTATGTATGTATGTAATTAAATTTAGTCAATAAGATTGATTCCAAATCTGTTTTCCTTATTTCTTTTTAATCAATGAATCCATCCATCCACCCACCAATCCATCCATCCATCCAAATGTGCTGTTTGAACACATAAAACCAATAACTGTCATGGTGTTTCCCGACGTAAGATTGACAGCTACACCTGAAAGTCTAAGCTGAATGTCTTCACATCTGCAGAGCCAATCTGTTCAGGAAAACGCATACTACTTGCAAAATCAGTCAATATTGTGTGAGCATCACTGTGTTTTAATAATGCATTCTTACCATGTGCATTTCAAATTGAGGTCTGCATATTCAAGCAAATCAACAAAAGAGAAACACCACTTGAAAAAGGTCAATACCACACACTTTCAAAAAGACAGTTGCCTTCCCCTGCAACTGAACCTTGCGTGCATCTACAACAAAGTCGATACCCTATCAGTCTGGAGTCACCTTCTCCTGCAATTCAGTTCTGCCACCCTGCCTGCACACTTTTAGTTCGCAGGGGAGCGTCATCAATCTCCAGAGCTCCACGTGCAGCGCACCTTTCAGACTAAACGAGGAAACGTTTAATGACACCCAGACCACCTCCCAGTCCTCAAGTCTGCACCCACAGGCCAAAATGAGACGCCTCCCCGTCGTCCCTCTCCCTCCCGCTGCCCACACGGATGTACGTACACACACACACACACACACACACACATGCACATATACACAGCAAGCAGGTTCACTGCCAGAGCATGAGACAAGTAGGACAAGAATTAGGGCTTATTCACACCAAACCCTCTCCGTTTACAGCGCGTGTCCGTTGTCTGTCCGTATTTGTTTAGAATGCATGATAACAAATTAGACTATTATATTCATACTGCACGTGTGATCTGAGCGTATTCTGTCACACATACAAAGATATTGTACGCGGTTACGGGCTGTACACGGTCAAGTTGGTGTGAATGAGCCCAAAGACGAGAGAAAGAAGACAAAAAGAGAGAGCTAGATACAGAGAGGGGGCACATACATACACATACATGTGGGCACATACATACACATACATGTGGGCAGCTGTGGGCTAGTGGTTAGGGAGTTGGTCTTGCAATTGGAAGGTTGCCGGTTCGAATCCCACCCTGCCCATCGTTGAGATGTCCTTGAGCAAGGCATCTAACCCCACACTGCTCCAGGGACTGTAACTGAAACCCTGTAAATATCTGTACGTCGCTCTGGGTAAGAGCGTCAGCTAAGTGTAGTGTAATAATAATAATAACATACTCACCCTCCATCCCATGAAATGTGAATCAAATGTGCTACACAAGTAAAGATTCTTCATCTTCTTATGATTATGATTATGAGTATGATTCTGATGATGATGATGATTATTATTATTTTTACACGAGTGGCTGTGTTTGTGGAACTCATTGTCTCACCTCCCAGTGGCTGAACATGAGCGGGGGACTGTGAATCAAATGTGCTACACAAGTAAAGATTCTTCATCTTCTTATGATTATGATTCTGATTGTGATGATGATGATTATTATTATTATTATTTTTACACAAGTGGCTGTGTTTGTGGAACTCGTTGACTCACCTCCCAGTGGCTGAACATGAGCTGGGGACTGGCGAGGCCGCTGGTGCGCTTGCGTATCTCGTCGGCAAAGCCGAAGCTCTCGGCCACAGGCAGCACGGCGTTGATGATGAAGACCTCCGTTCCCTCCTTCATCTCCTCGCTGAGGACGCGACCCTCACGCTTGGACAGCACAGCATAGACACGACCTGCGTTGGGAGGGGGCGTGGGGGGGGAAGGAGGCGGAGAAGGGTTATGGGGGTCAGTCACGCAGAGCCGGGTGTTGACAGGCCCTTCCAGCTCTCCGGGTTAAATATAGAGCCCCACGCAGCGAAGGGGTAGCCGAGAATATGAGGAAGTGTCGAAGGAAGCGGGATCTAACGCATGTCAAAACACTCTGCCCTCCTTAACAAAGAGGCGAGCGCGCCCAACGTCGCCCACCGAGCTGCAGAGATTAAAGGTGGCCGCCTCCTGCTCGTCTGTCTGGCTGTTGACCCTTCGCCCCCTCAAAGGCAAAAGCCAGACTATCAGCAGCTGCACACTGGCTGTTTCGCTCTTTAGTGCTGCATCGGTGTACTTATGACAACATGTTTGATGTTTGCCAAAGCAAGTACAAGTGTTTTCCACTAGTGTGGACACTAGTCACACTGTCTCCTGGGCAAAAACACAAAATGGATGATGATTTCCTTTCCTCTAAGATAATACAGAAATGATTCTTCACAGCTGCCACGACAAGGATTCAAATTACGAACATTGGCCATTAGTGAAATGACTTACCTTTTGGTTGTAATGATGCACCTAAGCTCGTTACAGTGATCCTAATGTCCTCAGGCAAAAGGGCCCAATATCACTGGCAATAACAGAAAGATGAATCTGAATAAACATTAAAAAATAATGATGCCGGACTGGGCAGTCATTTTTTTTGCCACAGCTAAATTATTCATCCAGTCCTACTCCTGCCAGTCTGTTCCATTTTCTCGGAGGTTATCTACTCTCAGGGGGCAGGATCCCCTTTCCGCTCCGCGCAAGCAGGACTCATATCACTTCTGCACGTCAGCAGACAATCGGCCTTTGTTTTTCGGCCGTTTGCCGTATGACATCACCCAGCCTAAACATGACAGGGCCACAGCAGCTTCTAATTAGGAAGCGAGCAGAACTATTTCCTGTAAGTGTGGATATCTCACTCTGCGCTGGGTGACTAAGCCAGGACTTCCACCCCCCCACCCCCCCTTCTCCCTTAACAGCCCCTTACCTCACTGGCACAGTGACCACTGCCGGAGACCACATGGTGACCTTGGACTGAGTTTCAGTTACTTTTTAGTTTTTTTGTTTTTTTTTTACGCTTCCTCTCGACTTACCCAGGACCTCTGCAGTGGCCATGATGTCACAGGTGTACATGGCGGCCATCAGGCGCTGGGGCCTGGCCTGGAAGCCGTAGCGGCAGGCCTCCTTCATGGCAGCGATGAGCTGTCCTGACACGGGCCCGTAGCAGTCTGCTGAGGCGTCCGGCCGCCATCTGTTGTGGCTAGCGCCTGACGGTGAGGCGTCTGGCTCAGACGCCCCCTGCAGCTTCCCGTCGGCCTCCCCGGACGACTCACCGCCGGCCTCATCGGTGGGGGGCGAGGACTGCTGCCGGGAAGCGCTGCCCCCCTCCTCTGCTCCTAGCTCCTCTTTCTCGTAGACCGAGTCCAGCCGAGAGGGCGCCTTCATCTCCCACCTCTCCACAACAAAGCACACCCCCATCAGCGGCTCCTCGCACATGGGCCCCGACAGGGTGGCCAGCTGAAAGCCGCTAACGATGCTGTTGTCGTAGTCCCGGAGAGGGGCGGTGACCGCTTGATGCCGCTCGCCCTCCAAGCACTGCCACACAGAGGGCCGCTGGTAGCCCTCCACGCTGTTCAGCAGGATGTTGGGGCCGCAGCGCCGGGGGCCGAAGGACCAGATGTGCTTGACGGCGTCGCGCCACTTGTGTCCCTTCAAGTGGCTCTCCAGCTTCTCCCGGAGGTCCTGGATGGACTCCAGGATCTTCTGATTGATGTCCAGGGTCTTGCCCTCCTTCAGCGACAGGTTAAACTGCTCCATCGTCCTAATGAGCTCGCCGTTCTCCTCCAGCAGTCGAGTGGCCTCCTCGGGAAGGGGAACGGCCCGCACCCCGATCGTGGCCATTTTGTTGGAGGTCGTGAGTGTGACTAGGCCGGTTGAGTCCACCTGGACCCCTTCGGAACACTTGGCTTGCTCCTCTTTCACCTGGTGGATGACTGCCACCTTCTGCTGCCTGCCCAAGTCCTCGTTCACCATGTCCACTTTCGGTGGTCGGATCACTGTCTCGCGGAACGGAATGATGGGCTCTGAGGCACTTATTTCGATCTTGGCAAACCTGATGGGACAAATCGGAGCAGAGTGAAATTAACAGATTTAAAGCAAATGTGTTCCAGGGCTCGCAACGAGACGAGAGGACACACTATGCATCCAAAGCCCAGCTCCATTTGGCAGTGTTTACAGAGGGGAATTGGACAACAATAGAAATTCTGTTTCTGAGTCTGAGCAAATTGTATACATTATGCTTCAAATACAAGCACTTACTCAGAGAATGCCGAATAGTAAAGCTTACAGCATCTGAAAGGTTTATTTCATTCAAACATATGCACCCACAAGGAAAATCATTCTCTCCCCCAAAAACATGTCCAATCCAGCCAAAGATGACGGGAAGTGGCTCTAGAATTCACCTCCCATCTGTTTTCCAAAGGCATAAAATGACCTTGATTGAAAGCTCTTGTTCATCACGGCATGGATCCTACCCAAAAGTAATGTTTAGACTCTGTGTGAGAAACGTGTTACTAGAATTACCTTGTGTTTTTCTAACTTGTAAAAAGGCTTGACAGTTTTTTTTTTTCTGATGACCATGCAGGGTGACCTACAGTCTGTGTACAGTGAAGCATGCAGAATTGGCCCATAGAGCTGAATAGAATACTAGAGTGGACACGGCATTGGCTGACCACACGGGAAAACGTCCGACGTGGCCGCCATCTTGCGTGTGCTAGGCACTCAATGTAAATAAGCGTAGAATGGACCCACCTCTGTCAAAAACGGCTTTGTTCTGTGAAAATATCCACTGACACACTATACAATGATGATATTTGAAATGCCTGACTCTATATGTACGTAAATCGTATCAAAGAAAACGATTATTAAAACGTTAATGACGAATAAAGTGGATTTTAACGTACTTCGCTGAGCACTACAGTTTGCGTTCGACCCTGTATAACCATTGCAGTCTTTGGTATCAGTGGACATTTTATTTTTGAAAAAGCTATTGCAGACTTTTTTTTTTTTTTTTAAATATAGCAACACATCATTAATTAAATTGGTGATTTGTTATTTATATTAGCTGCGCGTATATATGTAAATGTAATGTAAATGTAATATTTTCATCAGTAGGTAATTCCTCATGTTCTTAGTATAGAAAAGATTAAGTCGTGTATTCAGATTTGAAGAGATTCAAAGACTGAAAACATGTTTATTGATTTTAAAAAGCTGATTTTTCAGCTTTGTATGATGAGCCCTGGATGCAAACAAAGGATATGCACACTGAAATTACTGGCACAGGCTCAGACACCACCTCACAGGCTCAGACACAATATGACCTGTCATTAGTATAAAATGACACGTACGGATCAACAATGAATATACTAGCTAATATAATATATCAATTTATTATACAAATCGATATTTGTGTCCCTTACTCAGCACTGCGAGGGCTAGGATTCCCGGCCGGCAGTCACAAGATGGCGGCCACGATTGCCATGAGCAGTGTGCCTGTGTCCACTCTAGTATTCTATTCAGCTCTATGAATTGGCCTACCGCGCTGACACTAGCGCTACCTGGCTGATGCTAATAAGCCAGTCACAGTTGACCAGGTGATCCTGCTAAACACAGCAGACGGTGTAAGTGTTTCCTGTTCCATCTGCACACAATAAGAGGGAGGCTAATCTATTTAGCACCAGACAGTCATAAACCAGGTTGCAGAGCAGATAATCCCCTTTTTCGCAAATGTTTACTCGAGACTTCCTGGGAATGAGGATCCAGGCTGTCTGTTTCAGCTACCGGAGTCTGGCTGCATTATTATTTCACACAAATGCCCTTGATGCCCTGGGACACAATGCGGAGAGAAAAGCTTCAAAAATTCATAGCGCAATTGTTGAAGCCTGCTCTGGTGGAGGTATGCTTGGAAAAACAGAAACTGGATGAGATAACACAGAGACAGTACAATTTTTAACCTCGAAATCCTCATCAATTTATGTATGACTGCGTTTGATGGCTGTGAAATATAAACCAGCTAATGGCCTTGCTACAGTGTGAGGTGGTGCTCGTTAACAACAGCTAGGCGGCTACAACAATAAAAGCAGCAAAGCTCCTGTTGAGAAAGTACGACTGAGTAATTAATTAATAGACTAAACGTTTAGACAAAAGAAAACATAAATCTACTCTAAAAACTTCCTTCTGTCTGTCTTTGTTTTGCTCCTCGTCAGCACGAAAGACTTATGAGGAGCAGATGTGGAGGCACGGGTGTTATTAAAAGACTCAGACACTACAGTCGGTCAACATAATACTTTGGCGAGGCTGTCAATGGAGCGATGGGCCAACGGAAAATGATGATAATGAGCGCAAAACAAAGAGAGAATTAATCCCTTCAACAAAACGCTTCCTGAAACCACAACAATAATTACGTGGACCGGATTAGCTGCACTTGCTGGGCACTGGGAGGGCTATGTGAGGGGTTGGGTCACGTGACCTGGCGATTAACCCATTTTTCCCCCAGCGGCCTGTTGACTGTGATGTCATCGTCCCATGACTCAGGGGAAGAGAGGGGGTTAGAAAGGGAGGGCCCGTGACCTCTTTCTTGGACATGACTGTGCATGGCCACGAGCCAGACGGCACATCACAGGGAGCC
>CM050207.1:9809782-9834782 GCA_027475355.1 Coilia nasus
TGTCAGCTAAAAAAGATGCTACTGAAATATCTTTGACATCACTGGGGGAAATAAAATCAGGCTGGATTTCACTCGCAGCCTCTGAAGACGAGTGGCAGGGGCACAAGTGAGCGGAGACACAAATAAGAGGGTCCCTAAATAAATTCCGGAGAAGAAGAACATAAAACGAGTTTGGGACTTCTCGGAGTAGAGTGTGCCATCTCGGTGAGTGGGGGAGTGTTACCTCTCCTTCAGGTCGTCCAGGCAACGCTGCAGATGCACCTCTCCGGCAGTCACCAGCACGTGCTCCCCCGACTCCTGAATCAGCACCTCCGCGCACGGGTCCGCCTGGTTCAGCAGCTTCATCCCGCGCACCAGCTTTGGCATCTCACCTATGCACATGTTCACACACGCGTGTGTGTACGTACACACACACACACACACACACACACACACACACACACACACACACACACACACACACACACACACACACACACGACAAAGCATGCAGTCTCATTATGAACTGTATGGAAATTTCGACACACCGTGTAAGGTTCCAGCCTGGGCTGTTCACACTGCCATACCTGTGTATGTAGGCACAAGAAGGTATAACCAGAGCCCAAACCATGAACACAGAGTACAGCCAAGGAAAATCAAAAACACACACCACTCCAGAGCTCTCTGCCTGCCCATCCTCTCCTCCTGTGGTTTTGCACTGTGACTTGGCAAAAGGCAATTTTTTAGTCTGTCTCTCTCCTTTATTCCCTTCTCATCTCTTCAAAAAAGGAAACCTTTTATCCACCTATTCTGGATCTTGTATTCAGAAGGGCAATATGATAAATTATGAAAGATATGGAGACAGACAGAAAAATAGAGACAGCAGGGAACATCAAAAAAGTCACCCTGTTTTGTGAGTGCAGTTCAAAGTGATGTTGGCCCAACTGTCTGAAAGCCGATATCTCTTGAGGTATTAAAAAGTAAATAAGATTTTTTTTCTTTAAATTTACAAACTATACAGAGATTAACAGCGAAATTTATTGACAGCAGCTGCACCCACACATGGTTAAGTCTTTAGTCTCTTGTCTATTCTCTGAAATCTGCTCACATTACTTCCTTTCTGCATGTGTAAACGGACACATCTATGCCAAATTATCTGCTGAAACCTTACCAGAGCCTAAATTATTTGGACAGCCATTACACAGCACTGGCAGGCTGTCTGATGATAAACAAGCTGAGGAGAAAAGAGCTCCATCGTAAACAGATAAGCAAATATCCTGCTTCCTCTGTGCAATAAAGCCTGCGGGTGGTGTGGGGTGGGGAGGAGGAGAGAGATGAGGACAGTCACTATATACCGCAGAGAGCTGGGGGATGCAAAGCAAAGGGATGAATGAAGTGTGACAGAGAGAATGAAAAGTTGAAAAAGAAAATCTGAAGAAAAGCTGGGGCAGCTCTGGTGTAGTGGTTAGGGACTTGGTCTGGCGATCGTCTTGCCGGTTCGAATCCCACCTACCCATGGTTGAGATGCCCTTGAGCAAGGCATCCAACCCCACACTGCTCCAGGGACTGTAACTGAAACCATGTAAATATCTGTAAGTCGCTCTGGATAAGAGCGTCAGCTAAGTGTAATGTAATGTAAAATCTGAGCTATCCTTTTTTCTTAGCATGGCATTGTCGGCAGAAAGTACGCCTTGTTGTGCTTGTGGTCAATCCATCCCTGATGAGAGGAGGAACTCCTGACAGCTGGTCAGCAAACAGTGCTGCATGTCTGTCACTAACGAAGACAAAACTGCCCTGCACAACCAACCCAAAGTACATATCAGCTCAACTCAAGCCCTTTATGCAGGCCTGCTGCTCTGGTGGTTAACTACGCCACTTACTGGGGTGCTTGGGCTCGATGGCCACTCGAACAATGGGGGTGGCCTCAAAGTTGAGTGGGGTGAACGGAGGACACGCCGGCGTAGAGGAGATGGTGGCAGACTTCAGGATAAACTCCTCCAACCCTCCAATACCTGAGATTACAAGGGCGAGAGAGAGAGAGAGAGAGAGAGAGAGAGAGAGAGAGACAGAGAGAGACAGAGACAGAGACAGAGACAGAGACAAAGACAGAGAAATTGGTTATTAATAAGTGCAGAGGGTTAACAGTTGGCGGTGTCTTTGAGTATGGAGTGGGAACTTCAGCAGGGAATGGTGACTGCATGCAGTAAGAGCAGAAGAGAGGATGAGAGGAAACAGAGCTTTGCTCACTGCACCGCTGCTAATGTAATAGAGGGCCTGATTGGAGCTGCTGAGATGCTGCACTAATCACAAACCCCCGGAGTGCGGCTCCCCAGAGACGCGGGTCAATGTGCTGAGCTGTGCAGCCTCTCCTCTGAGCATGGGGCCCATGCAGATCAGGCCGCCCCAGGCCCCAAGGGGGTGGCGAGGCCCTTTGCCTGCACAGCACGCCTCACCCAGCGCAAATTCAATTGGCATTTACATACAACTCCCCTGATGCCGACGCCTGACCTGGGGTGACTGGAGGAGGAAGGCACAGAGAGGAACCAATGGAGGGTGGGGATGGGGGGTGGGGGATGGGGGATGGGGGGTGCACATGTTCTGCATGTGGGTGTTTGGACATTTTACTGCACAGGAGCTTTTTTTTTTTCCTTTGTGCATGCTTTTGACTGACAGGGAAAACTAACCTGACCTCTACCCAAACATTACCTGGCAAACTGGGGAGCTTTCACGGGAAAGGAGGAACAGGAAGGAGTTACAGAGGAAAAACGATGACGGCATGGGTCTAGTCATTTCAAGAAAACGTGGAACCTAAAAAAAAAAAGCATACATACAGAGAAAACCTCTTTTCCACTGCATGGCTATCACTTCCTATGTAAATTCTGCTTTATAAGTTTTCTGAGAGCGGCGCCTATACGAGACCCTATACAGGCAAGTAGATTATACAGCTGCAGACAGCATGCCCAAATGGCGGTTGTACACCTCGCTGGTAGTAAGAGGGCTTCACAAAAACAGACGGGCAAACTCTTCTGCCCACACTTGGAGAGAGATCTCTTTATGGACTCTCCACCCACCTAAGCGAACAATTTTCCTTCCAATCAAAGGCTGTAATTACATAATTTCGTCGCTCGCTCGCTCGCTTGCGCAGAGAACGTTCTGGAACGCTCGAGCCCGACCTGCTGTATCGTGCCTCAGAGTCACAGCGGTTAGCCTCGGCTCAGGCTGCTGCTGACCATCTCGCCGCTGCCAGAGGAGCGATGCCTAGAATTACAGAGGGAGGGGAGGGGGTATAAGATCCTATTTAAGAACCAACACCTGCAGGCACTAAAACAATACAATAAAAGGGGCTTAACTTTAAATCGCGCTCGCGGTTTTAAAACCTCTGCCGTGTCTGTAAACGTCAGCCCCATGCCCCTTAAAGTCACTTTCCCCCCACCGGACTCGGCAACGTGAGAAGGGCCGGCAGGCCCGTCTCAGGAGATCAGTGTCTGAAGCCGCAGGGGTGACATCACTGACGCGGCATTAGCGAGAGAGGCGAAGTGGGCTGCGGCCGAGTGATTCACAGATACGCGGCCCGACCAAGTAAAACAAACAGAATTCAAGAACACCATCAAAGCCGGGAAAGTCACACCGAGGGAACCATTTAACATCTGAGGGCCTGTGATGGCTAAGAAAACCCAGACACCTCATGTTGAGAAAACACACCCCGAGGAGATCCTGCCTTCCACCTTCTCAGACGCTGCAGTCCCACGCGAGGTTGCCTGTGAAATAAAAGTCAAGCTCTTTTTTTTTTTTATTGCACATGGAACCAGAGATGTGCATCGCTGTGCTGGGAAATTCTAACTCTTCAGTAAAAAGCGAGTAACAACCATAGTGATCGCTTTAGCAAGACCAGTCAAACTATGCACTGACTGTGCAAGCCTGACGGACCAAAGTACAGTCAGTCAGCGTGGTTTGTTTATGTTATACTAAAACACTGTGCTCATCGGACAAGCTCTTGAAGTTACCCTGTATCTCACACATATCTACAGAAATCCATTAAGTTAATCCTGCACTGAGTTTGACACATATTTCTCCGCCTTTGATAGACCCCACCAGTAGGCTGGGAGGGAGGAGGGGGGGCGTGGGGGGGCTTTGGTTGGGCAGCTATGGTTCGGCCTGTGCTGTTGCAGCGGGACTGGAGGTGAGAGCAGTACCCCTGGCGTGACCTCACCGGGTCGAGCCGCTTGTGTGAGAGGCTCCAGAGGTGGGCTGAGGCGGCGGCTGCGTTAGTTTACTCAGTTCACTGCAAAGCAGACAAAATGAAGTGGCCAGATCCAACACAGGCGCTCTTTGTGCGTTTCTCCCCCGTAGACTCGACCTCCTCCCTTCTTCTCTTCTCCCCTCCACACAACCCCACCACCCCCACCTCCACCCTCACCACCCCCCAGCCAGAGGCACACTGTGGTGTTTATCTTATGGCTGATGACTTTCCTTTCGCTCGCCGGCTTCACTCCCTTCGGAGCGCGCCCGGGTCCACGGCGGAAGGAGGGTGGAGCACCCCCACCAAATTAAATGCGTTTTGCTGCCAGAAGAGTGAACTGAAACAAACTGGTCCCGATCCCCTCCGATTTTCATATGGACTTTTAATGATTCATGCACAAATCCTGCCACTCTTAAACTTTTCACCTCACACATGCTTTTTATTTCTTCGCCACAGGATCCCTACTTAGAGAGAGCGAGAGAGAGAGAGAGAGAGAGAGAAAGACAGAGAAGAGAGAGATAGAAAGACCGGGAGAGAAGAGAGTGCGAGAGCAAGCTAAATAAAGTGTGTGGGGATCGGCTGTATGTGCTTCTCAGTGGAAAATAAGAGGGTCCCTAATTAAATTCTGGAGGAGAAGAACGCAAACGAGATTGGGACTTCTCGGAGTAAAGTGTGCCATTTCGATGCCTGATAAGGTTCTGCTGGCATGCTCGCCTGCCTGCCTGCTTGCCGCCCGGGCCGAGCAGATGCGGGACATAAAGGCCCTTTCACATGAAACCTGAGAGGGTAATTACTCAAAAGGTTACTGGGTCTCCCGAGCTTTTTCCCCAGAGCGAGTCCAACAAAAGGCCTCTAAAAAACACAACTGAACAAATAATCCGAGCGAAAGAGAGCGAGAGAATCACTTTGGCATTGCTCATGTTGGACTCGATTCTCTCCCGGTCTTGTCGAGAAATCTGTAGCGCAGATGGCAAGTAGCAGCGAGGAGCCTACTATGTGGCGAGCTACACCAGCTACAGAAACCATGGATAATGATATCCTGATTGCAAAGGCAAAAAAAAAAAAAAGAAAAAGAAAAAGAAAAAGAAATAACTTGGGAGGCAAAACCAGAAGCTCCATTTCTGTTTTGGAGCACTGATCCAGGGTAGGTGTGCTCGCCGTAGGCCTCGGCCGAACATGCCTAGCAGCCTGCAAACACGACTCACTCACTCCCGTGCCCATCCTGTGTGATGAGTAACAGAGTTCATGCAGATGTGTCCTCTCACCCCCCACCCCTTCTTCAAAGTGCAAGTTGTGTGCAAGTAACGGCTTGGTACACCAGCAGCTGAAGCCATCGCTTACACAGAGCGGGGGAATTCCAGGACAGTTTGGCTCAACTGTCTCATGAAGGAGGGAGGCGATGGAGGTCTGCTCCTCCTCACAGCCCTGGAGCTCCGCATACCACTTGATGACATAACCTTGATCAGCACGGACAGCATAACATAAAGCAAACCACCACAGGCAGGGCTTTTTGATGGGGTTTATTCAACAGCTTGACTGATCAGAGATCGGGAGCTTCTGTTGCACTTCCCTGCGGCGAGAGGTGGGTCATTTCTGCCTGCCATCATCGACCAGGCGGAGTTGACAGCTAAGTTCATAAACACAAGATTGGCTCTGGGAGAAACAAACAAAAGGCACTTCCTCCTTCTGGCACAGGCTGCGGCTCAGTGGGAAGCGGAGCTTCTTGGCTTTGGAGGGACTGCCCAGCGCTGATAGGCCAGGGGGGCCCCCTGAGGACAGCCAGAGCGCCAGACGCAGGGGTTATCAGGTAGGGCCAGCCTTTTCCTCAGAGCAGGACAACTCCACACACGCACACACACAGCACACAAACCCCACCGACAGAGGACACGTAAGGCCTTCCTCCCCACTCCCATGCTCCCCCTTTTGGGATTGGGTTTTTTTTTTTTGAGAGAGAGAGAGTTTGAGAGAGAAAGTGGGACACGCACGTCGTCCTGAACGGCTTGAGGGAAAAAAGTCAGCTACGTCCAAGAGAGAGGGAGAGGGGGAGAGGGGGGGAGAGGGGGAGAGGGGGGGGGGGGGGGGGAGCAGCCATGAGAATGAGAAAGAGAGAGAAAGAGAGAGGCACAGAACGGTGACTTAAGCCCAGAGAAATTTCCTCAAACCACAAATACAGTTGGCTCCGACACAAGTTATATAAAGGCGTTCTTTCCCCTCGTTCTCCGTGCACTTGGCAGCTGTTCCCGCTCCTCTCCTCTCAGCTGTGGCTCTCAGAGCAGGCTTCAAAGCAGCCCGTCTCAGGGACGGAGCAGCAGAGGAGCTCAATAATAACGACGGCTAAGTGTTTTTGGACAGATTTGGTCTCGGCATGTTGCATCACGTACGGTAGCTGTCTCATTTGTTTTAGCAAGGTTGACATTCATCCAAGGAAAAATGCTAAAATAATCTGGCTGGAATATCTAATCTTTTGAGCAAAAGCGTTAACTGTTAACTGTCTAAAAATAACCGGAGCAGAAACAGCAATCGTTAAAATTCTGTCACAGCAATGGCATTGTAAATATGTTTAGAGGTTTAGAAGTTTCTTTGCCCCTGACTGCATAAAACAAGTCTGGATATCATAGACGCAGTTGATCTGTCTAACATTTTAATAGTTCTGCAGATGTAGATGACAATGAGGATGCTGTCAAATTTGTAATGTGGAGGAATACGGAACAAAAAATAATTATAAGCTTATGTAAGCTTATGTTATTACGCAATCACATAATAGCCCCTGGATCTTGAAAAAAATATGGATTCAGGCGCAAAACTCAACACATCGGCTTCATTTAGTGACATACCAAGCTACCACATTATCCAGGGGTTTGCGTAAGCCAGCCTGTTTGATCACACCACTGCTAAAGACAGCCAGACATTAAACAATATAAACTGCCTCAGTATCACAACATGGTGTTTTCAGCTTCAGTGAGGTTCAGCACAAATCTCTCAAAAAAAAAAAACCATGACGACAAAAAAACAAAAAAAAACCTGGCCACAGGCGGCACAGAACGCGCCTCAGACAAAGGAGCTGCGGTGTGGGGCGCACGAGCCGGATCATTAGTGGCGCTTTCACGGCGGCGCATTCAGCGAAAGGTGGCCCCCCGTTTGTCGCCCGCCCGGCCAAGAAGGGGCCCGCACAACAAAGGGGACAACGGCAGAGGGACAGCACTGCTACGCACCAGCTGTCAAAGTCGGATGTGCTGTTGGGCCAAGAGAGGAGAACTTGCCAGGGCCCAATTATTTTCGTGGACAGAGAGAGTGTTGGATATCATGTGAGTGTATTCATGTGTGTGTGTGTGTGTGTGTGTGTGTGTGTGTGTGTGTGTGTGTGTGTGTGTGTGTATGCGCAGGTGTGACAGCTGGCAGTTTAAGCAGTGGGTGGTTTGGGGAGGGCTGGTCGGGATTTCGACTCCCTCATCAGCTGTCACCGCTAAAAACGACGCTACGGATCACCTCACCCTGTATTCACATCTGCACCCATTCACTTCCACCACTTTCCTCGCTCTCTCTCACACACACACACACACACACACACACACACACACACACACACACCAACACATACACCTCCTCCAGACTCCAAACAAATACGACTCATATCTGACAGATGAACCGGTGAGGGGCACAGGAAACTGTGATTTGGTACTCAGTAGGCAGTGCCTTTGAAACAAACAGCCTCGACAGTAAACAAGACCAAAAATATTTCACGTTTCAAGTAAGAACGCTCTGTTCTCATTGCCTTTCTGTCTCTTTTCTTCATTGCCTGCTCTAGATCACAGGCATTCGAGAAAGCCTTTCTTCACAGCGGCACTCACATTTACTGAAGAGCTGTTTTTTTTTGTTTTTTTGGTCACGGAGGACTCTCTACCCTGAGGGGACGTCCATCCATCTGCTCCACGAGGAAAAGAAGGAAGAGAGGAAAAAGAAAAGACGCCAAATGGAGGGAAACAAAGACCCAAAACGGCGAAGAAAGGGATATAAAATGTCTGAGTGAATCAAGTGTCATCTCCAACTGGAAAAATAATAATAATAGCATAAAAAAAGTCCTGATGTGAAGCTGTGGGGATCACCTTTCTGGCTCATTAAGCCTCTTTAGCACAAAACCCCCTTTCTTTCTCCTCCCCTTTGCCATCTCCAGCCTGACAGGGAGAAGAATGTGCCATTTTCAAAAACATTTTATGTCGGAGAAAGCGAGGAGTGTGGGTTTGAGGGGTGGGGGGGTTGTGACAGTGGGGCGGGCTTTGATGTTTAGCACAGACAAAGGAGACTAATGGACACCGAGGGCTGGCTCAGGTGTCTCGCGACTGAGGTCATTCCAATTGTAGCGATCTTCTCGTAGTCCAATTACCTGCGGACAATGGGAGGCCTGTGCCACCTGCACGACAGCGCTGCCGACGCTGCACGCTAAAGTCTCTCGGCGCACCGCAGATGGAGCGCGACCGCGACCGAACAGGAGCTCTGACTGCTGGTGAGCAATTTATATTAAAATTTTTACAGCATCAATCTGATAGAAAGATAGTACGCTTCCAGGATACACAAGAGGAGTGGAGTGTAAGTGCCCTGCTTAGCACTTTCAATTTCTTTTTTTTTTGCCCCATTTTCATACAAGTGTCAGCTCTGTTTCATTATCAAAAAGAATCTCTTGTGAGACTCTTGTGCATCATGAAATCAGTCTCTCTTTCATATCCCCGACATGACCTATGGAAAGTCCCTCAGTGGAAAGTCCCTCTCTTAAAATGTTGCAGACTAGTGGAAGCAGAAGATCAAAGTCAAGGCAAGGACTTTCGCCTCTGGCCAAGAAACACACTGAATATTACATTATCGCCTCTCTCGCCACAGGTAATGGGAGTTCTCAGAGCAGAGGAAGCGAGGGTCTGCCACAACACGGGCGTCCCTGGGGGAGAAAGCAAAAACCCAGGCTGCCTGCCTGCCTGCCTGCCTGCCTGCTTGCCTCCTTCCCGAAGACACAGGGAGGCATTCTAGTCACACACGCTGCCAGAATGTGGGCCGCCCAGGCTTCTCGGAGCATGTGGAAGCAATGTGGCAACCGCGTGGGGGGAGGGGGGGGTGAGGGGGGTCGGCCAAGGGAAGCCGACAGGAAGAGGAAGTCACAGCCTCGGAGCGGCGATGGTGCGGCGGCGGCAACAATGCCCCCATTGTGCGAGCGGAGCGGCGATGAGGGGAAGTGAGGTCGGGTGAGCGAGTCGGGCATGGGAGGGGAGGGGTGGGGTGGGGTGAGAGGAGGCTTGCCCTACACGGACAGGCACAGAGAGGACAGGAGAGGAGAAGAGAGGAGAGGAGAGGATAGGAGAGGAGAGAAAAGGTGGGGTGAGAGGAGGCTTGCCCTACACGGACAGGCGAGGAGAGGAGAGGAGAGGAGAGGAGAGGAGAGGAAAGGAGAGGAGAGGAGAGAAAAGGAGTGGAGAGGTGAAGGAAGAGGAGTGGAGAAGAGAGGAGAGGGGAGAAAAGGAGAAGAGAGGAAAGGAGAGGACAGGAGAGGAGAGGAAAGGAGAGGAGAGGAGAAGAGAGAAGAGAAAAGGAAAGGAGAGGTGAAGGAAGAGGAGTGGATAAGAGAGGAGGGGAGAGGAGAGGGGAGAAAAGGAGAAGAGACGAGGGGAGAGGGGAGGGGAGGGGAGGGCAGAGGAGAGGACAGGAGAGGAGAGGAGAAGGGAGAGGAGAGGTGAAGGGAGAGGAGAGGAGAGGAGAAGAGAGGAAAGGGGAGAAGAGGAGTGAAGAGGAAAGGAGAGAAAAGCAGAGGGGAGGGGAGGCGGGGCGAGGAGATGAGACGAGACGAGACGAGACGAGAGGAGACGAGAGGAGACAAGAGGTGAAGGGAGAGGAGAGTAGCGAAGAGGAGAGGAGGGGAGAGCAAGCTGGGGCAGAGGAGCGAGAGGCAGCCCCACAGCGGAGAATGTGAACCTCATTTGTCTTCGCTCCAACAGGCCCGCTATGACTCCATCGCTGTCTGGACTGCATTTCTGCTGACTAAACAAGACCGCTGCTGCGAGGACGCATCAGATGAACCAACCCACTGACATACACCCCCACATACAGGCATTTTAACACATCTCAGGGTCAAGGTAAACCTCTGCCTCTGCAAAGAACACACCTCAGGGCCCCAACCTTGGTGGTCCCGGCCCAAGTCCAACAGGGCCCAGTTGGAAGCTCAACCTCTGACAGTGGATCAGTGCAAGTCCTGAAGAGAGATGGCTCTGCTGGCACTGAAATGCTTCTCTCGAAAGTCAACTCTGGATTTTTTACCCAACAGACTATGAAACCTGCTTGCCATTAAGCTGAGTGTTTCCTACAGTATGTGATAGTGAACATGACCTATGGGAGTAGGAATTCTGGCTAGAGTAAAGTTTAGTCTTTAAGTTGTGCGATGCTGAGGGCAAACTGGAGAGGAGGTGGCCGGCAAGGATTAGAGGCGCCTACACCAGAGGGTACGCCTGTGTTTCGTTTAAGGAAAGCAGAGGCACCAGGCCCCTGGGTCACACTTCCACCAGTTCAGAAAAGCTTCCTCTGGTGCAGTGGTCTGGCTGCTGACTGGAATGAGGAGAGGGAGAGAGAGAGTGAGAGAGATAGAGAGAGGCAGAGAAGAGAGACAGAGAGAAAGAGACAGAGAGAGAGACAGAGAGAAAGCAAGTTAGAGGGAGTGATAGCGAGAGACAGAATCAGAAAGAAGAGAGAGAAAGCGAGAGACAGGGAGAGAGAGAGTACGAGTTACAGAGAAAGAGAGAGAGGCAGAGAATAAGAGAGAGGGGGGGAGGGAGCTTATGCCAAGCCTCACACGTCTCTGCCCAGACGACTAAACAAAGAGCTCTTCACGCACTCCTCCTTGCTCACTCGCTTTCTCTCTCTCTCCTGCTCACTTTCTCTCTCTTCCCCTCTCTCTCTCTTGGCTGCATTCAGCTATTGTGTGTCTCCCCCATTGTTTTAATATGTCAAGTAGTCCTCGTCTGTTTATTTATGCCAAGTATCCACACACTCATACACACATACACATACACACACACACACACTCATACACACACACAAATACACACACACAAACACGCACGCAGACACACACACACAAAAAGATCATTTGATAATGTGGGTTGTCACTTCTCACAGTCTCCACTCTCAACACTTCTTGATCCTGACAGACAGTGACCACAGCGCTGAGACACTGTGTCACAGGCACTCTCTCGTATGAGCTGATCTCCATGGCCCCGGCATAATGCCCGGTTATCACACATGCTCAAAAGCCATTACCTAAGCTCCGGACAAGGGTGAGGGGTTTAGTGATTTACGGGCAGGGGGCTTAAGCCCTTAGTGCCGCTAATAAAATCATATTTCATATCTTGATCCGGGCATCCGTATCATTTTACACATTACAGCAAGTGAGGAAGAGTGTGTCTATGTGTGTGTGTGTGTGTGTGTGTGTGAGTGTGTGTGTAAATGAACTCGCACTCGAAGCAGTGGATGTTTGCTTTGCAGCGGTCAGCTTTTCAAGTGACACCAGCAGATTATATTAGAGGAGCCTGTGGGGGGGTTTGGGGAGGAGGGGGGCACCGGAGGGCCGAGTGAAACCCTGAAACCCTAATCCTGTGTGCAGCGGAGATCCTGCCCATGGGACGCTGGTGACAGCCGCTCTTGACGCACCTCTCCCTCGCCAAAAGAGCCCTCTGAATGCTGGCTCTCATTCTGCTTAACAGCAGCCAGCCAGAGGTTGAAAAACACACACACACACTCACAGACAAACGCGCACACAGACACACACAGACACACACACACACTCTCACACACACAAAGTGTCTTTCTCTCTCTCTGTCTCTTTATTTTTCAGACTCCAATCTTTTTTTTTAACATTTAACTTCACCACTGTGTTGTTCTGTGTTGTGACACATCTCTGGTGGCGGAACACTACCCCAGTTGGCGCGTCGGGAAGAAGTTAGTGGCGGGCTGTGCAAAAGACGGGGATGATCTCCCATGAGGCCTGCTGTTCAACAGGTAGCGCACGCTTGGCGCGAGCTCCAGAGAGCACTTGGCCAGCAGCTACGCAGCACACGCGATGCCTGCTGGAAGAGCCTAATGAAACCTTAATCAAAAACAAACAAGCAAGCGGGCGGGCGAGGAGAAAAAAAGGGAGAATAAAGGAGGTGAAATCCACTCCGGCTCCCTCTGTGTAACGGAGCAGCCGCATGGGGAAAAGAAACACAATAGGGAAAGGCCAAGAAGCACAAGGGCCTCGCAAGGTAGAAGTCATCTGCAGTGACAACATACACACATGCTGCTTGTTAGCAAAGTTACAGCATAAACAAAAAATATTTCATGCCCCCAAACATTGAAATATATTTAGCTCTGTCACAAGACATTGGCTCACATCTTACTGAAATATATCTAGCCTTGCTACCATTGTAACACGGACACATAGGGCCCTATTATGCCGCAGCATACTGTGCATTCGCGACATGCGCATGCCGTCATTACTATTTTGTTTTTCCGGCAGCAGTCTAGATAGGAGATGACACTGCGCCCTCACAAGGGTGTCAGCGAAAAGAAGAGGTGTGGTCTGGCGCAAAGTTCACCAGATGCTAAAATAAGGACGCAAAAACCAAGTCCGCCAATGGCCACGCATTGCTGAAAAGCTATTTTCTGTGTGCATAACACATTGGGATATAACGAGAGATATCCCGCTCTTGATGAGTGGCTGTTAGGGGACGATGGCTATCCACTAAAGGCAAGATTAATGACACATGCATCATGCCAACAACAGTGCGATGTCCAGTTGCATACGACTAAGCTCTTTTGATTAGCCTAATCTAATGATGTACTAAACACAAAGACATAAACTCTGACAAATATCTTGACCATTTATTCTATTCTATTAAGACCAACTCTTTTAAACCATGCTCAATGTTCACTTTTCCCGTCATCAAAATTGCATATTGTCTCGGGACCGCCCCGGAAGCAACTTGCGTGACAAATCTCACACAATGCGCATATGATCGTGAAAATACAGGTTGGTAAGTGTCCTTATCACCGTAGCAAAAATATAATGATATTAAAGTATTTCTGTGCAATGAATTTACATCAAGTTTTTTCTCCCACTCACATGAATCTGATCTGACTGTTTATGTGAACCAATAAATGACTCTTCTGCGGTGTGGCTGTTTTTTTTTTACTGTTTTTCTTCATTTTAATTAATTAAAGAAAAGAAAAAAAAAATACATTTAGACAGATGCTTAGGTAGATGCTTAAATTAGTTATTACAAGGTGAATGCAGACTTTCTCGACCGCCCTGTCTGTGGACAAAATACCACGCTTGCAAGATCTGGGTGTCTGCCCTGGCACCCTCGTACACACAAAGTATTAAATATTGCAAGAAGCCGGATCACATAAAATATTTAAGAAATTCAGATTTTACCTACCTCTGTGGACATGACTAATTTCGTATAAGCCGGTTACTCTGATCAGTTGGGTGAGAGGAATGGAAAAACATGGGTAAGAGGAAGGGGAGTTTTTAGAGAGAGTGAGTGTCCATTTACTTGGAGACACTAGGGGGAGCTCCGCTAAGGAAAAGCACAACGGAACACAAACTGCATAGCGCTGCTTTAAGACAGGCACAAATAAAAAGGCTAATGTCCTTCTGTTTGTCTTGGCCCACCTACCATGTCTATTCCTCACTAAGTGGGGCGTGGGCACCAAAATGGCACAGCTGTACAACATGAAGGAAGTGAGTTGCAGCACTGTCAGACCTCCCTTTCCAGGCCCAGACCCTCCATACGGCACATCTACAGAGGGAGGAGAGACTGCCCGACGAGGCCCAGACCCTCCATACGGCACATCTACAGAGGGAGGAGAGACTGGCCGACGAGGACAGGAAACAGAGGCGGGCAGAGACCCACAGCCACAAATGATAAGATGGAGATGGAAAACAAAGCCAGACAGACATGGAGAGAGAAAAGCGTGAGCGAAAGGTGCGCGGAGAACCGAGGTTCTCCATCTCGGTTCCCTCAGGCAGCACAGCAGGTGTCGCGCCGTAACACCACAGAAATGAGGAGGAGAGGGAAAGAAAGAAAAAAAAAAAGCAGACAGCTACTCAAACCAAGTCACAGCTCCAGGGGGCAGAGCTTAACGCAAGGGGGCTGTTTCCATAGAAGCCTAACCCTGGGCAGAGGCAACATGGTGAGGCCACTAGACCTGAACAAAAGCATCAGGGGGAAAAAAAGGAGGATAAAAAAAGAAAAACAAGCCGCACAACAACTGTGACAACAGCTTCGCACAGCACAGCAAAGGGAGCAGCTCACTTGGTGAGAGAGAGGCTTGGGCGAAGGAGGGGAGGGTTTGGAGGTTAAGGGTTGAGAGTGTGTGCTTGCTCTGGCGCTGCCAAGGCGTGCCGACGGCGGGCGACAGCCCTCTGAAGTTCCTTGAGGGCACGCCGCGGGAAGTGCCATCGCCTGCAAGCTGGCACGGCTTCTGGAAAGCCATTCTGGGTCGGCTTTTCAAAGCGGCACCGCCGCCTGCAGCTGCTCCCTCAAGCCGACAACGGCTGCTTATTAAAATCCCCCTCTAAACACCCCCCCCCCCCCAAAACCATTTACAGCGGTCCGGTGGGATGCAGCACTGATTAGGCACCCCACAATGTGTTCAAGCCGCTCACCAGTCCCCTTTCAGGAGGCCAACGAGGAACAAAAGGGCTAAAATTAGGACCTGTAAAGATGACGCAGACCCTAAAAACGACCCCTTTAACCAAAAAAAGAGAACTTATTCAAAGAATGCTTGTGAGAATGGTGGTTGTTCAAATCTCTGTTCCGAATAAAACCTCGAGTGAAATCTTTCACAGTGTTGTCCAGGTTAGTGACAAGAGGCATCATGCTCTGGTAAAGAACCAATTACCTCCCATCAGAAAGTCTATCACACACCCTCTCAGACAGCAATCAGGACATAACCCATCATCAGTTCAGAGGCCCACTCACGCGCACAATAAGCGCCAATGTGACCGATGGCAGTGGAGGCAGAGGCTAAAGCCAGAGAGTGTAGAATCTAAGATCTCTGCTAAAGGGGTGTGGTGGGGTAAGGGGTTGTTGTTTGGGGCCGAGAGGGTGGTCCTGGAGGAGAGGGGGTACATCCTGAAAGCAGCCTTGCCACTCGTGCCACCGAGATGCCAACCAGGCCGGCCACCATGCCCACCATGGAGGCACACCAACTGTAGGCTTCATCTCTCCCTCTCTCTTTTTCTCTCTCTCACTCTCTCTCTGGCTGCTGTTTCACATTTTTTCTGGAAACCTGCCAAGGGCTCCAGGCTTCCTGCTTCAAGAACATGGTCGGGTGAAAAAGAAAAGAGGAGAAGAAAAAGGAGGAAGAAATAAAAGAAATTCTGAAGAAAATGCTCAATGCCCCCGCTGTTCCGAGCGAACTGTTGACGGCGGTGTCGATACCCAAAGCTGCCTTTCCATCCACACCGGCTTTGAACTCCGCACGCATTTCAAGGCCCGCAAAAAATAGCTGCTGTTTGGATTCACAGAGTCTTCAGCTTCTCTCTCTACTGAACCCCAGTACTTGACTTGGAGAGCGTCTCTGCATTAATTCCCTTTTCCTGATATATCAGTGTCAGGGTCCAGTGTGGGCTCTCTCGGTTCAAAGCCTCTCTGGGGGAGACTTGAATTTCACACAACTGCACAAAATTAAGTCAAATTGCATGAAAACAATGATGATGTATGAGGGAGATTGTGGCCCCCACATTGAGGCTCGACTGTATGCAAGCTATAAGTCGGTGATGCCACTGCTCTCAATTACACTGCCTTTTAACTCACAAAAATATCAGTGGGGAAACAACAATAAGAGAGTCGCAAAGATTAAGGGGGGGAAAAAAAGAGAGTTTTCAGAGTTGACTCATCTCTACTGCACCAACGTGTCTGCCAAGCAAGTGGTGAGGCTGGCTCAGTAAACACCGTGGAGCGCTCGACCACCATCACCGCAGCTTCAGAGGCTGGCTTATTAGATCCAGGCAGGCCCCCCTCCTAGCACTTTAACACACAGCCCAGTTTCTCTAGACAAAAGCCAGTGTGCCAGATTCCTGTAATAGGTGGGACCAAAAATAGCACAAGGGCAGGCAAAGTCATGAAAATGGCCAAAAACAAGGAGGGAGAAAGGGGGTTTTTGGGGGAGAAAGGACGTGGAGGAGGGTAAACAAATTTGCGACCCCCCCACCCACCCCCCAACACACACACACACACACACACATATACACGTGTGTGCTGCACGAGCTTGGAGAGCAGACCTAGGTTTCCTGTTTTTCTTCCATGAAGTGATACATGGAATTGTTGGGGAAAAAAGAAAACATGAGAGAAGAGATGTCTTGGCCATTAAGCGCCGTGTATTTTTCCCAGTCCGAGAAGGAATATCAGAAAAGCGTTTTATTTATTTCCTCCACTTAGGGAATAGTGGTCCGGGTTATTTTAAGACTCTTTACAGCATAAAAAGCCATCTTGCAGACGTTATATAAGATGGTCTGTTTGGGTTTCTTAGTCTTTCCCTTCCCTCGCCCCTATTTTCAACAGCTTACATATATTTCTTTAGTCTTGGCAGCCAGAAGGGATGATTTACAAAAGGTGTACCCTCAGTGTGGTGGAAAGACTATGTAACACTGTGTGTGTGTGTGTGTGTGTGTGTGTGAGCGTGTGTGTGCTGCCATGCCTGCTTTCAGTTGAGCACTTTTATTGTCAGACGCAAGTGTACGTGCATGTGCGTGCGTACGTGTGTGTACGTGTGTGTGTGTGTGTGTGGAGAAGTGGAGATCACCGCACTCAGCAATTTGTTCTGCTTAATGGCATTTGCATCTGTGCTGCATGTGCTCCAGGATCATTCTCTCAACGTTCCCACAGAATCAGAATAAAACAACTCCTCTACAGCGCCAGCCAGCAGGCTCTAGGCAGCTGAAGCAGGGACACCAGCGTCCCAATCCATTCTGCAGCATGGTAAAGACAAGGCTGAATTTCATGCTGGTTATTTTGGGGGGCAGGGGGGGGCATTTTTTGTACAGCTGAACTGATAAGCTGTCATGGCGAACAGCAGTTTTGAAATTGTTGGGTTCATGCTACAGCTCTGAGGTGGGCTAAGGTGAGGGAATAGGGCCAGTTTGACTGCTCTCCATACCCCAGTGTAATATCTGGCCACTCAGCCTTTGTGCTGCTCTGGACTGGGCAGAGAGGGAGGGTAATTCAAGTCATTATATTTACTTCTATAGCACCACCTATTGGTGTAGCCTGGAACTGCACTCCAGACACAAAGAGAGAGAGCGAGAAAGAAAAAGAGGATGGTCTGGCTGGAGCCAGCCAGCGAGAGCTACTATATCTGCAGGCATACAAAAGGACAGTATGCCTGCTGGCAGTTAAGGGTGAGGGTAAGGTTGAGGGCTTCCTTCCAAACAAGCTCTCATTAACCTGGATATTTAATCCTCCGCCTCCATGGGTGAAAGGAGGCTAAGGAACGAGGCGCGGAGCGAAGGAGATGGCAAACAAAGGCACATACTGAGGGAATCCTAGCCCCCTCTTCCCCACCACGATTCCCCAACTCCCTGAGTTTTCTCTTTTTTTTTATTTCCCGCCCCAAACAGAATTGGTAATGTGAACAACACACCCTGTGAGGCTGCGCTTCAGGAGAGCAGTGGAGTCTGAAATCTAGGTCACCCTGGAGAGAGGGATGGGGAGCGTGGGTGAAGATGTGAGAAAGCAGAGGGAAGAACGGAGGGGACTAGTCAATGAATTCCAGGGCAGAGCAGAGAAGTGATGGAGGCTGAGGGATTGGGAAAGCGGGAAGGGAAGGGACGGGAAGGGTGCATTGTGGGGCATGATTTCCACGAGGCCTGCTTTATGGAGGAGTGAAGGAGAGAGAGAGCGACAGTGAGAGAGGCGGACATGGAGGAAGGGGGAAAAACATAGTCAGACAGAGATAGGTGGGTATAAAGATGATGATACACTGGGCAACTTTATTATTGTCAGGCAACTTTACTAACAGATGCTGTTTGGGCACTTTCCTACTGATGCTGGGCCACACATTTCTATCAGAGGAACTTAAATTATCAGCACAGAACTTGGCTTCATCATCCAGTCAGAATATTAGGAGCCTTTTATGTTGTTGCCCGGTAACATTGCTCGAAAAGTTGCTCCGTGTATCATCAACACACAGAAACACACACACACACACACACACACACACACACACACACACACACAAAGATGGAGGACAGGGCACCATGACAGATACAAGCTCATGGAAGATTTCGCATCGTAGCTTCCCTCCCAGAGCTCATTTCGCTGCTGATTCACTTGTGGGGAGCTTCACCGCGACATCTGTCCTTGAGATGATCGCACCCTGTCCCTGGGATTCACATCGTGCGCAAAATGCAGAGTCGCCTCAGAAGTGGTGGCAAAAAAAGCTGCGTGGCCACAGCTAACTGTTCTTAAGATTGTGGTGGCAGAACCAAAAGCAAAGGAAGAAGAGGACCAAAGTAAAAAAAAAAAAAAATTAAAAAAAGCGAGAGAGAGAGGGAAAAACTCTGTAACACAAAACAAATGTTTTCATAAACCTCTCACCACTGAATCAGCATTATTCATCCGGGCCCTTGGCAGGGAGACACAGACGAGATGACTTCAAAAAGCATCGCTTCTGCGCAGCTGCTTCGCCTTGTGGTTTTTCTGCGAGTTTGATGTTGCCCAGGCCCTTAACCCCGCCAACACAACGCCTGGCGGAACCTCGCACACATCAAACGCCGGAGCCACGCATCCGCACGGTTCCCCCGCGCCACACGTTCGCCCGCTCGCCAAAACTCCCGCTACGCGGTTCCCTTTTCCGTCCGTTTATCTTCCCGACATCTCTTGGCACTTTTGAGAGCAACATTTCACCTAGTCGTCGTACCCCCCCGCCCCCTCCCCTTCCACTCCGAAAACCCCACCACTGGCACAAATGGATTGTAAACGACACTCAGTCCAAGGTCGTGTTCTGATTTTAACGGAGCGCACGATAAACACAGCGTCGGCTACGAACGGCCAAGAAAACTAAAGGTGCCGGTGTGACTGCCAGCTGAGATCTGAGAATATGACGGCAACCTGGATCGAGATCTCTGCCATCAAAGCAAATTTGGCTTTGCCTCGTTCAGATGACATGAGGAACATCACAGGAGTTCCTCGACATGAATCACCGAGGCGGAAAACTCGGCTTGGCGTGAGGGGGACGTGAAATGAAAAACCGATTGAGCTTATCAGATGGCAGAATATCCACGAACAGAAGGGGAAAAAAAAAGTTTTCCAAAAACTATGGAAGAGAAATTTCCCTTTTATTTTCTTTCTGCTGAATACACAGAAAGGAAAAGGCAGAGCCATCTTTGCTAAGCGCAGGCCAACAATGTTTGATTTATGGAGTTCATTTGTTAACAACTAAAACTTATGAATTTAAAAACTGAATTTGTGCACATTTCTAATATCAAAGCCATGGCAGCAGATGTAAGTACATGTCAAGAAGTGTCACAGGCAAAATAAGAAGCCACACAGAAAGTACTGCCATTTCTCTGAACCACAGTAAGCCATAGTTTTACAGCAGAAGCTACTTAGTGTAAATCACACTTGTGTGTGGGGGGGGGGAACTGCAATTCTAACTGCAACGTTTGAGGGACTCTACACCCCAACATACAGGTCTGATCACTCAGTTTCCTATTTAGAGGGGAACAAAGCCACTGTGGAGTCTTTTGAAGCCAAGAAAAAAAAATGCTCTGGAGAGGGAAATCAGTGCATCTGGGTGCAGTAATACTCTCTCTCTATAAAAAAAAAAGAGCTACCAGAGGAATTAATGAGATGGGTGGAGTTTAATACAGAGACGACTCAGCACTATTTCAGTGGTTACGGTACACCACAATGAGCAGTGAGACATCGGGCCCCGAGCACAAAGCCATCAAGACAAGAGAGGAGAGAGGAAGAGGGAGCAAGAGAAAGATAGAGAGAAAAAAAGGGAGGGAGGGAGGGAGGAAAGAGGAGAGGTTGAAAAACGCAAGATATCAGAGTAATGCGTGAACAGTTTTGCGTTTAGTTTAGCTTCAGGGAAACTTGTTATGAAAAAATTTATATTAAAAAAGTAAGCACCAGTTTTCCACCAGAGAAGCATGCACACACACACACACACACACACACACACACACACACACACACACACATACACACTCCTCTTCTAGCACTTCTCAGAAAGGGCACCACGGGGCAGAGGCACAACAAAAAGGTGATATCTCTCTCTGAACAAATGCTCAAGGAAAAAAAAAATCTGGCTCTGGTACAAAAACCACAACACCGATCTGAACTTTGAGCAAAACACACAAAACTAAGCCAGGAGTCAGAGGCTGTTCTTGTTAGCTGAGGGAGCTCACTCAGATGACTGTGAGCCAGAGAGGTAGCCAGGCCAGCCAGAAAGCCTCCGAGCCATTTTCAGCTGGAAGGCTTTAGCCGCCTCTGCGCTAACGTGAACGCTATTTTAAAGCAGTGAGTCGGCTAAATCATAAAAGGAACACACATTTCCTACAAAAGAGCTCACGAGACAAACAACTTTCTCACAAGAGGCATCCCCCAAGGAAATGTGACTACTGTCAGCATCACAACAAAACTCTCTAAATCGACAAATTGAGGACAAGTGGTTGCTGAGGAATTTTGGTGTGACTACCGACACGGTACGGACATCAGCTCAAATTTGAGCAAGCCGTAGTCATCAGCAGCCCTGGCACGGCTGCACAGCGTGCGATGAGTCGGCTGATGATTTTTCCCTGTGACAAGATAGGGAGAGAGAGAGGGAAAGAGAGGGAACGAGAGGAAAAGAGAGAGGGAGAGAACAGCGCCGGTCCTGTAGGAGTCCAATTGTTCGGCGTTTTCTTCATTTCCTGGATCTGCTGCTGCGCACAGCTGGCAGGAAGCAGAAGCCCGCTTTACAATAGACCCCCCTCCCCTCCCCAATGAAAAAAAATACTGCAGCATATGTGCATTGTCTGTCAATGTGTATGTGTCTTCCTGAGCGCGCGCGTGTGTGTGATGTGGTGATATCTGTATGGGGCTGGGATTTTGCGTCTGTTTCTCATTTCTGGCCCAGTCTTTGGCGGAGGTCTCCGCCGCCTTCTGCCGGCCAACCGCGCGGTGCACGGCACCAGTCATGTGGCCGGTGTAATTCGCATCCCACATCACAGGCAAACTTTTTAAAAATGAACTAGCACCTTTTTGCAGATAGTCAAGAGCCTGCCAATTAAACCACAATGTGGCCTCATTTACATAGTGCTGTTGTACTGGTGACTCCCCACAATTCGAGGAGAGCAAACAACAGGAAGATGGTTTCCATATGTTAAAAGTGCGGTTTGACTGTCTTTTTCCTTTCCTTTTTCTTTTTTTCCCCTCTTTTGGATAAACGAAACCATGAGTTTGCGCCTTGAAGTCCTTTAGGGATGCGCCTCTCCAGAGACAGTGAGCAATCGCTTTAACATGAAACCACTCTCAAATAGATTTAAGGGGCGGGTGAACGAGGCAGAGAGACAGGCCGACCGTGCAAACAATAATAAGGGATAAAGCTCTCTGATGTTCACTCAAGGGCATATCATGTTATTGATAATTCCACACTCTCAGACACACATGCGCCAGGCTCGAGCAAACATTAGGCGGCCACATCAATACCGTAATGCAGTTGCCTTTCATTATTTATGAAAATCCCGTGAGTGAACGTTTGGCTCTAAGGACAGGGGCTGCTGTGCTTTTAAGAGCACGAGGCTGTGTGTTTTAACGCCACTCAAGCTTTCTGACACGAAACCAACAGCCAGATTCTCCAGTCTGCCGAGCCCAACATGTCCGTGGATGTTTTTCTAGTAAATATTTATGAGCACTCTCTCGACAACTATTGTGTAATGTGTGCATCTATTAGAGCAAGACGTTTATCTGACTACAAACCCAGGCACAGAATGTCGGCATGATTGTGTGTGGTTTGTGTTCATATGTATGTGGAATGCGAGTGTATGTGAAGGTGGCAGCTGTGTGTGTGTGCTTGTGTGTATGTCTGTTTGTGTGGTACGTGAGTGTGTGTGTGTGTGTGTGTGTGTGTGTGTGTGCGAGGGTGGCAGCTGTGTGTGTGTGCTTTTGTGTGTGTCTGAGTGTGTGGTACGTGTGTGGTACGTGAGTGTGCATGTGTGTGTGTGTGTGTGTAGATATGAAACAGCCAGGTGTAGAGCAAATTTAGCAAAAACACCCACTCATCTTAATGACTGCTTAGCAGCATACCATGAGAGCTGGGCGACGTACAGAGCATATGCCACGGCGACTACTTTAGCTTCTCAGGCTTTAATGAGGAAACTTCCGAGACACGCGGCGAGCAATCACTGCAGTCTGGAGCAGGGACGTGCTCTGAATGAGAATCAGGAGAGATGGGATCCCATATTAACAACCATCCCTGCTTGTCAGTGTTCGAACAGACAGCAACTGTGACAAATGAGGATCTTTTGGGTGAAGACCCATTCACAAGCACTTGAGACAGTCACCTAACTTTACCCTTATTTAGGGGGGGGGGGGGGGGGGGGGGGGGGGGGGTGTAGTGGGGCAGACGCTTAACAGCACTACCACGTCTGGAATAGATAATTTGCTGCATTTATCGACTCTGCCTGGTTTGAACTGAAATGTTGCGCTATGCAAATGCTTCCTGTGTCACCTGCACTTGCATGTCAAGGGCAATAGAGAGCAGAGGAGGGTTGACATTTCCATGGCATCTCAGCAGGGCTAGATTTGGGGGTGGTGGTGTTGGGGGGGGGTTCGGTCAAAGAGCCCTGAGTGCATCTTGGCTCAGCAGATCAGCTGAGAGGCCTGGCCTGACATCCTTCAATGACTCATCGAGGAAAGGTGTGGAAAGGCCAGCGCTAAGTACCAGCTGTTCCACTGTGCTCAATAATGCGCTGCCACAATACGCTGGAAGAGAAGGAAGAACACGTGCCCTTTCAAAGCAGGCTTTTGCTTCGCACTTGTTCCCGAAAAACAGACAGACTTAGTGACGCAGTGCACTGACACAACCGGGATTATTTTTACAGGTGTACCCTACCCCATCCCCTTGCTTGTCCTCGCTTGTGTATTTCATGTGTTTATCTGTTTACAGTTGTGCTGCTGACACACTGCCTTACAGTACTCCATTATGGCAGCCATGTAAATCAGTGTGAATACCAAATGTGACACGCACACACCACACACACACAGATACTGCCAAAGCATTCCAATACCGTAAATCACACAGACAACCTCCCGCCATCGCCTCCACTCAGGACCTCCCGGTGCAAGGCACTGGAAACGCATTAGGAAGCAGAGGGACTGAGCAACACGCCCCATGGGAGAGAGCCAACAGCTGGCTGTGAAGTGATGATAACATAAGGTGTAGTAACTACAGGCTTTTTTTCCACACTTCTCACTGCTATGCGATGCTCTCTCATGACTTTTCCTTTATTATTTATCTTTTTTTAAGTCTGTCTGCAGATTTTCTGCCCCACAAGAGATCCCACAAATTTCTTCTTTTAGGTTTGCTCAGGGTCACAGCTTTGTGTCTTGACTCTCACGTCAGTTCTGTGTATCTTTGTTCTCCTCTCAGTAATAATTTACTTATGCTGCTTTAACATGTCAGTACCTGTTTGTCATCATTTATTCATATTTGCTTTTAAATGCATATTTCATATTGACTTGTGGTTAAATGCGGACACAGGGAAGTGGGGGAAATAAATCCTAAATTTTTTTGTAGATTTTTTGCAGTAGCAAAATCTTATATTTCTGCTGACAGAATTCGAAACATGGATGGTGGACCACTGATCTGTTTACATGAAAAGCCGGGAGCTTGGGGCATTTTTACTTTCCCTCTTTTTCCAAAAGAGGTGCCACGGGAGGTACAGCGGGTCCACGCGGCAGCAAGCGCTGTTGTCTTCGGTGAGGAATGGGATCCCCGTGGATTTGAATTATGGATTGCCATGCTGCAACCCCAGCTTGTAGCCAGGACTAGCAGAATGCCAGCAGCATCTTCCGGGAGAAATAGTCGGTGCAAGTGATATGTGGTGGAAAAACAGTGCAGTGTAGCAAGCTCGATGAAGACCATAAAGTATTTTGGAAAGCCAGTATTTTGTTTTGAGAAAATATACAGCTTGCAAAAAAATATGTGAATCATTTGCAATGAGCTACCATTCTGCATAGTTGGCCATAATATGATCTGATCTTTATTAAAATCACTAGTGTAGACGACCTGGCTTCATTTTATGACTCCCAAAGCACGGTGATCAAACCCAGGGATTAATTCCAAAAGTTTACTTACTTTTGCACACAGTATTATGTATTTTTGACTAAAGCATGAAGAAGGTAGGTAACTGCAAAGGATTCGCATACTTTTAAGCAGCACTGCGTATAGGCATTCACTAACGCCACTGAATCTGGAGTCTTGTCTGTGGCACTGTCTATATGTGTAATGAGTGGTCTGGAACACTCAAGTGTGTATGTGTAAAAGTGTGTGTGTGTGTGTGTGTGTGTGTGTGTGTGTGTGTGTGTGTGAGTGTGTGAGAGAGCGTGGCTACTGTACGCACCGAGCACATTGCCTGAGGGTACCTGTTCCAGCTCCTCCAGCTCGCGGCCCATCAGCAGGTACAGGCTGTCCAGGCTGGTGCAGGCCAGGTGGGGCACAGCAGGAAGGGCATCATCAGCTGCCGAACTGCCCCCTGGCAGCTACCACCGAAAG
>CM050207.1:9839782-9887282 GCA_027475355.1 Coilia nasus
ACTGCCACAAGAAAGAAAAGTGTCTGCAGTCTAAAGCACTTCAAAGACAATCTCACTTTTCAATCTCACTGTGACAAGACAATGATATTTTACTGTTGTCCACAGTTGTCCAAAATGACTTTCAGTCAAAACGATGATAAAACATGATACATGATAAAAAAAAACAATTCTCACAATAATTGTGATCTGTTTATTTTTGTATTTGATGACTGTTGTTGATGTTTAATATGGTAATGCTAGGACAATAAAAAAAAAATTAAATTTAAATTAATGATGAATCTCATGTGATAAAACCATGGCAACATCCTGTCCCCAGAATGGATACATCAAATAACTATAAATTATTGTGAGGTGGCATAGGCTATGACATATTTCTTTATTAAGGTGTAATTATCTCATATTATTGTTAGGATACATGTGAAACTCAAAAGAGTGTAAATCCAGATCTGTGATTCCATCACCCAAAAAGTACAGCAAAATAAAACATGATACTGTTTTAGACCAGTTTTATGATGACACATTACAAACCCATGATTGTATTGTGGAAAAATTCTGACACTGTTCTTTCTGGCACCGGGCTTGCCAAACTCTCCCCGCGGTCGACAATTAGGCTAATGTTCACTGAGCTACACCCAAACATTAAAAAGCTATAACCTCCCACCCCCAGAAGACAAGATCACCGTCAAAAACACGTTTGCTGTTTGTTGTTAGGGATTCCATATCAGTCACAAAGCAAAGGTAGTACTATACACTTGCCAAACCCTAACAGCAGTCTGATTACCTAACATGGCATGGCTATGGCTGTGGTCATGCCTCACTGAAGTTTTATAACTGTCAAAAGCCAAATATGTCACTAGCATGCGTCCGTTCAACATCTCGTTTTCTCCTCAAACTCCTTCATTGAGCCCTGAAAGAAATACTAACAATAGGAATAACCGTTTAAAAAAAAAAAAAAAAAAATCATAAGCGACAAAGGTCAGGTCCCTGTAATTATGGCAGACACGCACTCTGGGGCCAAGCTGGAAAAACACAATTACTCAGGACCGGTTTGGAGCAAATCCGTGCCACATGTGACATGTGAGACCTCACACAGGAGTGTCATTGTGGTGAGTGAAGGGGACGCTGTGCGAGAGGCCACAGTGAGAACGGACGTAGCGCGGCTGCTGGCACGCCCCTCGAACAGTGTCGACACATCCTAAGCCCATGTAATAACAAAGTGGCCGCCCAGAATAGGCCTGACACACACACACACATGAACAACCACAGACATACACACTCATGCACAACCACACATACACACACACACACACACACACACATAAACACACATGCACAACCACACACACACACATGACTAGTTACGATCGCGGCTGGAAGTGGCCCCGCTGCAAACATGATTACACCTCTGCTTACATAAATTACGAGGACATAAAAGATGCCCAGCACCACGAGACCTCAAGAGAAACACACAAATCCAGAAATTAAAGAAATAAAAAAAACAGAGCCACTGAAGTAATGGTCTGAACGTTGGGAATTCTATTTATTCCAACCCAGCCATACATTGGGAACAGTGAATCTGAAAGTGCTTTCCCCTCAATAAAACCATTCACCATTAACATATGAGTAAATGTTTTGGTCTCTATCACTTTTCAAAATGACGATGAAGACATATCTAACTCTTAAACACTGACACTCTAGTATGTCATACCCCCAGGCTGCCAGTGTTTTTTACCATGGCTGGGCCTCTGTGTGTTTTCCCTTTGAGTTCAGATGTGTCACTTAATGACAATAATGGGAACAGCATGAGCTTGTTTTATGGCCCTCACTGCAGTGGTTATGAAGTAATGGGTTCCGAAACTTCAAGTCAGACTGTCAAAACCCACAAGCCGATTCTTTTTTTTTTTTTCCTTCTTTCGTACCTAACTGGAAAAAAATGAGGGGGGGAAAATGAAAAGATATGTCAGTACTAAAGCTGTCAACAACACACCCCTCATAGGTTTTTACCAGGCAAAGATTATGCTTGTAGAGGCTTTCCATTTTAGGGAAAAACCATACGCAAACTCTGTTGCATGACGCTGGACCAAAAAAATATGCCGAATGGAATTTTCACCAACAGATCAAAAACATATCTTTTTCTGTTTTCAGTGTAACCAAATGTCAGCATGTGCAGTGCCATACAAAAATCTTAATAATTCATCTAAAATATGTTAACATTACCGCATGTTACCACTTCTGTTGGTTCTACAAGACCTGTTAACTTGATAAACATTCCTTAAAATTATGGCCAAGACAGACACCGCATTCGTCATGCTGGATTGTGTGTGACAAACATGGATTTATCTATTTTAAATGTGTGGTGGTAACTCAAAACCACACAGATACATGCACCAGATTCTTCTCAGTGCTGTCAGTAAGACATTGAGACTGCTGTTGTTAGGGGATATTTGGTGTGTAGTAGTCAGCATGCCTAGTCTGCCTCACAACCACACCAAGCCATTGATGAATCTCCGACCATGGTTATCAGCCAATCAGCAAGAAGGACTCCTCGCCGCCAAGAGCTGGTACATAACCATGGAGAGGTTACCCCACACACTCCTGAGAACTGCGTGATTATCCTACCATGGCGACCCAAACTCATCATCGCTATGGCAACTGCACGCACGCACACACAGCCATGGCTGTCTTGAGCAATGGAGAGCTGAAATGCCATTTTGCTTTCATTAAACACTGTGGTTTACCTCGGAATATCACTTATTTTTTAACATAACAACATTACCCAACCTTAGTGGAATCCCATGATAATTAAAAAAAAGCTGTTAAAAACCAATTAGCAACAGCAACAAACGATTAAACAAACTTAAACTTTCATGCCACGGAGATTACGTCCATACATAACAACTGCAATTTCATATTCAGTGGGGGCATTACAGCCATGGTGGAAAGTATTCCAGCACTCAAAGGCGGCTCTCTCATAGTAATGACTTTAATCCACTTAACTCTGAATAGCATTGGTTTTACACTGTCTCACTTCTGTAAACACACATAGCTACAGTAGGATCTGGGTCAGCTTAAGTAATGCTCCTATAATATGCAGGGGTTGGAAGTTTTTCCTTAAAAATGTAGGTCAAAAAGAGCGAGCAAAAGAGGGGCGTGCAGCTGCTGAGGCTGATGTTGCTCATGTGGAATAATTCAAAGGCACATCATTCCATTCAAATAAAAACACATCGAAAATGATGGCAGGGGAGGGAAAGAAAAGATGAATGGAGGTGTCCTTATACCATCTGCTCTTGCACAGAGGGGAGAGAGGCCCCATTTTTAAACCCTTCCCTTTCTTACCACCCATCCCTGAAGAGAAGGTTTCACCAAAGTGCAAGAGTTTGGGCATGTCAACATGTAGCATCCTTCAAGTGCTGGAGAGTACACATGAAGCCTGCTGGGAACAGTGCATTAAAAATGCATACTAAAAAAACACACAGATGCACACACATACACATAGACGTACGTACACACACAAACACACACACATACACACACACACACACACACACATACACACACAAACACACACACAAAAACCTCACAACTAGGCTTCTATCTGCAACAAGCTCTTGTCCCAGTTGTTTTGGGGGTAGTTTGTGTGTGTGTGTGTGTGTGTGTGTGTGTGTGTGTGTTCTATGACATCCGACAGCAGGTGGCAGCACCTGGGCAGGTGAGATGCTAAGCCTCATTAAAGATGCTTCTCTGCAGAGGGGGACCCGCATCCTCACAAGGAGGATGTCACCCGCCCAAACACATCTCCTTTGCCTCTCCCTCTTGACAGCTTGTCTCTCTCCCTCTCTCCTTCTCTCTCTTCTTCTCTCTCTCTCTCTCTGTCCCCCTGCCTCAGCCAGTTAATGGCAGGCCCTTGCAATTATGGCTTGGTTGCCTGACAGGAAAAGTGGACGGCTGGTGGAATCCTGTGGGTTTCTGCACGCTCCAGAGCCCTGAGAGGGCTGAGGAAGCTGGAGATCAGCTCAGGTCAGAGAGGGAGAGAGAGAGAGAGAGAGAGAGACAAAGAGAGGGGGAGAGGGAGAGGAAGAGAGAGGTGGAGAGGGAGAGAAAGAGAGACGGAGAGGAGGTGGGGGGTGGGGATTGGGCGTTTACGCAAGGCTGCACGGAGCTGGCAGTAGTGGCAGCAGCGGTGGTGGCGGTGGCGGTGGCGGTTGCGAAGGCAGAGGGGGGGCAGCTGCAATGGGTTTTGGGGGAGGACATACAAAAGCAAATAAAAATGACGTGGCCCTGTTCACCCCTGTGAATCATCACCTTCACTATCTGCCTTTGGTGTGTTGGCCAAGTCTCGAGGAAATTAGTACTTATGCAAAGAAATCATATCATACCAGTAATCAGTTCAAAAACAAGCCTGCATAATGTGGGAAGGGGAGTATACAACAATATATGACCTCCAGGAATGCACTTCAGTGTGCAGATGTCATCCTGCACACAGATCACAGTGTCTGATCTCAACAGATCTCATCCTTTAATCTCGGAGTACCACAGAGCCTCACAAACACCAGGGTCAGAGCTCAGGCTAATTAAAATAACAGTAAGGACCAGATGAAACCAGAGGAAACCATTACGTATATCTAATTACCACAACCATTTCTAACATCTGAAGAGTAAAATTGCAACTTTCCTTTCTAGTGTTTTTCCAGACATCAAGTACTCCAAAGTAAACATTCTATTCATCTAGTGTAATCTTTACCATGGTCAGTGATGGTGGCTGCTCGAGTATCTTGCCTACTTGTTGAAGACCGAGCGAGAACGGTACAATAAGAGGTCTCCAACAATCTCCCTTTCCATATTCCCACATGTTGTGCAGGCGAGGCAATTAAACCAACACAAAGATCCCTAATGGCTACCGCCCATCCTCTCTGTTTCCTGTGGCCATCTGCTTTCAATGACTAAACCCTGTGCACCAGTGTCACTCTGGCCTTTCATGTCAGAAGTCACCATTTTGGATTCTTAATCACATTAGCATGTTGCAGTTCAACCTGCGTCCAACGACACCCCTGACAGCCCAGGAGATTTATGAGGCTGATACAGCAAGCGGCACTTTATTTAAAGCTCCATGCTTGTTGCCCCCTTAAAAGAAAAGCAGGCTAATACTCAGCTACATCAATCCATAATGTGGGGCGTATCACGACCTGGAGCCTGTTGTTTTAGGTCCATTTTGCTTTAATGGGGGAAAAATGAAAAACAGGCGATGAAAGGACACGGGACAGCCACAGACAGGTACTGTCTGGCAGAGCTGGAGATGTCAAGACGTCATAGATGCTTTACAGCGGGAGGCTGGGGGAAACCACTTCCCGTGAAAAACAGAAGGCCTGAAAAATAAGGCACTTCAGCGTGTCCCTACTGAGCAAAGACTGGAATTATTTAGTTTTAAATCAGCCCGACATGTTAGAGAGACTGTTAGCATTAACAGGGTCCACCCACTCCGCTTTCGCTGAGAGAAATGGGGTCTTTTAAAAAAAAAAAAAAGGATGGAGGAGGAGAAGGATGTAAGAAACCACAGGCGCAATCCCACCACCCCCGCACTCAACTACACCCCCCCCCCCCCCCCCCCACAACCAAATCCCTCACCTTCTCTACACCATGGTTCTCCAGAACAAAGGCGTTCTTCTGGTGGCCATGCCCTAGCGGCAGGTCAGCAGTGCGCTGAGTAAACACGCCTAGTGCTCCATCTAGTGTCTGCCCTCCAGACCCTCAACCATGACTCAATCCCAGCAGGGGAGGGGGGGGTGGAGGGGTCGGGTGTGGAGGAGGCAAGCAGAAGAGTGTTTGATTCGAACACTCCCATCTCAGACAGAACCACAGACCCTCGACCTTGAGGAAGGGAAATACTTTCAATGTGTGAGCCTTTAGTATTGCTTCGCATTATGGATCTTACATGGGGGTCCACTTATTGTTAAGGGCTGTATTGTGTATTTAGGTACATGTTCTGCGGATGTGCAGCAAAACAAAGTAAATGTGTATTCTCCTCATTTAAGGCACAGTAAAGAAATCACATTTAGTTTGAAAATGTTTGAGGACTCTTGTAAAAATGACTGATTTCTGTATCAAAGTAAAGGAATAAAGTAGAGCTTTTCCAGTAACCATGAGACTTAAAACTTAAAAAGTTTATTTAGGTATTACTTCATGAACTGAAAACTATTTTAGGTTTTAGCACCTGTGTTAGCATTTAATCCACGTTGACAACTGTGGCAGCTTGCTAACAACCTTTGTAGACAGCTAAAGCCTCTTCATTATTGATTTATGAATTCAGAGCCACTCTTCTTTGCAGAGATGTGAAATAATTTAGAGTACTTTGCAGGCACACCATGATTTTGCAGACAGATATTTCAATCACCTCTATTTTTGTAGACTGCAGGCCAATCTAAAACTGTTTACATTTCCTTAAATACTTCCAGGTGCATTCTGAGGTAAAGTTTGAATCATCGTCCTGTTGCAGAGACAAACATCTTGTTTTCTTCAAATTCTTGTCTGACGGCATGACATCTGTATTGTGAATTTGCTGATATTCGGTAGAATCTATTCCTCCTCTGTTCCCGACTGCTGGAAGATCCCAAAAAAGAACAGATCCACCCACATGCTTAAAATTTGTTGAGGGGTTCTGTTCTTCAAGTGCAGCTTCTTGTTTACTCCAAAAAAAAAAAAAAAAAAAAAAAGTTGCAGAACAGCGCAATTTTAACATCACTATTGTTTTTAGCACTTCAGTTGCAGTTCACTCACAGTTTTAATTCAGCACTGTCGTAAGATTCTCTTTGATGCCCTATTTCGGTAGGTAGGCAAAATATTTTTGTTATTGTGATTATAAATTGCAAAGCAGATGTGCTTTTTAATCTTTCTAGAACCTTCTACAGCACGTGGCCATCAAATCAGTTTATTCAGACCCTTTCTCAGCTGCTTAAAGATCCTATATTTTTGGAAACATTTGAAGAGTCAATGAATTTGCTTCATAAGTGCCTTCAATGACTGTTCTCCATGTTCTAACATGTTAAGTGATGCATGACAAGTTAATGTTATGTTCAGAGACATTAAAATGAGAGCCTATAAGCGCATGCTATAATTATTACTGTTTTGGTTTTCCCTATTTTTGAGCCCATTACATTTGAAACTACATGTGCGAAATTCCCACTGTTAAATATTAAATATTCCTTTTCTCCAAGGGTTGCTCTTTTTACGACACATGTGTAACATTGTTTTGTAAAGTGTTACACATAAAATAATAAAACACTACACAATAATAAATTATAAAATAAGAAAGCATTACATTACCAAACATACTGTAACAACAACGATCCTGCATTGTGTTTAATGTCACCAATTCTCTAACAAGCAAACATTGCACAAACAGTTACTGCTTGATAAAATTCTATCAGTCAATCTACGCAACTGAGTTCTGGCATGGATCAGCCTCAAAGTGCATCAGCGCTTATTTAGTTTTGCTAACATTCAAAGAGTCAACATTGGCCTTTGGAGGAGATCTGCCATTTCTGAATGCTTCTCTAGTGTTGTTAGTATGTTTCCTTTTATGTTTGCTCTTAAATACATTTATACTTTACCTAGATCACCTTCAATATTTACAAAAAAGTACAACTAATATAAAGATGACCTCATCTGTTTTTTTATACTTTCATGAGCAAGATTTTTAAAGATTTTTCTTTTTTTTTAGTAAAAAGTGAGGTGTTTCAGCTGGCAAGTCAGATTAACATATTGGAGACACTGCTAATAAAACTGACCTTTCAGTGGACTAAAAATGTCTTCAGTTGTTGACTAGCTCCTACTTAGCTTGAGATAGCAGACGCAGGATTAGCCATGCCAGAATTGCATCTCATTATTTCCATCCTCCTGTACCAGGGAAAGCTGATCCAGGATCAAAGTCCCCTGTGTGACTCAGTGTGTGTGTGCCAGTGTGGGCAGCATAGAGAGAGAGATCTGGCATCTGGCAGCCAGCGCTGGACTGAGAGGGAGCGGAGCTGCATGGGAGCGCCTGGATGCGTGGCGGAGAGTTTGGACGTGTCCTCACCGGCCCCCTTCCCTCGGTCCCCCACACCCCCCCGCACCACACCGCCCCACCCCACCCCTCTCCTCTCCTCTCCTGTTCCAGCACCTGCTGCAGATCAAAGGCCACTGGCGCACGTTAAAACATCAGGGAAGCGGGCCAAACGCACGAGCACGAGCACGAGCGTGGACCGCCACCACCTGCACCCAGGGCTCGGCTCAGCTGCTCGACTGACACGTGTGATGCATGTGTGGAGACATGAATGCAGACATGTAAATTCATGCGCATACATCCCCACACACTGCAGAAATGCAAACATGTACCTGCAGATACATAATGCAGATATGATGCAAATACTGTTGACATTACCCAGACACACACACACACACACACACACACACACACACACACACACACACTCTTATAAAAGGGAAACAATTCTAACAAAAATAGAATGGGCTCTGTTTGGAGAAAGGGTTTCATGGAACAAGAATGTAAATAATCAATGAGTCAGTCTGGCAGGAGCAAATGAGGTCTGTTGCTATTGGGGCCCGTGTGCAGAGAGACAGGCCTGCTGAAGTGTGAGACGTGGGAAAGGAATTAAAAAAAAGGTGAGGCCACACCAGACACCATCTGATGGACTCATTCGCTCTCTCTCTCTCTCTCTCTCTCTCTCTCTCTCTCTCTCTCTCTCTCTCTCTCTCTCTCTCTCTCTCTCTCTCTCTCTCTCTCTCTCTCTCTCTCTCTCTCTCTCTCTCTCTCTCTCTCTCTCTCTCTCTCTCTCTCTCTCTCTCTCTCTCTCTCTCTCCCTCCCTCCCTCTCTCTCTCTCTCTCCCTCTCTCTCTCTCTCTCCCTCTCTCTCTATAGTGCCCAGGGCTGGAAAATGCAGCTGGATCAGTCACATACCTCTGCTTGTTCTGTGGCAGTGCCTTTGAATCCACCGCAAACATCTTCGATACAAACACAATCACTGGAGCTGTGTCTTCATTCGAGCACTCCAGGAACGCTGTCAAGGATAGGGAATGAACAAAAAAGAATGCTGCTAAGATGTAAAGAAATCAAACAGAATGAAACCACAACGTTTTCTGAGCTTAGATGTTCGGTATGCGCAGCCTGCAAACATTTTGCCTTCATGGCTGGCTGTGTTTGTGACTAGGGCCCAGCATGAGTTCCAGTCAATGGAGAGGAATATCAATGTGAACCTCCATGCACATGGAGGTGAATCTGTAATAAACCCAAATGAATGTCATAAAGATGGGAAATAGTACATCTCAAATCAGTTGAAATAGAGCTGCCCCCCCGCCCCGACTGCCAATGATGCAGTCAGCCAGGTAACGTGACCTACAGGGTGGAGTCGGGGGGGGGCTTTGGAAAGATGCGGCGCCTGCCAATATCGCAACCTATGGCCACATCGCGAAGTTGCCTTGGCGGATGGAATTTCGCACGAGCTTCTGATGAGATGAAGAAATAAAAGCCTGAAGGAAACATAAATACAGTCGTAAAAGTCTGACATGACACGAAGCCTGCGCCTTGAGGCCGTGAAATGGCTGGTCAAAGCAACCCCTCCCCTCACTATCTAGCCAAGATCAAACAGTTTCCTTCGCTACGGGTGCTGATACCAACACCAGCCTCCTGCTAGGAGCAGCCCATGAAAAATCAATCTGGCTGAATTTTACGACAACAGCACTCGACAGCAGACTCCACCCTGTGCCGTGTAAGACAAAGCCAGAAGCATCTGTGTGTCTGCGATGAGGACAGGGTTGCGGAGGCTCACCTCTCTTGAGCTCCTGCGTCTGCTCTGGCAGCGAGTCGAAGCGGCGCATTCCCACGCTCATCAGCTTCTCCACACGCTCGGCCGCCATGTCGAGCGGGCTGGGCAGCTTCTCACACACCATGGCTGCGGGACAGCGTTAAGGAGCCTCAGCCAAGGCCCGCAGCCAACACACTTTATCACGGGCAGCAGAAAAGCCCATATCACTTGGACACAGATAACCCCGGTTACACAACAAGTCATGTTATACAGTGGTCCCTCATTATACGCGGGAGTTACGTTCTAAAAATAACCCGCGATATAGGCGAAATCCGCAAAGTAGTCAGCTTTATTTTTTACAATTATTACAATTATAAGATGTTTTAAGGCTGTAAATCCCCTCACTACAATTAGACAGGCATTGACATTTTCTCACATTTCTCTCTCTTCTACTCTCAAAGTTCACACTTGCAAACATACAGCACTTCACAGTCACAGCTAGCGATGGAAGATTTATGTAAGCTGAGCGCATTCTGTACTGTACAGGAGATTGCATGCGCTAAAAAAATCCGCGAAACAGCGAGGCCGCGAAAGGTGAACCGCGATATAGCGAGGGACCACTGTATTTGGATTTGACCATTCTGGCATTTATCTGCATACAAAAAGCACATATATACATAAAACGCACACACAAAGTAAAGTGTAAAATGTTTACAAGGAAAGGCACAGTAACAAACAGATACTGGACACATATGTAACAGCTTAATAAAGCTAACTCATGCCAGAGAAAGAATACAGCGCACTAAATAGCTGGCTTATGGCAGCTGATTCTCTAAAGGAGATACTTGGGTGATCACAGATACAGTACCAGTATCACTGAGCATTCCATCCCGGTTACCACAAGCTTTCCCCCCTGTTGCTGGTGTGTCTGCGTCTAAGTCTGGGTGTTTCGTTGTTGTTGTTTGTCTACGTCGCCTACGTGCATGGGGAGGCTTTTCTTTTCCTTCCTGTTATGTGTCGGTTTTCTGAGTGTGTGTTGCATCTAGGGAGTGGGTGGATGTTGGGCTTTGTTTCATGTATGTGTGTGTGGGGGGTGGGGGGTGGTATGTGGGGTGGGTGGGTCCTTACTGTACTTAGTTACGCTTCTGCATATGTTTCTCTGTGTGATGTTTGACCATCCTTTCTTAGTACACATTACACAATACACAATCACAGAAAAAAGAAAGGATACAGAGCACAGCCTGGGACAGTGGCAGCCACTGGCTGCAGATGGCGCTGAGGAGCACTTTGGGGTCTGAGTGTCGGAGGTCTCGGGTGGCCACCTTCACCCCCAAAGAGGCCACCACCTTCTCCACCTTCTCCTTGTCCCTGCGGACACAGTGACGGCCGTCAACAGGCGTGTCGATGGCATCCCGGGGTAATGGTACAAAACACACAAGGCTCTGAGTGACATGTTACAGGCTATTAATAGCGCACCTTCTCGTGACGACAGCGTCGTACAAACTCCAGATGTTGTCAAGGACAAGCTGCACGAAAAGAGGCTTTTTCCCCTTGGACTGTGAGAAAGGAGATGGAGAAGAAAGCCTTCAACGTCCAGCAGCTGTTCAAACAGACTCGGTCAACATGCATCATACCAGAGAGGTACAGAACCCAGGAAAAGTAATATCTTTTGTGTGTCAATAAAAAGACATCCACCAACCGAAGTTGAACCTCCATAACCACAAGTGTAAAAAGAAAAGCCAAAGCCAGCAGTCTGTGGTTTTGACTTCTTTCAGGCAGCTGAACATTAATTGGCAATGGAAAATGGCTGGTATTTATATAGCCGGACCTTACGTAGTCAGTCGAGCACTCAAAAGCACTTTACCATTGTAAATCGCACTCACCTCGCTCAGGGCACAGATCTGACAGAATTCATCAGAAATAAAGCGAGCACAGGGACCCCTTGAGGTCCAGCGCCTTCTGGAAAGATACTGTGACATGAGTTCGGGGAAACTGGAGGTTCTACTGGGAATACTGGTTCCTCGTTATACCTCCTCATCCATGGATGCCTGCTCCAGGGCACGTAAAGACTTCTCAGAGTTGTTTGTCCGTGCAAACTCTCCCTCTGAAAATCGATGTGAGCAACTAGAGGTCAGGAGCCTGGCGGTAGTGAGGTGCGAACACTGCAGCGCCACTGATTGATCGGTCCTGGCGAGAAGCAACGTCTGACAAGCCGCCGGCCGCTAGTCATTACTGTACGATTCTAATGGGCGCGCAAATGCAATTGTGTTCGTTCGTACTGCAGAGTTTTGGCTGGAAACACGCTTGTGTTGTGTAAGCTGTGTCTAGAGTCAAATAAAGAATTACACTGATTACCCTTGGTTGAAAAAGTGCATCTTGGGTGACTGAATCACAAAGTGTACTGCTGACAGGCACCATCACCATTTACACCTCTGTCTACCATGTGTCTCCATGGAGTCTGGCTGACCACTTACATTCAGAGTTCTGTCCCTGCCTATACCTGCATCAGGACACAGTTGGCTTTACATTACAATGTGGTCCAGTGTGTCTTAGACCATAGCTCCTGGTTTGGCTGAGTCATACTGCACCTTAATAGTCTTTTTAACATTTCGAAAATCCACTTTGTCCCCTAGTTTTGAAGACATTACTGATTTTAATGATATTGACTGCAGAACTGGAAATATTCCTGGTTTTTCAAAAAACCAAAAAAATGTCCCTGGTTTTAATCTTAGCAGTCTGGTCACCCAACTTTTAAGGCAATTGTAAAAGAGGTCCATGAAACCTAACCTAACAACGCTTAGAAGCCAAAATCAGTACTGCTGTGGATCCATTATAAATCAAAAATGCACAAAACCCACTAGCCATCTTGCTTATCCATTACAGTCACATGTTACCGGTAATGCAGATGTTCTGTCATGCGAGGAACAGCACATCAAGGTTCATTATGTTCAGCTGGGATTGGTTGTGGAGGGAATGGGTGGTGTGTGAGTGTGTGGGTGATGGGGGGTGCTATCCTGTCAGAAGGTAGTGGCGGTGGGGGAGCTCTTCCATATATCCATCATGCTGGCTGTGGGCTCACACTATGGAAGAGGAAGCAGTGGAGCGCTAGAAGAGTAGCGCGAGCATGTGAGTGAGTGAGCCCGCCTGCCCGCCTGAACGCCCGCACCTTCCCACTCACTGAAGAGGCCGCTGAGTGACTGGAGTGGAGTCCATTACCATAGTGAAGTTTGCTTTACTCTACACTCATTACAGGCCCAAATGGCACTTGAGACGGTGAGCCGCCATCAGCGGCAGGCAGCGCCGACCCACTCCAGCCAGCACAGCGGGGGAGACCCGAGCACAGCCAGCCCCGCTCACACAGGGCCGACGGGGGCTACGGAGTCACCCGCTTCCCCCTGCACAAACAGCTCCTAACTCACCAGGACTGGCACAGCAGAGAGATAAAAAGCACTCACTCAACGCTAACTAGGTGAACTTGGGTGTGTTACCATGTGTATAGGACATACTTCTACAAGCCTGAAACACTCCACTGGTGTCTTTATTCTGATTTAGTAGCATAGTAACAGACACAGACGTCATAATAACAGTATACCAGTAGCACGCACAGAAGTCCATATCACTGTTGTGCATGACACAAGATAAACCTAAAATAAACAACATATCATTGCACAATTGTCTTACCTCCCAAACTGTGACATTTAGCCTAATGCTACAATGTTTCGAACACAGAGTCTTTGTCAGGTACCGAGGACCTGAATAATACCGTGGTAAAAACATTTTAACCTAAAAATCACAGTTTCGGAGGTGAGTTTTTAAGTTAGGTGAGTGGGAGGTGGGTTTTCTACTATTTATGTCCTACAACCACTGCAATTATTTGGATGTGCACCAATTTACACATTAAGTTCCCAGGATAAACCTAGCCAAACCATAACCCTGGGTTTGAACGAGAATGATGTATGTTGAGATATCAGTCCATTAATTCAGTTGGATGACTTGTGTTACTGCGAATCAATGGTGCCAACAAAGCCTTTCACCTGAGCTCCCTTCATGATCCGTTTGGCTTTGAGGTTGAGGTAGTAATCCCCCCAGAGGGTCTTCAGCAGGACGTCGGAGCGGATCCCCATCTTCTGACTGTACATCTGGGCGAACTGACGAATGCTGCAAAAGGAACAGCAAAGACAAAAACACACGTGTAACATCCAGCACCTCCACCATCCCAGACACTGGGCCGTGTGATCTCTCTCGCAGCACTGAGTCAGCCATGTAAACATCTCTATTTCTAGCCAGGCACACAGAGTCTTTCAAACTTCAGTGCCATGATAGTGCCTGCCGTGTTTGCTCATTAGTGTTTATTGAGAATAATAAGCCAAGCGTTAACTCTGACCACCTACTCAGGCTTTGGCCACACTGTGCCACACTGACTCATCTGTCTGTGTGGGAGAAGAGATGAGACATGTCTATCACCTTCACGCTGCCAAGACCACCAGTCCTCAAACGGCTAACATACCATTCATATCAAAGCTTTCATCATGTACAGACAACAGAGTGGCCCACGGAAATAAAAATAAATAAATAAATAATATCTTAGACACAAAGTCTGTCCTGCTTCCAGTCATCTCCCAAGAGAGGAGGGAAGGAGAAAGAGAAAGAGAAAGACGAGGAGGAGGAGGAGGAAGAGGAGGAGGTGGGGAAGAGGGAAGAGGGAAAATGTTCTTGGATGAAAGACATTAGTCATTTCAACTGCCTTATTTAACTGCCTTATTTTGCTTTTAAGCGGTAATCAAACTGACAGTAAAGCTCGAATAAAAAAAATAGGTCTCTTTGTTCGTCTCTCCAGCTGATGGGTCTACCTGGGCTGGGCCCACACACACAGTGCAGCGGAGGACACTCCCCCTGGAGGTCATTATGCAAGCGCTCTCCAGCGCAGCCGGCTAAATGAGCTGCTCTGCCCACTGTGCTGCTGACCTCGATTGAAGCAGTCCGGTGCTTCTCATCAAGCTAAAAAAAATCATTGCCCTTGTGTGCTGCACGTAGACTCTCCCTATTACAAAAAGTTTTTACTTTGACAATAATGGAGTCCATTAGTGTCCTCTGCTCCAGCTCTGTCCATTCGTAAGGGCTTTTATGTGTCCGTTAGTGAAAATGCTTAATTGTACTTCAAAGTGAAGAGGAGGAGAATGAAAGTGCCAAATTCACTTATGATAGATAACAGGGAAAGCACAGCTCTTCTCTTGTCAGTAAGCATCAGCTGCAGGTCTACCACAAAAAGAAGTAAAATTATCACAATATTTGGAGAGGTTTTAATCTCTGTTATCTTGACAACTATTAAGTCACAAACCTCTAACAACCAAATAAACAGCTTTACAACATCTGGTGCAACAGCTACACCTTCATTTGAAATAAATCTCTAACAATAAGCTGTAAAGATCAATCCAACATCTCCTTGCCAAGAGCTCCACCTTGTGGTTCTGTTAGGAATTACTGTAGCATACACAGAATTAAAGAAGACATGCGCAGTAAAGGTTCAAGAGATGACTACACAAGTACTCTTTCCAGGAGACTGTGGGGAAGTACATACCAAAAGCCCCATCCATCGATCGCACTGGCAAACACTACATTGCCCTGGTCGGGGGAGAAGTAGAGGTGCGAGTCGTCCGTGTCCTCCAGGCCGGCGCTCCAGTCGTACACCTGCTCCCCGCCGCCGCCGCCGCTGGACTCACTGGGGCCCTGCTGCTGGGCCTGGGCCTCCGCCTCCGCCTCCTTCTCAGCGCGCTCCTCCAGCACTTTGGAGGTGAAGAGAGAGCCCGTCACAGCGTTCACCTGGAGCATGTACCACAAGAGCTGGTTAAAGGGCAGCAAATAGGTGATTGGGCCCTGGGCCTGACTCACAGTGCTTCTCAACTACTTTACAGATTTATAGTTATGGCAGCCACCTTAACAACATTTCCCTTCCATTTTAACACAGCTATCCCAATAAATTAAACTTGGGCTAGAAATTAGGTGATGATATTTTAAGAACATGACAATAGATACATTCATCAATCGCCTTCCAATCATACCAGTTGGAAAACTTAAAACAAACACAGTGCAAAGTACTAGTATGAAACATTTTGACTGACAGATTTTTCAACCACACCTCTTGACCTAAGAGCAAAACAACAACCTTAAAGCAACACTAAGTAGTTTTTCAACCTTAAAATGATGTTCCCAAAATCTTTTCAGTGGTGCATAAACTTGTAACAGGGTGAAAGGCACTTCTGAATTCGCTTTGGCGGCCTCCATGGGCTATAACCTCACTAAGTAAGTTTGGAGGAGCAGGCCGTCTCTCTGCAGCTTGAGTGGGGAGACAATTCCGCTTCAAACCTGTAGGGTGACCGAAGACAAAAACTACTTAGTGTTGCTTTAACTAACCTATTCCTTGTGGGAAACCCTGACTGAGGTGGGACATAACTAGTTCTGACCTGTTCCAAGATGTTCTTCAGATGTTTGAATGCTTCCTGTGAAGTGAGTTTTAGTTCCACGATGAGTCTGTCAATTTTATTGATTACGAGAACAGGGCGGATGTTTTCTAGCCAGGCTTGCCGTAGAACTACTTGGGTCTGCAAAAGACAAAAGATTTATGTAGGTAAAGGCACAGTTTGCTACTGTTACGCACTAAGCATGGTTTTCAAATTCATTCATTCATGATCGTATCTGGACACTTGAGGGGCAGACAAACATGACTGTTATTGTCACTAGCCATCAAGAATATGTGCAAAATAACTCTGTGTTCTAGATTAATATGATGCTACGTTGGAATGCTAAGGAAAAGGAAGAAAAGCTTGCACATCATGACATTGACAATTATATCACCAAAATTCTAGTTAACATGTTCGAGGCTTTTGGTACCGTCTGTCTTCTTGCTATACATTTCAGGTAGTTAGCACACTAGTTACGGACTAAAACACAGCACTGCTATTACTGTATCTTTTGCACATACTGGATGGTTATATCAACCTTCAAGATATCATAAATATGTCTGCAAGCACAAAAGCTAAATCACTAAGTCAATACTTTATTCATAAACTTATTGAAGTGACCACATGCGACCTGTTCTGGAGTAATGAGTTGAAGGATGCAGGTCTTTACACTGGGGTACAGGACGATTACACTTGAGGACAGACCTGAGGACAGACGCCTTCCACGGCATCCACCACAACAATGGCTCCATCACAGAGCCTCACTGCGGTTGACACTTCTGAGGAGAAGTCCACATGACCCGGCGAGTCAATCAAGTTGATGAGGTATTCGTTATCACCTAGAAAGACATTACCACATAAGCCTCTGGCAAAGGTCCTAGGTGTTAACTGACAGGTGTAATCTATTAGCAAACACGGTATGTAACAAGAAATGAATTACCTGATGCATAATGTAATGAGATTGCACTGGACTTCATTGTTATTCCCCTGATCTGTTCATCTTCTCTGCTGTCCATGTATCTTAACTGGACGTAAAACCAGTATAGATACATTATGAACACCGACAAAAATGTGCAACAGTGGAAAAAAATACTTTACATGCAATATTAAAGTTTTCAGAATGACAAACATTTATGAAGATTTTCATCAAGCCTCTTTACCTTTCCTGCCAAACGACTTGATATGATGCCATTGCTAGCAACCAAGCAATCTGCCAAAGTCGTTTTTCCTATAAATCCCAAAAGAAATAAATCAAAGAGGAAGCAGTGTGTCAAGTGAACGTAAAGTTTTCCAGTTTTTAAACATTAGTACATATTATTGTTTTTTCATATTCAGATTAATTCCGACTTACCATGATCTACGTGAGCTAAGATACAGATATTTCTAATGTTGGCAGTTATCTTCTGCAAATGAATTATTTTTTCCAAGCTCGTGTGGCCCATCGTTGACTTCGTTGATGTCACCTGACAAATAAACAAACAAAACCATGAACGAACAAACATTTACAACCCTTTTCACTGTTGGCCCCGAAATCACATTGTAGCTGTTATTGGCGTATATGACTTGTTCAATTAAAAGTTCTGAGAAAAAATAAAATGTGTAAAAAGCCTTATCACTGAACATGTGAGTCTTTCATTCTCTCAGCTTATGCGAGCATGCCATGTAAAGTACTACCCCTAGTAGTAAGGCTGCATAGTATGCAAGAACATAGTAAAAGAAGTAGTCAAAGAACAGGCTACTACCAGAGAATGTTTTCTGCTACTACATAACATTGACGCTAGCTGTCATGTATGCTAACTAGTTAGCTGATGAAACACTTCTAAATCATTTTGACCATTGTTTATTTGCCTTTGACTTCCGATCTCAGTTCGGAAAGGCAGGGCATGCCTGAAAAATATAGATAAACAATTTAATTGAGTATTTTGAAAACTATCTGTCACGTATGGAAAGAATACACAAACTCACGTTGCTGTCTCTATCCAGGAAGTGACGATACGTATACAATGCAAACTTTAACCTTACACGTCACACACGGCGTTACCTAGAAACGAGCTTTGCAAACGTTCTACGGTTGCTAGGGAATGCTGTGCAAATCGTCAAAAAAACTTTAGTGACAGTAGGTTGGAAGAAGGAGAAAGGTAGGAAATTTCACTTCTTTCCACTGAGCAGTGGAGAAAATGACACGGCGTTGTATTTGTGAACTCTGCAGCTGTGGGTAAGAATTGTTATTTATCATATCTGGCAACTTGTTTACAACAACTGTTTTTGAACGAGGTCAAGTATATTAGTAATTAATGCGATGATGTGTAACACAACCGTATCCTGCGCACTAATACCAGTCTGTTCACATTCTCTGCTGATACTCAATGCACAGTAATGCTGCATGTTATTCTTTAGATCTGGAAATAGCACGGGGAACGTCTTGAAACAGTCCTGAACCATAGGTTGCCTTGAAGTGAAAAGGTTTACAATATAGATGCATGTTCTAAGTATCAGCCAATCACAAACTTTGGAACCATGACATAACCACTAGCCTGTCACACAGTGTAGCAAAATGCTATCCAATATGGCAAAACAAGTGATACGTCATTGGTGAGGAGGTTTACAAAATCGACAGGACCACAGCAGACATTTGAGACCCTGGGTCTATATTAATGTGAAAAGACATCTCTTGACCAGCTTTCTCAAAAATATGAAATATCAATTAGGCCAATTCATTTTCAATCATCAAATTTGATCCAATTATATAGAGTGGTGGGAGGGGATCTTTAAAATGCTACGTAGCCTACCACTTCTTAGTCTATTTCAGTTACAGATAACAATGGAAAATTTAAACCCTAATCTGCAAGTCTGCTTTTGGAAAATAGCCTAGCGTAAACCTATAGTATGGGTTTCACAGTGGACTGTCAAAGGTGTAGGCTAACTGTAAAATGTTGAGAGACCAGACAAAGTTCAGCCTTGTATTGCAAAGTAAACCATGTTCTGTAGTCATTCTAATCCTTTAATCGTTTTTACATTTGTTAGAGCAATGTCAATCTTCACAACAAGTGGATTTAAATTAAATTGTAACAGCCAAGCTTCAATATTACAAATGTAACTTTGGTAGTACTCTTCTGATTGGTTAGTGTGCCTAGAACACGAGAAGCACTCCTGATAGGTGAGTTTTGGTGTATGTTACACAAGGAGGATGACCTGTATAAAAGTCATAGATGTGAGAAGAGTAACTATTCGGACAGACTTGTGAACCACAGGGTTAGTTGCAGCCCTTGCAATTACATAACTGCAATGTTTTAAATTGCTATTTCAATTGAACATCGATTAATTGTGCCGGCCTTAACTAAATGATAGTATAATGCTACTGAAACGTGCTAGATTCAGTGGTGCCACCAAATCACATGCCAGTCTTATGTATTTGTGGTCTAAACTATATCTAAAACTGTACCAAAATATTTCATACATAGTTCATACATTCATTTAAGAATTTATTTAACAGGGTATTATTAAACTACATACACACCCTTCTCCCTTTATTGATTAAAATGATTAATGCATTAATTTGTTTATCTATTCGTTGTTTTTAAGACGCCACCGTTGCCCGCACCCACCTACTGCACTGTATGGAGCGAAGGGGAATAAACAATGTGTCATCACAGAGTACTCAGAGAAGTACCCTTCCTATGGACGTCATCATCCACCACCAAGTCTGAAACCTAAGCAGGACCTCCAGGGTAGCAAAGGGAAGATGGATGGAACTACAACATTCAAGTAATTTTGAAAAGCTTTCATTTTATTCTGTCTAACTGCCTACCAGTTAATGCACTGTAAGATCTCTGCACACTAGGAATACTGCGTAATCGAGTAATTTGATCAGCTTGTTATTTTCAGGACGGATTTTGTCCCTTATGATATTACGCCACGCCCTGGTCGGCAGAAGGCCGAATACAAGCCCAACCCTGGTGAGATCGACTTGGCCACTACATACGACCAAGAGTTCCCCTGCTACACAGTGAAAGCTGCCCCCCCTCGCAGGCCAAAAGAGAGATATCACAGGGGATCAGGGAAATTGGACACCGTTCCCACTTATAAAGGTAACTAACCTCAGCATCACTGCATGTTATGAGGTTTAGCATGCCATACCTGATGGATTGCCATTGATGACTGGTTCACTCGTTCACTATTTACTGTTTTCTCATTGTGCTTGTTGTGAGTATGATGCCATTATACAATGTCAGAATGAGCTCTCTAATTGGTCTCAATGAAGTGCTCACAAAGCTCAGGTACTTATTATTTAGTCAACTTCGCTTTACAAGCACTCTAATTAGTACCAAATTAAGAGCCAATCAATTCATTCACAGTTGTACCTCACCTTATTATTGCTAATGAAATACTGACATTTTATCATTTAAAAATAATTCACACATGACACAAAGTGCTCCATGACCTGGCAATATAAGACACTTCTGTTAGAGAAGAGTTCATAGTAAACAGGTTGTGACATGTAGACCACAATCTATCAAGGACACCTTATTGTGAACTGACTGGTTTATAACATGTCAGACTGTGTGTGTGTGTTGCCATGTGAGGATATGTACATAATGAATAAAGTAGTTTTACATTTACACAGAATAGAATGGAACAAAACTGGCTTTGTATTAGCCTGTTTTAAGTAAATTAATATGTTTTTAATTTTTTGTAAAGGTTGATTAAAGCTTAATTAAAGGTTCAAATATATTTTCAATTAATCTTAATAATATGGTGGGGATAACTGTTTTGAATGAATTTAAAAAGGGAAACATGGATTCAGTTTAATAAGTGTGAAATATTCTCCTACAGAGGACTTTCGCCCATGGGAGCTGTCAAAGAGGGAACTAAGAAAGCCTGACTTGACGTATCAACCCCCCTCAGAGAAATTTGGGAACTCAACAACATTTCAGGATGACTTTGCTCCAAGGGGCCTGGTACCGCGAGAGAGCTTCAAACCCTCCAACCAGCCCATGATGTCTGATACTCCGTTCGATGGGGTCACCAGTAATATGCAGTCCTACATTCCCCACCCGCTGGAGGCGAGGTTTTGTAGGCCCCCTCAGGTGTACAAGCCCAGCAGTGAACCTCTGCAGGACCTCACCTCACACAGGCAGGCCTTCCAGGGGCTGCCTGGCAAGATCCCCAAGAGCTGCAAGCCGGAAGGGGTCAAGACTGCCTCCGACAGCCCGTTCCAGGGCAGCACAGAGTTCCGGGAGAGCTTCCAGCAGTGGCCCGTCAACCCACCCCCCCGCCACAAATCCACCGAGTACGTGGCCCCCACCTCTGAGATGGACCTGAGCACCACCAATAACACCTACTACACCAGGCACGACATCCAGCCCTACGTGTCGGCCAAGCCCTTCGCCCGGCCCGTGCGTTCCTCAGTGCCCTTCCAGGGCAACACCACAATGAAGGAGGACTTCAGGCCGTGGGCGATGTGCAAGCAGGAAGTCATCAAGAAGACGGACGAGCTGCACAGGGAGAGCGGGAAGATGGAGGACCTGACCACCTTCAGGGCCCACTTCACCCAGCACCCACTGCAGCCCAGTGTCAGCTTCAAGCCCCCCAACGCGGCCACGGTCCGTGACGTGCCCATGCATAAGCAGACCATGTACAAGGCCGAGTTTACCCCGAAGAAGATCAACGTGTGCCCAGCCAGCTTCGCAAGCCCGCCAGGCTACACGTTTGAGGAGAGCGACGAGCGCGGCCACAAGTTCTTCCGCAAGCTGCCTTCTCAGGAGGGAGCTGGTGTGGTCAAGATCCCGGAGGCTGTGGCGGTCAACTAGAGAAGGTGACAGACAGCCAGGGCTGCTGCCATGCTGAAGCTCATTAAAACATGTCACTCTGCCTCCTCAAAAAGGTGTTGTGTGAGATATTTAAAAAATATGTTATTCAGCACAATGGAAAGGTATTGATACTTTGACTTTGACACGGAGTAGTTTTAAAATTCTATTATGAAATAGGGTATAAAATAATCATTAAACACACATTTGGTGGCTGAATTGCTACATTGATTGCTTTTGACATGCCTTAATTATAAACGTTATAAAATGAAGTAGTGTTATCTTGTATCTTAATATCAGCTATCTGTATTTGATTGATGGCAAATCAATTATGAGCACTATTTTTTCACACAATATCATCACATTCAATCAGGCAGTTATGTTGTTTGTGATTGTGGGTGGATTTAACAATGAGGCTCAGAACCTCACTGTATTATGCCATTGATATAATGTGGTATTAGGAACAGTTGCCAAATCAGGAAACCTTCTGTATCAATAAATAAAGTGATCCAAAATAAATTCTGAAATAAAATATTGAAAAGTCTGTTTATTTTCTCTGTTGTGTCACAGGTCATTTGCAGTTGTGATTAGCTTTAGGCATACACTGTAATGGTGTTTGATTATTTTCTCCATTAGGTACTGTTTTGAAACATATTACAATAGCAGATATCAGTATCAGTGACTGGAGGTGTTTGATGAGTGGTGTATGTAATACATCAAAGCATTTACAAATGTATTAAATCCATGCGTATGAAATTAAAGAAACATATATGACATTAACAAACCACATCAACAAGTGCTATATGCAGGTTTTGTACTGTAATCCTCAGTGCAGGCATGACCAAAATATTAGAGTCTGAGCACTTCTTTAACATTATGATAAAACAATGTTGCACATGAAAACATTGTCAATGTTGTGTTTTCTTGCTCTTGATCTTATGTCTTTGGTGATTTGTTTTGTTTTTTGTAATATTAGCCATCATCAGAACTGCCTGATTCACCAACCCTTCTTCACCTATGGAACAGAAAGAGACATATGTCTGTACATTGGGAACAAACAAATCATAGGCTGTGCCTAGGTGTGGATACCATATGTGGCCATCTTTGGAATTTTTCCTTCTTTGTAATAATTAGAGCAGATATATATAAAGTACTCCACTTTGTTTACTAAGTCTGTTTTTTATCATTCATGAGGTGTCTGTGTATTGCAGAAAACAAGAGAGAACAAGAGTGAGAGCAGAACTGATGAGAGGTTAATAGAAATGCAAAGTCAATGGGATTTTTTAGTACTTTTTAGAGAATGACTGCAATAATTTAAATGTTCTGATAGGCCAAGTTTACTTTGAGCTATAAATTGGTATCTATAGAAAGTATTCATTACATTTAAGCAGCCCCAGTCACTGTAACGGTAGCCGGCTGGTTCAGGTTAACCCTTGTTGAGCATCTGTCTGTACGGCTCCAGTTGGCCATCCCCTCAGCTGCTCTGTCCTGTACAGCTCACATGAGGTTGCGTGAATAGCTATAGTCAGCGGCCAGCTGTGCGTGTTACACCTGGGAGTAGGTACTAACAGCCTGAACTATTTACTTGATTATAGATAGTGTAGGGGTAGGTGTAATAGCTATAGTTTCTCCCTAAGGTGCTCTTCCTACATGCACAAGTACTTTGTGTTCTTTGTAAATTTAAGGTGCTTGCACACTGCCCCAACAAACTTCAACAAACACCAACTACATTCTTGTTGAATGGTAACTAGCTGAAAAAGCAACCTGTGTTGGTTACTGTCTGGGCAGTAGAACTGGCAGTTGGTTTTTAGGGACAGTGTGGAAGCAGCTTTACTGTACATAAAACAAAGCAATGGGGAGGACAGCGAGGCATTTCCAAAGCAGGATACAAAGTCTCTTCAGAGCAAGACCTTTCTTTTCAGTTGTTCAATTCAAGTGCTTCTAAGGCAATACATTTTAAGTTCTGTGGGGAAAAGAAAAAGTGTTTACAACCCAATATTTTTGGCCATGACTGCACAATACACAAAGGCAACTAATTTATTCTAAATCTGAGGGTAAGAAAATAAAGTAAAAAAAAAAAATCTACACTCAATGTACACAATATTGCACTTAAAACACCTTATTTACAAGACATATTTTACAATGCAGCACACTGGTACAACACAACAAGAAAAGAAATAGAAGATCCGCTTGGCCTGAAGGAACACCGTAACCACTATAAAAACATTGTATATCTCTGTCCAAATTGATGGGGTGTTTTAGAAAATGTACATATATACTTTCTGAATCCAGCAAGAACATATCCCTTAGTGAGCATTTTTTCCCACGTCCTTCACTGCATCCGTTTAAAAGTCCTGCGCATATAAAAATAAATAAATACTCCCCTCGTGACGGCCAAGTGTTCATGATTCATGTCTTTTGATCATATTTGGATGTTCCTTTTTCAAACCAAGTTGATGTTTCCATATGTATGACAACATCGTGGCGCCTTGCTGAATTTGTACGCCCTTAACTCCCTTCACACAAGTGAATGGTCCTGAAGGAGTCTGATCTAAATCCAGACCAGGTGTAGATTACACAGAGAACAACAGATGCATCTGTTATAAATACAAATAATATGCACACAATATTTATGCACCACTACTGAGAGACTGTTGTCAAAACATTGCTATGGTTATTGGCATCTTCAAAAAAAGGAGTAAATAGGCAAAATATGTTGATCTTCTTCTGGTTGCTTCTGGCCAGTTGAAGACTAGAGGCCAAATTTTTGTGGAGATGTTTGCAAAGCTGTAGCAAGGGCTGTAGTCTGAAACACATTAAGTTAATATTAAAAAAAAAAAAGGTCACTCGGTTTGTGTATGTGGATATGTCCAAGCCACAAGTTGTCTAAAACATCTTCCTCAAGAACTCAGTCATATCACGAAGGAATTCTCCTTTTTAGTGAAAAGATATTATTATCCTATCCTTTAGGTGTGTCTACACCAAGAAACGTTCCAATCCTCTAGCTGAACATTCTAGAAGCAGTCTGTATTTCGCTCCCAGCAGTGAAGTCCACAGTAATGAACACTAGATGGGGTGAGTGTCCACAGAACAGGACTCGCAGCATCTCTGCCTGTACAGATCCACCAGACACAGCTGCAGACGCTTCACCACTGCACAGTACTGGGTTGTGTCTTTGCACTCGCCTAAAGAAAAAGCAAAAAGGGAAATAAGACACAAGAGAATACAATTCCATCAATTTCCCCTATTTGCTTGCACCACTTAAGAATATTTACATAGCAATTCAAGGATAAGTGTTTTCTTACAGACAGTTCATTACTTACTATCAGCTGAACTAAAAAGCATTTGGTAAAAGTATTCGAAATGCAGTTACTTCAGACTGAAGGGTGGTGCCACACCAAACCTCTGCCAGTAGTTCGCAGTAGGCAGTTGCAACGCCAGGTATTATATTCTAAAACCATGTGCAAAGCAATTTACCTGCTTCATTTTTTATTAGCTAGTTCTTACCTCAGAAACAAGTAAAAGAACTCAAGTGACACTTAAACTGCTTCCCAGGACAACATGAAAGGAGCCTGGCTGAAGAAGCAGCCATGCAAAGGGCACTTCTCACAGACACGCGGTGTACCTGCCAAATAATGTGAATGCACACCCATGTGTGTGTGTATGTGTGTCTTAGTGCATATGTGTGTGTATGTGTGTCTTAGTGTGTATGTGTGTGTCTGTGTCTAGGTGTGTGTGTGTGTCTAGGGGTGTGTGTGTGTCTGTGTCTTAGTATGTGTGTGTATGTGTGTCTTAGTGTGTATTTGTGTGCGCGCGCGCGCGCGCGCGCGCGTGTGTGTGTGTGTGTGTGTATGTATGTGTGCGTTTGTGTGTGTGTGTGTGTGTGTGTGTGCGTGTCTGTGTATTTATGTGTGTCTGTGTGTCTGTGTCTTAGTGTGTGTGTATGTGTGTGTGTCTGTGTGTGTGTGCTTGGGTGTTTACGTCTGTCTGTGTTGTAGTGCGTGTGTGTGTGTGTCTATGTCTGTGTGTATAAATGGCAGGACACAGAGCAGGGTCTTACTGCTGCAAGATGTAATGTTGCAGTGTTGCCAGGAGACTGGCCGCCTCTGCCAGGTGCAGTGCTGGTCGGCCACGGTCTTGTTGGTCCTGCGCTGGACGCACTCGACGCGGCGAGACTGGAAGCCGCTGCCACAGGCCACCGTACACCGCCGCCAAGGCCACACCCTCCAGTGCACGTCACACGCGTCTGACGAGCAGTTCTGCGATGACTGTGGCCTAACGGGTGAGAATGTCATACCAGTGTCTACAATTAAAACACATACAATATACCAATATACAATATAACACACAATACAATAATATCTGCCTCTAACTTCAATAAACAATGGCAATATCAAGGCAGTCCGTAAAAAGGCAGGAAAGTGAAACCCATATTCGGCTTGGTAACGTGCAATACTTTAAAAAAAACTGAAACGATGAGGGAAACCCCTGAAATCAGTGTATTGTGTTGTGAAGTTTAAGTGTTTTTAACAGCTTTTCAGTTGGTGCAAGTAGGGCTGGACATAAACGCATCCTGCTTGTGTCATGGGGTTATGTTTAACACAGAATAGGTTCACATGGGCAGTGCCTCAGTACTTTGAGCCAACACCCCTACAACATCCGAGCACAGAAAGTAGGGACCATATTTGAAACCACCACTTTGAAACCTAATGTAACTTTGTAGCAACATGCACTTAATATGTACTTAAAAAATGACAAGGTTATTAGTAGCAACTCTTTGTTTTGTATGAGAAACTTAGAGACGATATTATTTAGACTTCACTGGGTCTTTAAAATATCTAAAATATGTAAAGCTGCAGGGCAACAGAGAGGCTTCTCCATCTCAGATCAGCTGCAGACCCCTGGCTCAAGGTACATCTGCATTCTAAGAGGACACTGCATCACAGGGAGAATCTGGATGTGAGTTGTGTACAACTGGAGGGCATTGGATTCCTCACTGCAGCAAAGCCCTTTGCAAAATCAATACTTTCTGCTCTCCCCGTGCCAAGAAGCACTGCTGCACAGAGTGTGCTTGGCGGCTGGTGTGCTGCAGGGTGCTACCTGTCTTTGGGGTCACATGATGTCCCGGGGCTGATCGAGCTGTTCAGATGCTTGCACATCACTGTTCTGCTCTGGGTGGCCAAGCCTGGGCCTAGACATCGTCCCGTGCACTGCAAAGGCAAACACAAACAAACCCTAAGTGCTAAGTGGTAAGGCATCTGGAATTCTTTGGACTTCATTTAAGAGGTCGAATCTCTGATTTAATCTCCAGGAAGAACTCCAGTTGCCTGACAACTTAGCAGTACTTATGACCAACATGTCCTGGATAAATGAAAAACCTACACAAACAAACACAAATCAGCCTATGCTATTAGTGTGACAGTGTTGTTGGCGTTCTAAATGCTCAAACTCAGTTCAGTTTAACATGAGGCAACTCAGAAAACTCTCTCAGAAACTCTCTTGTGCCCCAATTCCCCAATGTGAACTTAAGAATCAACTATCTTATGGGAATGTTTTTTTTTCTTCAACCAATCCACCACAGCAAAACAACAGCGCTCACTCAATGAACAAAGGAACACTGACCCCACACTGTGTCCGTGTCCAAAATGTTCATTCGTTCACTATACAGTATAATTCACTGCATAGCATAGAGTCCCACTGTTTTGTCCCCCACTGCACACAGTGTCCTATATAGTGAATGAGTGAACGTTTTGGATTCGGCGTGTGACTCACCTGTCCCCAAGAGCTGGTCACCCATGTGGCACAGGTGTCTGTGGTGCAGTCCTCTCGGTCTGTGGGCGGGGCCGTGTCCGCACAGCCCGAGGGGGGTAAGAAGCGCACCGTCCCCGCAGCCTCCACCTGCTGACACGACACCTGCCTCTGCCTGAAGCCACGCCCACAGGAAGAGGAGCACGTGGACCACGCCGTGGACACCCAGCTGCACGACCAATGGCACCAGTGCAAAATGGACACAAATACCTGTGTTAATATATAATCATGCTTTGCGGCTCATGCAAATTGTTCATCTAGAACAAGATGCCTACCTGGCTCCACTGTAACAATTTCAGATTGAAATGCAGGACCCTTCACTGATATTAACCAGAGGTACCAAACTCATTTCTCTTTATGGACAACATGTGCTAACTAAACACATTTTTGTGCAAGATGACTCGCAAAACCCTGTATGCGCCACGACAGACGTGTTATTTTTTCAAAATGGTATTTTCACAGCCAGTCACTGGAGGCCTGTACAAAGCACAACTTATATCTCAAGCATTATGGGTGTCAGTTCTCATATGAAGCCCAGAGTTATGGGATAGAGCAGATTTTGGGCTTGGTCAGGCAACCACGGACAGCAACAAAGAGCAGCTTTGTGCGAGGATCCCCCGTTGATAGTTCGGAGAAGACCCTAAGCAGTTTCACAGACCGAGTTGATCTTTTTGATTAATGGAAGGGCCAGTATGCATGGCAATAATCAGATGATGTTTTTGGCATGGGCAGGCACGACAAATGAAAAACCTCTTTTTTTTTTCAAGTCTTTAGATTGTCATAAAATCGACCAGTAAAAAAAGAACTGTGTTAAACCCCAGTGCCCTATTGAGAAGTGCTTCGACCTTCATGAATACGCAGATACGATCCAGCTCCGCTCTCTGCTACAGGCCTCAGCTACCAATCACGGCGGCTAATATTGATGAGCTATGACATTCAGATGGTACAGAGCGCTGGCTCAATGGGCCCTGCAGGAACAATAGCGGTTGATTCATGTTGTTTCGTTGAGCGTTTGCGCGGCCCCTGTGCAAACAAACGTCAGGAGGCAATGACTGATGGGCTTTTTCATGGGGAGAAGCAGCTTGGCCAGGGATCATAGGACTGGGGAGAGAGCCTGGAGTCAAGTGGATTTCTGCTGCTCGCTGCCTGGATTTTCCTCTTGACTTCATTAAAAAATCTGCTCTTTTCAAGTGATTCGGCAGCTCGTGCGCCAGAAACGAAAACAAAAGCGACACTGGCCAGCACATACATCCACACATACGGACCTGGCGGGGCAGTCCCTGCTGCTGCAGGCCCGGGGAGAGCTCACTGGCCTGGGCAGATGGTGGCAGGTGGAGGGGGGCACGTCGCCACCGTCTGGGCTCACGCAGCGGAGCTTCCTCGTCTGAGTCCCTCTGCTCCCGCAGGACGCGCTGCACACCGTCCAGTTCCCCAGCTGCCAGGCGAACTCTGCGAGGGGCAAAACACACCACAGCAATCTGTGAGTGGACCGCTCGCTTCCATCAAAACAGAGCAAGCAACAAACACTGCCCACATGCTTGTTATTTTTAGAGGTGTACACTTACGGCAGACTTAGTTTGATTAAAACATAAAGCGGGTTTACCAGGCTAGTTTTCATCTGCTCCAGAAAGACATCTAACCAAATGTTTTTGGGGTTGTATTTGGTGTTAGTAATGATTATCAGTGCTCTTTCCACAGTTCTTAAGATTTCCATCTTCCAAGTATTTGTTATGGGTTATGAAGGGGGCAGTGTGAAACTTTGAAAAAACAGACAAAACGAGGCCCAAGCTGAAATTGGCATTGTAAGAAACAGAGTGATTTTAATTTGCTTCAAGGCAAGAAGTGAAACACTGACTAGGTATTTTGTTTTTTTTCCTTCCCCTCAGGCACTGTATTTTCATTTCGCCTTCCAAACATGTAAAAAAATGAGACATAACGATGAAAATTCAGTTTGTTCTACTTTTTCTCTCTCAATTCCTTTTTCCCCTCTCCCTCTGCAAAACACCAAATACTGCCCATGACAGGCCGGTTTTGATGACTTAAAGTGCTACAATTGACCGAGTTCATTAAGGTTTAATGATAGGTCCCAGCTGTGTCCACAGAGCCGGCCAGACTGAAATGTGAAGTGACGGCACAAAGGCCATCCTGTGAAATTGGCTCGTGCGCCCGAGGTGGTGATCAGAAAGAGGTGGTGTGACAAAACTGGAACGAGAACAGCTTGGGGGCAGAGCGATTATGGGTCATTCTTCAAAACTCTGACCAAGTTTGGGCTAACATGGTGACCAATTAGGAGTGGGAGAAGTGTGTGTGTATCTGTGTTTGTGTGTGTGTGTGTTCAGGGGGGTCAGGAGTTGTTGGGCTGTGATGGGGAATGCACAGACCTTCTAGACTGATGTGGACCCACGCTGACAGGAGCTGGCCGTCCGTCTGGGTCTGGCAGCTGTAGCGTCCATCCAACTTCCCGTGCAGCGTGTTCACCTCCAGGACCCGCCCCCCCACCAGCGTGCGATGGCGCAGGCCCTGGGCCTCCTCCAGCGTCTGGTTCTGGAAGTACCACTTAATGGCTTTTCTGTGATTTGGAACGACCGGACACCCTGAAGAGAAGCAGAGGGGTGGGGTGGGGGGGGGGGGGGGGGGTGAGGGGGTGGGCGAATGAGGCCGGCAGTCGTTCCTAATTACCCCTGATGAGCCTGCTCCTGTGTGCGGGATTGCACCAACAACCCACCCGGCCCAAACCCACCGCCCACCCCTCCGGATCCTGCTTTAATCTGCTGCCCAGGCCCATTAGACACGCTCGCCCAATCATCCATCGCTGTACTGGCGGTCATTACAGGAACATGTGGGCTTACTGTAAATGTGAGTGGCTGCACTCCTCTCACAACACAGACATAAATGAAGAGTTAATGAGGGACAATTAATGAGTTAATTGGTTCATTTATGGTTCCAGTTCAGTGCCACAGCAAGAGTGATTAATCAGCCAGAACTAGCTTCCTTAAAATTTGCAGACATGGCTTTCTTGACACGGTTACAAGTATGGTTACTGAAGCTGACACAAAAGTCTGTTGTGTTTTTTTAAAAGAGTGATGTATATAGTAAAAGCTGCCATCAAACAGCAGAAAATGATTAGAATGATATGTCAACTGAACGAGACATTACCTATGCGCAAGATGTCTCCGGGACGGACCACGGCCCGAGTGCCGATCCGAGAAGCCATGAGGACTCGTTTCCGGCCTCCTTCCTTGGACACGACCGTGGGGTGCTCAGACAAAGCCTGGGTGGCTCCTGTCAAATAATTCAAAGCAATCTGCTCACAACAGTGTCAATGGAAATTACTGACTTAAGGAGCAAACCAGCAGAAACTTAACGTAACACCCCCAAATTGATTCTGACAAACATGCCTAACCCTAGAGGTCACTTCACATTCAATGAATTTGATGACAGTCATTAAATTTTACAACTTTGAGCCTACACCAGTAAAAGAGTGTTTTACCGAAAACCACCCTGGAAAATACACTCTCCAAAAAATAAAACCCCCACTTGATATTAACCCGCTGTCATGACGTGTGGGTGCCGCTAACAGGGCTATGAAGAGACCACCCAGCCACCACAGCGTCCTCTGCCTTACGTCTGCATGACTTGCATGTGTCTACATAACAGTTTTACAAAATGGCTCAGGTCCACCACGCATGTATGGCCTCTATGGGGTGCGACTTAAAAAAAAAATCTGTATAACGCTAGACAGAGTTTACCACCTCACTACAGACTGGCGTCGCCAGAGTTCCAACTTGGCTTCCAAGCTGGGGTATTTCTTAACATGATGTGTCTCCCGATGCCAATATCAATACGCCACTCATGTGTCGGACAGCAGGGCTAACACGAGTGGAAAAAGGAGCAGCCGCTTGCGAAAGCGAGCGAGTGGGAGCTCACGCTACAGTACAGTACATCAGCAGCGCTATTGAGTGGATCGTGAGCACTAGCTCCCGTGTTACCCCCCGTGACAGGCTAAAACCTTCGCAAGACGTGCGGTGGCCAAAAGTGCACTTCGGCACTCACCAGACACGTGGAGGTGGCTGGAGGCAGCAGATTTTCCGATTGGGTTGGCAGCCACGCATGTGTACGTTCCGTAGTCCTGGAGTGTGATGTTGTGGAGTTGCAGAGAGCCGCTGGGAAGGAGGCGAGCGTTGCGGCTTAGCGCGCCCTCTTTCTTGTGCCAGCTGACTGTTGGCTGAGGAACACCTGTTTGGAGAGAACCAGGCCCGAGACACCAAACAATCAATCACAAGTCTCAGGCGTATTACTCGAAGCTAATGGGAAGGGAATGGAGCTGGGAGGGTCTCACAAAAGAGTCTATTCATAGCACAGATCAATGGAGCAAATATAACACACAGCAGGCCCTGCTTGTGCAAATCAGTATAATGAATGCAAATCACAAATGTCCACTCAATTTTCCTAATATTCCTGCATCTCCAACAATGAGAAGCACATGTTGAGTTTTATTGCAACCCCCTCCCCCCCTCCAAAAAATGGGAGGAGGTAAAAATGATTGTACAGGACACTTAGCCACTGCCAAAAAAGTGGGGCACTCTCTAAATTGCGGGAAAAAAAGACAGACATTAGGATGAATTATAGTGGACCAGAGTGCTTAAGTGGTACACAGGGGTGCCTAAGGGCTTTTTACTTCAGCAATAGGTCTTATTACTAAGCCTCATTCTGCAGGCACAGATGTAGATGAGGTGAGACACGGAGTGCACAGCCATGATGACAGTGCAGGATTAACAATGGCCGTAACTAGCTATGTTTCCATCCAATGTTTTTTTGTGTTAATTTTAACCATTTTAAAGTTAAATACATGAATGGAATGGAGGCATTAATTGGAAAAAATGACTAACAGCTTCACAACTTAGTAGGGGATTGATTAACTGCTGATTTCCATAGGGTGTAATGTAACTAGGGCTGATGGAAACAAGTTTGTATCAAATCACATTTGTTGAGATTTTTATGTTTCTGTTAAAAGTGTTCAGCCTACAGCTGTTCACAGTTTCCCCCCTTGATTGTGAAATTTGCATAACACAATGGACAAACATTTGTTAAAGCCAAAAACAGACTGAAAACATTTCTGTCATCTCCTAATCATGATATTTTTTCCAACATTAACAATAGGGAGTGTGAATAACTGCCATCTTTACTCGTGGTGCAGCCGACTTCATTTGCATCATATGTGGATCCTTGCTCTACCTCTGGACATCAACATGACAATGAAAACAAGTAATTTCATACTGATATAGTCTACTCTGTGTAGTCATGTTGGCAATGCTGTATAACTTTAGGCAGCTACTTCAGCATGTTTAGATAATTCTCGTAGGTTATGTAGATGACGTCTATGTTTACAATCCCCGAAGAAATAAAACATTTGTTAAGTCTACGTCTATTTTTTGAAGATTTCTTGCACACCTCCTTTTGCCAGGTGCGTCGGAGGAGATCCACAACGTCACCAAAGTCACAAAGAAAACAGATCTACAACATGCCTCCCACATCATGAAAAGGGAAAGGTACAGCTCGTATCACTGGAAGTAATAAACAGCAGTAGCACAACGTACAACCATGTGTCAAACTGTCAGAGGTGCATGCTGTTGTCTGCCCATCTATGACTGTGGAATATAATGCAAGTTAACTGAAATCATGAAACCATTCACCACAAGGGTGGGCTATTGTAAAGACGTTCATAGAAATCAGCCAAAAAAAGAAAAGATGCATAGCCCCACACACTCATACACATAAACAACAACGATGAGAGGCACTCCAAACAAACACTTGATGTACTGTATGCAAGAATTAGAGTGGTAGTGTTTTCTCTCCAAAGCTCAATATATGTAATACATCATTGTTTTTTGTCTGAAACAGTTTCTGCAAAGAACAAATGTTTTAATGATTGCCACTTCATTTCCCACCAAATATAAATGGTTTAATAGGACCGGCCTGTTCTCTTATTTCAACACATACATACACACATCCAAATTCACTTTCTCTCTCTCTCTCTCTCTCTCTCTCTCTCTCTCTCTCTCTCTCTCTCTCTCTCTCTCTCACACACACACACAGACACACACACACACACACACACACACACACACACACACACTCTCTCTCACACACACACACACACACTCTCACACACACACACACATACACACACACACACACACATACACACACACAGACACACACACACAGTGTGTGCTGTCTTTGTCAGTGCTGCTTTCTCAGGCTCTCTCTGCTGACCCCCCTGATGCGGATTAAATTTCCCCTCCGCAATCAAGATGATGAGATCTTGCTCGTCAGAGCGGCCACGGCTCTTTAAGAAGCCCATGTGTTGTTTGTGACTGTTTACATTTACGCAAAAATCCTATGCAAAGGTCTTTTTTTACATCCTGCCCCACCTCTGCGGCAACATTCGTGCACGTTTTCAACTTTTGTCCCTGAGTGCGTGCGTGCAGACCATGTGGGTCTGTAGGAGTCGGAATTCCGTGTGCCTCGGCCCTTCATCGCCCGCCCTGGTGTTTGGATGCACATAATGAAGCAGGAGGCTTACCAGCTGTGGCTCAGACAGACATCTCTCCATGAGTGTGCTACAGCTGGACAACTGTGTGTGGGTTTTAATGAGCAAGGGACAGTATCTGCTTACAGAGATCCCTGTCTCAGAGGTGGACTCTGCTTTGCTCTTCTTCATGAAGGAAAGCTAAGGAGAGAGGAGCCCCAACCCACCCCACCCCACCCCACCCCCTGTTTGTTTTCCCCTTCGAGTGCCCTCGCTCCTCACTCATCTCGTCAAATCATCTCGTGATGAAAAGGGGCCCTCGTGCCAATGCAGCGCTTGCCGGGGGCAGCGGTCTCGCCAGCCAAGTGGGCGGTAGGAGAGAGGTGGCACTGAGGGCACTGCTGGCAGCAGGTGTTTCTCTCTTGAGCCCCTTCTCCACCACCGCCGCCGCTATCCACGGGGATGAATGCAATCACTGAGCCTGAAGGAGTCAGGACCCGGGATCCTGTTCACACCAAAAATAAAACCCTCTCCCTCACACCCTCCATCCCTCTCCACCTTCCCCCCCAAAAGAAAATCCCTTTTGCTTGTTGACTTTGAGTTTACACGACCTCCGTGAGAGAGTGGGAGTCCTTTTACAACCCTGACACGCACGGAGGAGAAGAAAAAAAGGACACGCAAAAAAAAGGGGAGGTGAGGATATCTTCCAAAAGCCGTCACTAAATATTGTTGTTCGATCAAAATGTCGGGGATTTTTATGTCAACTCCTGTGGATTCGTTTTATAAATGTTGCAGGACACATAAATCCTCAGCAAGACCAATAACAACCCAAAAGGTATGTTGACTTTACAGACAATTTCTCTCCAATTACCTGGAACCTTCACCATTTCCTTGCTAGGCTGTAGATAGGATCCATTAAACCCATGATATGTAAATATTCACCATGTGTTAGTTGGGAAACTCGGGTATTTGAGTCGTGACAAGAATTTAATTTATTTGTGGTATTCAGAAAGTATTCGTGGAGCGTGATTGCTGTCCTTGAGAAGAATAAGACTTTAATACACTCCAGCCTTTTTGCTGAAGCAATCCTCGTGTGCACTGGGCTACAATCTGCTTTTGGGAATTAAAACCATTTCTAGAGAAAATCTTTTTCAGTGCAAAAACCCATGAACTACATCTTATGCATATTTTGGTCTTCAGGGAGGGAAAATCGGAGGATTTGATTCTGCTGACCTGTGACTGGGCAGTCCAGGGTGAGGTTGGCGCCCAGACGCAGCCGGATCCAGCCTCCGACCACGGCACTCAGGGCGGCACTGCCTAGGTCAGACACATTCCTCCAGGACAGCGAGATCTTGGGGTACTCTAAGGGTCCCAAACAGACCACGGTTAGGACACACTGCACTGGGTCACATTCATGGGGAAACTGCTTCACTGGCATGAGCTATGTGAGGAGGGTGCAGACTTTTCAGACAGCTTGATTTAATCGTAGAATCTATGCATGAGGTCCTTCAAATAAGGGCTGTTACTTGGGTAATTGAAAAAAGGAAATTTGTCCGATATGAGTCACAAGATATGAGTGAGGAAATGGGGTTTTAATTTTCCTTCAAATCTATTTGTTAACATTCTTAATGACCATGTCTGAAATTACTTTCTAAGAGCATGACAGCGCACTCATCTGAAGAGCCACATGATTAGAATCTACGCCCCTGCTGAGACTGAGAGTTAATGCCAGGCCTTTTTAAAGCATGAACAGAAAGCTCTAGAGCCAAATATATACAGACCTGCTGTGCTTTGACTGTTAAATACTTTATAAAATGATGGCCAACAGGTAACATGAAGATGCACTTGTGTATGTGAGTGGGTGTATTAGGTTTGGAGGCCCTTAACAAGCCCAGTGGGTGGATATCAGTGTGCAAGCTCTACAGAGTGCGTCATACAGAAATGAAATCACGACTTGTTTTGTAATCCCAGGCCATGCTGAGAGTGAGAAGGAGAAGGAGCAGGAGGAGGAGGAGGAGGAGGAGGAGGAGGGGGAGGAGGAAGAGGGGGAGGAGGAAGAGGAGGAGGCCGAGGCCGGGGCCAACAGACTGGAAGAGCGAGAGGAACTCACCGGCGAGCTGGAGCAGGGAGCTCTCTGAATCGGAGCCCAGCTCATTGGTGGCGGTGCAGCGGTACAGCCCCCCGTCCTCCAGGCCCGGCTTGTAGATATGCAGCCCCTCAGCATCCTGCCACAGCACCCTGGGGAGCGGACAGAGAGCCAGAGACACTCCTCAGTGACCTCGATGGGCATCGCGCTGCTGCCCGCAGGGGCATACCATTGCAGCTGGAGACTTCTCATACATGCACGCATGCACACACACACACACACACACACACACACACACACACACACACACACACACACACACAGACATATGCATGCCACATTAAACAATTACTAAACAAATTTGCTTACACTGGGTCAGTGCTGGGGCAAGAAAACGACCTCATTCAGAGGGCCTCGGTTAGTGTGGGTGAAATCACATACACACACACACAAACACACACACACACACACACACCCACACACACACCCACAGACACACACAGACACACACAGACACACACACAGACACACACAAACACGGCACTGTTCTCAACTTGCCTTTGATAACGCCTTTGAAAGGGGGAGCGATCCATTCTAATCACACCTGGCATTCCAGGATCAGACTGGGCAGACGAGCTGTTAAAATATTGAATTTCCTGGACATCAATCAAGGGCTATCCTCACAGAAAAAATCGTGTCTATTTTAAGGCTTTCCTACCCTAATTCCACAGAACCGTCGGGTGTTCATCGAGCCAGGCCTGTCAGAGGCAGTGGTGGTGGTGGTGGTGGTGGGTGTTTATGTAGGTGATTAGAGAGTATTTATTATGCCGGGGCTATTGTGCGTGTCTGGGGCTACCCCCTGGGAACGAACCTGAGCTGCGGAGCTGTAAGCGAGCCTCCAGACGGCCAGAGAGAGAGCCTCGCGGAGCCCGCAGACCTCTCCAGAGCCTGGCCGGGTCTAAGGGCGGCGGGGAGCCACATCTGAGCGCCATGGCTCTATTAAAGCAGACAGCCTGTCTGCAGCGTCGAGGAGCACCAGAGACCAACGCCTCCCTCTCTCCCTCCCTCCCTCCCTCCCTCCCTCCCTCAGCTCATCCCTGGGACAATGGTGAGGCAGGCCAGGCCCATATTGTGATTGCTCCAGCAGGCCAGCGATGAGTTTGCCTTGGCTCAGTGGCCGGCTCTTGGCGGCTTAGCAATGCCGCTAAAACAACAACAAAACAATAACAAAAACATCAAGAGAGCAGATTTGTGTCTCGCCGCACCGTCCCCCCACCCAAACAGACCCTCTATCTCACACCCACATACAGGAAGACACACATAGACACCGACTACTGTATCTCTCTCTCTCTCACACACACACACACACACACACACACATCCTCTGAATCTCACTCCCATTTTAGGAGTAGAGAGCCAGCCCAGAGACACTTTGTCTGCGCCACGCATGAGAAAGGTATGCGCCGACAATCAATGCCCATCAGTGACTAATAAGAGGCTCCAACCAGTGGGTACCAGAATTACTATCTATTACACTGACAGGCTCAAGAACAAGTGAGGGGGGACCGTGGGGACGTTAGATATTAAACACATACTAAGGAACGCAGCAGCACAACTAATAATTCCAGTATAGCTTCTCAGAAGATTAACTAAGGCTGTTACTGCAGGCAGACAGCACAAGGCCTAATGTTTAGACAGTTAAAGGCAGAGAAAAGGGGCTATTGTTTGAGGGAGAAGTGATGAGTAGGAGCTGTGGTGATGTGTTATGATAGTGAGTGTATGAGAGAGAGAGAGACAGAGAGAAAGAGAGAGAAAGAGAGAGAGAGAGGGAGAGACAGCTGGACAGAGAGTGAGAGAGACCAAGAGAGAGCAAGAGAGTGGGAGAGCGGGAGAGAGAGAGAGAGACAGAAGGAGAGAGAGAGTGTGTGTGTGAAAGAGAGAGAATAAGAGAGTGCGAGAGAGAGCAGGCCGGCGATGTGAGGAAAGACAAAGGCCATGGTGACGAGCTGAGAGTCTGCATGGCTGCCAGAGGGTTGGAGAGGTGGCCTGGTAAATGCATATAGTGCTTTATGGCCCTCTGGGGTCCCGTAGTGCATGTGTCCTGCTCCCACAGAGGCCCTCTTGGGGAGAGGGAGCAAGAGTGCGTGGAAACGTGTACTGGACACCTCTGATATACACCTCATCAAGGCCTGCTCTTTTCAAAACACTCCACTTCACGAGCACTCGAAAATGTGCTGCTGAACCAACTGACTGCAATAAGATCATGGTTTTTCACATGCAAAGCCTACCGTTTGAGTCAAAAAAAAAAAAAAAACTAAATGAAAATGTAGTAAAAGCAAAAAAAAAAGCCCTATGATTCTCTATGAGAGATACGGCTGGAAAGATAACTGGAAGTATAAAGTTATGTAATACATACAGCTATATACTACATAGCTATCATGCACATATGCATAAAGTGAAAAAGTCATCAAAACAATGCCTTAAGATAACATGATCCCAAACAGGTTTGCTGTAATAGGTGCGGTCGCTGTCTCTGATCACCTGATACTGCTCATGGAGCGAATCCGACTAGAGCGATCCTAGAGCGAGACAAACATCAAGGCGCAGCTTCACGCAGCTCTACAGACTGCGAACGTCAATCAGTTTTTCACATCTCGGCGCCTGCCAAAAAGCAATCGCTGGTGTAGTAAAAGCAGAGGCGGAGACAGCTCTGCCTTCATGCGCTCTGCGGGACGCCGGGAGAGGTGGGGAGAGGCGCTGCGCTCGGAGAGAGAGACCCTGGCGAGAGGTCACCGGTCTGGGCTTCTGTACAGACATATCTCTCCTCCCCCCTCTCCCCTCCCCACTCTCCTCCCTTCCCTAACCTCCCCCCACAGCCCCCATCCAATGCACTGCTTTTCAACTCATCTGGGGAAATCTGAGGGCGCATCCATGTGGACAAGTGCTGAGAAGCTGCCCCTCTCTCCTAGTTTGAAGTCCACAGTTGGACCTGCATAAAATACATCAATCACAACGATTCATGCCGGTGCGGCCAGACCCGATGACAAATTCAACCTGAACATGTGGAAACTAAACGCATCCAATCTGAGCATGCCAGGTTGGAGCATATGGTTGGAAAGAGAGTGAGCTTGCTTGCTGAGCATTACTTCATGGTGCCACACACTGGGGCTGCTAGCGTAGCAAGCTGAAGATTAGCCAAGTTAATCCCCAGCCACAACTGCTTAGTCTATCCTGTAAGCAGAGGCGATTCTAGACTTTGCTGGTTCCCCAAACAAAAACCCACCACTTTCATTGAAAACTGCATTGCCACCGCTGCAGTTTAAAGTTTTCAGCTCTCTGAGTGTCAGCCCTTCGGTGGCCTGGGGGCCCCAAGCAGTTGCCTGTGTTGTTAGCTGTTGGTTAGCTACGCCTCTGCCTGTAAGCCCGATACTGGTGCTGCTGGGTGAGGCTTTCCCGCACGCCGGCCGAGCGGCTGTCAGCACCAGTGCCTCCCTCATGTGGCGCCCACATGACTGCTAATGGGGCCGGCCGCAGAGGGCACGCGCGGTGCGGAGCCTCCTTCTCGGGTGTTATCGGTATTTTCCACAGGTTCCAAGATGACCCTGATTACAAGCAGGAACCCCTCAAGGGTCCAGTCAGAGCCTGGCTGGCTCACCCGCTCCAGCTGCCAGGGAGCATTAGCCAAGATGCCGCCAGTGTGGGGGATGAGGCTCGTCATGAGACGGCCAGAGAAAGAAAAGGAAAGGGGAAAAAAAAAACTGTCCATTTTTAGGCTCATCAATCAGACCTGACTGACTGGCAGAACCTTAAGCGATAGGATTATCAGTTCCATATGTGACGTTCTGCTGACACGCTAATGAGGTAAAAAGGAGGCCTGGACTTTCATGGGATGGCGCAAGTGAGGATATTAATCATTGTGTTCTTACAGAAGCCCAGCGAGACGTGATTCTTTAGCAAGCTGTGTGGTCCAGCACTGTGTTTCTCAGACGCACAGAAGCTCTCGTTCAGACAAAGAGAAAACAAAACAGGCCAACGGCACAAACCAGACACTAGCGGTTTCATTGCTTACTGTCTGAAAGAAGAAAAAAAAACCCTTGGGAGACTGACTGCTGACGGATCCCGCTTACTTTAAACCACCAATCTGAAGCCGCCCAGGCTGCTGCTGTGACTTTGCCTCTGCTCTCCTCAGGCTGAGCAGGGGTGGCGTTAATTGGCCGAGGCAGATGACAGACCAGGCAAACAAGTGGAAAGGGCTGATGGGGAAAGGTCAGGGAGGATGGCTTCGCAAAGTCTCGTCTGATCGCTATCTTAAAGGGCCAGTGTTGCGTTTAGTGGACAGACGGCCAAATCAAATCAAACGTCCCCGGGATGACTTCTGCACGCCAACTGGAGAGGCTTCCATGGCTTTAATCCTGTTGCTGGCACACAGGGACGAGGGCAGTGGGGGCTGAGGTAAACCGAATCAGCGAATCAGAAAGGGGAGGGAAGGTCACGGCACAAGGCCCCGGCTGCCAGACGTAGACAGGTTGACCAGGCAGAGCCCAGCAAAGAAAAAAAAAAAACAACAGAAAACAAACCTGGCAATCAATGTGCAAGCACCAGTGCTGGGCAACAGCAGCGTAGACAAGGGAAGGCATTTGCATTCACATCGACCGGGAACTGACTCGGGAGGTCCAGAGCACAAAAACTCAGTCTGATTCAGCCCCTCACCCCCGTGAAACAAAAGGCTCCATTTTGAGATTGAGAAACCGCTCACGGAACATAAAAGCACATTATATAGACGTACTAAGGGAATATACGATTCTGCTCTTTTTTGCGGACAGCTACTGTAGTTTTAGGCATGGATGATATAACAGCAAACACAGTTAGCAGAGAAGCCTTCTCCTTGCTGTGGTGTGAGCCCCTATGCCACTGGGGTGCTGATGGATCAGTGCTAAAATGAGGTCTGCAGTGTGTTTGCTCAGCTACGAGTACCTCTGGCACATGGCTTGGCCGGAAAGAGTGGAGACAGTGTTTGGTGACCGTCTGGTCCGTCGGCCATGAGCCAGTGGAATTCTAATGTGACTTTTCAGTGTTTCAGGCACTGACAACAGCAATTTATCGCTATTCAATAAGCGGACAGAGAAATGGAAAAACACACCTAAATACGGAACAAATTCACAACTGTCAGCACTGTCAGCAGCAAAAGTATTGTGTTCATATACTGCTGTGTTTGTATAGACTGCATTTTAGAATTATTACATTTTAGTCAGAGGAAAAGGGAGGCAGAATGAAATATATTCTAATAATTTGAGTGTCCCCAACAAAATTGCATCTAGTGTTATGGTTAATATGTATAGGGGACTCCTACCTGTCTCTATACTGCAGTGGTGCGCCATCCTTGGTCCAGGTCACGGTGGGCTGAGGCACCCCATGGACGGGGCAGAGCAGTGAGAGGCTCCGTGTGGCGTTGGTCAGATAGGCCACTCTGCCGACGTGGATCTTCAGGTCCCTCTGGAAGCTCATGAGAGGGCCGTGGTGCTCGTGGCGAGTGACAGTGGCCTTCTTGGGGCTCTTGCGGTCTTTGTCTGCGGCGCGCTCAGACGAATTAGCCATTTTGTCTTGGTGTTTGTTCCTGGGGCCCCCAGCCTCTTTTGAGCCCTCACCCTTTTTGCTCGGGCCCTCTATTACCAACTTGCGCTGGGTGCTAAGCTTGTCTCTTGTGCCTGCACTGTCCTCTGGGCTACTGATGTTCTTGGTCAGCTCACTGTAGTGTGCAGGGAGCAGGCTGAAGGCTCCGTGGACCACGCTGGCTTCGAGCCTGTCTGGCGTCTGCGGGACGGTCCCCTGGCTGCCTCTGGAGCTGCGCACGGAGTTGCTGAGGGTCCGCAGCGAGCCCGTACCCTGGGACTGGCCCTCGGGCACGTAGAACTCGCTCTGCTGCTGCCAGCCTGGAATCAGGAGATTGTGGTCCACACAGCGGGGCAACCACCAGTTGTCCCCAAGGGCGGCCACCGGGTCGTCGGCGTCCAACAGGAAGCCCTTCCCCTCGGGGTGCTCCAGGATCTTGTTGTCGCTGCCGATCAGCTGCAGCACAAAGCGGGCCGTGGCGGTGTAGGCAACGCAGCGGTACACGCCGATGTCACTGGCCTCCAGGTTGTAGATCCGCAGGGCGCCGGACTTGGTGATGCCCACGCGCTTGGAGCTGGGGAGGGTCTTCCCGTCCTTCAGCCATCGGATGAGGGACTTGCTGGTGTGCCGCACCGGGCACTTGATGACCACTGAGGTCTTGGGCAGAAGGTAGGCTCGGCCGCCGACAGTGAAATGGAGCCTCTTCTCAGGTCGGGTCTGGATATAGGTCCGAGGGATGCTCAGGATCTGAGGACAGGTCTTCACCGGCAGCCGGTCTTCTGCAAAGACAAACACATTTCACTAAGAAATACAGCAAATTTAACCAGAAGATAGTTGTGGTTCTACCCTTAATATCTCTCCATTACAATTCAGCTGACCAACCTCTAATAAGAACTAGAGACACATTGGTCAAAGAACAGAGATTGCCATCAGTGTCAAGGAAACAGCACATCATGCACCAGTTACTCCTCTGTTGACTGGGATATGACAAGAGTGGGGTTTGTTTTACAGTGGTGTGGTGCTTAATCCCCTTGAAATGATCTTGTGTAAATTCTCCAACCCACTGACTGCGCTGGCAAGTGCAAGACTCATTAAAATAATAAAACAAGTACGAGACAGCGCGCTGTAATCGAAAATGCCTGGCCTGGCCTTAACGCCCAAAATTCGGAGGCATGAGTGGATGCGCAGTGTTGACAGGAGGATGGACGAGAACTGAGCTCGCTGTTCCAGCAGCAACACACCCTCTGCAAACACTCAGCTAACTGCAGGGTTCAGTCTGAGGCTGCCTGATGGTTCCACATTCCAACATTAATTAAGATCAGATATTTTTTCTTAGCCTTTTTTTAAAACCATACTACACAGGGTATCACGAAAGGCCAAGGGCACTTTGTAAAATCTCCAGCTACAACAGTGTTTCATGTCTGCCTCCGTAGTTAGCGTGCCTGGCTTACGAAACCAGACTTGATTACAAGCCCAGTTAAGACGGAAAAGCGATACATGATAATGAGTGACATACAAATGAAAACATAAAGAAAACGCTTCAAACCAAATAAAAATGTACAGGCCCTGTATGGCTGGAAGTGGTCTCGCACTGAGGTTTCTTTTTAACGCTGCCAAGTTGTATTTAGATTTTGGCTGTGATAAATCACAGGCTTCTCACTCCGAGCATTAATATTTCAGCCGGCCCAAACACAGGGGAGCTTTTATTTGTGCTTAGCTCCCGTGTAGTATCGTATGACCTGTGTGAGTGAGATAAAGCAACAGCGACACAAACAGTAATAGCTAACAGACAGAAAATCCCAGTTACAGCAGATAAGAACACAGGCTAAATCACACCGGCAAGAAATCACTCATGTCTCAGACATGTAAGGGGGCTTGGAAGGACTGAGCATTCCATGGTAGTGGTGCTCACACAGTGGTACTGTTTTGACAGCATGGGCAGATCCGCCCATGTCTGAAACAGCCAAAAACAAGAAAAACAAAACAAAAAAAAACACTAATGTTTTGCACGTAGCGCTGAGGATCCCTTGGTGAAAGATGAATGCATTGGAAGGCAGCCCTGTCCCAGCTGCTGTGCTCCATCCAGAGGTGCTGCAATCAGCAAATAATCTCATGTCATCCTCCGGCCATGGCACCAAGTCAAGCAGAAAAGCAAATCTCTCCCCCTCCCTTACACACACAAACATACTACTGCATACAGTATGCCTCTGATTGTTCTCTGGTGGAGAATGGATGTCTGATTAAGACACACAGACACACAGACAGACAGACAGACAGACCGAGACAGACAGACAGACAGACAGAGATAGACAGACAGACCGAGACAGACAGAAAGACCGAGACAGACAGACAGACAGACAGACAGGCTGAAAGACAGACAGACAGACCGAGACAGACAGACAGACAGGCTGACAGACAGACAGAGATAGACAGACAGACAGAGACAGAAAGACAGACAGGTTGACAGACAGACAGACAGAGACAGACAGACAGATAGATAGACAGACAGACAGACAGACAGACAGACAGACAGAGATAGACAGACAAACAGAGATAGACAGGCAGGCAGACAGACAGACACAGACAGACAGACAGACAGACAGACAGACAGAGGTAGACAGGCAGACAGACAGACAGACAGGCAGTCAGACAGGCAGTCAGAGAGGCAGTCAGAGAGGCACAGAGACACTAACAGACACACACACAAAGACACAGACACAGAGACACTGACTTTTACAGGGTCCCATGCGGCAGCTCCTTGTGAGTGGCGGTAGGGTCATCCCCCTGCACGCCACTGCGCTCAGAGTCACCTGATGGCCAGAGGGGGTCTGTCTGCGACACACTGCCTGGCGCCTCTGCACCCCCGTGCCACACGTTACAGAGCACTGTAAGACACACACACACACACACACACACACACACACACACACACACACACACACACACACACACACAAAATAAACAAACACACATAGGTAGTCACACAAAAAAAACCATTATGAGATCAAAGGGCCCCTGTATCTTTGTCTGTTGAGTGGTGTTCCTATTATTCTAGCTTTGGATATGCAAAGTGCTTTATATGTACGTCAGCGAGAAACAATTCTGTTTCAGGAACAAAAGGTTCTTGACAGCTTTTTATAGCGTAGGCGTACGTCTCTTAGAGACAACTAAATAGTTCACAGAGACAAAGGAAGCACAGGCACACAAAGGCACTGCTGATATTTAATTCATGTGTCTAAAAGAAATGCCGCTCTGGAAGGGATTTCGGCTCCATGATCTCACAGACCCGACTCCCCAGATGCCAAGATTTACAGTACAGTCACTAGGTAATGAGAAGGTGCTGCCTCACCCAGCACGGGGATGCTTGGATGCTGTGCTCTGGCAACACTCTCTGCACCCAGTTTGCGAAAGTGAAAAAATGAATGTCAGTCTCATTGGTCATTGTGATCACACAGTACATCACAGCACAGAGTGGCCAGAACAAAATTGAGTCTCTGTATTTAACCCATCACATACATGAGCAGGGGCCTGCCATGACAATGGCATCTGGGAAGCAGTGTGTGGGGACGATGCCATGCTCAGGACACCTCCGTTATGAGGAGGCTGGAGGAGGGCATTGTTCAGTCACTGCCCCCACCTACCTGCCGGTGTCGGGAATTGAACCTGTGACCTTTAGGCTGCAAATCCAATTCCTTAACCGCTAGCCCATGACTGTCCCGTTAGCCCGTGACTGGATTCTCACCTTGGACCACTCTCCTCCCTCCAGACGAGGTGTCAGGCAGTCGTCTGTGGCGCAGGGACGGTGAGCCGTGGGCTTCACGCCTTTGCACGCCGCATCATTCAGCTTCTGGAAACTTCCGGTGCCTAGCCGCTGCTTGCAGTAGACCTTACGGGACTGCTTGCCTCCGCCACAGGTGTGAGAGCACTAGGATGAAAGGGTGCAGGGTTGTTTGATGATTCCTCTAATATGAACCGTCTGGCTGTGCCCTCTCCTCACACAAGGCGGCCTTACTCTAAACTGTTCTTTGTCGTTGTCCCTCAATGGTGGAACAACCTACCAGTTGCTACAAGGACAGCGACATCCCTCTCAACCTTTAAGAAGCTTGTGAAGACCCTTCTTTTCTGAGACTGCTCCCCTTCCTAACAAAACTAACCTCTGCTAACCAAGTCTTCTCCTTGGTGCCTCATGCATGTCATGCCTTTGTTTACTCTGTGTTCCCTTAGCTTGCTGCACCCTCCTTTTGTAAGTCGCTTGGGATAAAAGCGTCTGCTAAGTGTAATTTAATGTAATGTTATAATGACCTTTTCTGAGGCAGAAGCTCAGCTGTTGCAGATTAGTGTTACCAATGCTACCAATGTTACCATCTCCTGTACAGTAACAAAAAATGGCTAGTTTGAGGTTTCCATATGGTGTCAATCCCGGCTTCAGAAAGTAAAAATCCAGACATCTGTTCCTTCTCCCTGCGCACTTATTAACACTGTTGATTTCACTAAATAGCTGTCTAGTCTACCTGTCTGATGTGCCCTCATTAGAATCATCTGGTTCAGAAAATTACTGGATCAAATACATGGCAGCTTTTAATTTTCTAAAGCCAATATGTCCATATCTGATAACACTATTTATTTTAAATCTTCCTCTTTTCTTATAAATGTCTCCTCTGTTTCAACCTATCACATGGGTAAATGGCTACCTAAATCAGGGGGGTACCAGGAGGCTTAATGTGAAAGAATTAAAGCAACACCAAGTAGTTTTCTTCTTTGGTCGCCCTACAGGTTGGAAGCGGAATTGTCTCTCATTCGAACTACATAGAGACGGCCCGCTCCTCCAAACGTACTCAGTGCGATTATAGACCATGGAGGGCAGCAAAACGAATTCAGAACAGCCTTTCACCCTGTTACAAGTTGATGAACCACTGAAACAATTTTGGAAACATTATTTTAATGCTAAAAAAAGCTACTTAGTGTTGCTTTAAGACAACAGGCTGCATGGATCTTATTACGTTAATTTAACTTGCACTGTTTTAGTATCATGCCCTTGTTTGTGAAACTTATAGTGCAGTTATTTGAATCTAAAAAGATCCATGCAGACGCGTTGCTTTAGTTATTTATGTTGGTTCTATGGTTCACATTTAGCAGTGCGTGGCTTGACAGAAACATGGACTATAATAGTCCAGTCACATATCCTAAAATGGGCAAATGCGAAAAACCAAAAGGGATATAAAAGAATAAAAGGGAAATCGGCAGCTGAGAGGTCTTCACCTTTTGCCAGTCCTCGGTCTCCCAGGCCGGTGGGCAGTCCACCTGATTGCAGGCCTGCACCTCGCTGGGCTTGCTCTCCTTGCAGTCCTTGTCAGGCATCTTCTCCATGCCGTTCTGCACACAGTGCACCTGGCGGATCTGCAGGC
>CM050207.1:9892282-9894782 GCA_027475355.1 Coilia nasus
CCCCACTGGGGGCCCTGCTGCCCATCTCTGTCTTGAGGGGGCGCCGGAGAGCCGACACAGGGCTCCAGCTCGCAGCGCCTCTGCAGCGCCGGCTTCTCCCCGTCGCACTCCTCGTCCGGCAGGTCCACTTCGGCCCGCGTGAAGGACAGCAGCACCCGGCACTTTACCCAGCGCTTCTGCAGGCCCGGCCCACAGCTGGTGCTGCAGGGGGACCATGGACCTGGGATAAACCTGTGGAGGAACACAGGACAGTCTGAACAGGAATACAGGACAGTCTAAACAGAAGCACAGGACAGTCTCAACATGAATACAGGACAGTCTAAACAGGAATACAGGACAGTCTAAACAGAAGCACAGGATAGTCTCAACATGAATACAGGACAGTCTAAACAGGAATACAGGACAGTCTAAACAGGAATACAGGACAGTCTAAACAGGAATACAGGACAGTCTAAACAGAAGCACAGGACAGTCTAAACAGAAGCACAGGACAATCTCAACATGAATACAGGACAGTCTAAACAGGAATACAGGACAGTCTAAACAGAAGCACAGGACAGTCTAAACAAAAGCACAGGACAGTCTAAACAGGAATACAGGACAGTCTGAACAGAAGCACAGGACAGTCTCACAATGAATGCAGGACAGTCTAAACAGGAATACAGGACAGTCTAAACAGAAGCACAGGATGGTCTGAACAGGAATACAGTAAAGTCTAAACAGGAGCGCAGGACACTCTAAACAGGAGCGCAGGACAGTCTAAACAGGGTCACAGTATAGTCTCAATCTACAGGAACACACAGTGTCCATCGACAGGAACACTGCAAGGTCTTAATTCACAGGAACAGAAACACAGGACAGGCTCAATGTACAGGAACAGAAACACAGAGCAGTCTCAGTATACAGGAGTTATTTTGTTTCAGAAGTGTAACTGTGATTAACGGGATGTAATGATGTATGAACTGGTGGATTTATGTTTTGTTAGTTAGACAGACAGATGAATTCCACTGGGTGGCTATGGAGTATGACCATTTCTTTAATTAATCTGTGAAATAAACCTCTGTTCATTTGGTGTGCTTAATACCTTAAGCCAGGCCAAAAAGTTCTGAGTTGAGGAGCAGTCTTGAGCGTAATGACACAGACAAGTGTTACAACCGTCGCTCAGCGTAATTATCAGTGGAGTGAGGAAGCATTAACATGCACAGGCACCTAGCGTACCTAGGGCTAGCGCACAGAGGTGACATAACCCAGGGAGCCAGAGCGACTGCCTCCCGCTGCTGTGCGGGGCTGCTGTGGAGGCCGGTGAAATCATCAGCGGCTCCCGCTGCCCTCGTAAACACAGCGTGATGGATAGCATACAAAACTACTGAACCATCACATTCAATAGCAGGGCCTTGCATCACTGTTGGAATCACCGGCGCTTTTGAACGCAGGCCACCGACTGAAATCTATCCGGACTCGGAGGGAGCAGCTGAAATGTGCTCGGTTGCAGCAGCAGCAGTGGCGGCAGCAGCGTCTCGAGCGCTTTTATGACCGTGGGCGGCAGCTGGAGTTACTGTTGAGTGACACAGTACAGTGCACAGTGATGAGGTGAGTGGGGGAGAGAGAGAGAGAGAAAGACAGAAAGCGAGAGAGAGAGAGAGAGAGAGAGAGAGAGAGAGAGAGAGAGAGAGAAAAGAGAGAGAGAGAGAGAAATAACAGAAGCAAACGGCAGTGTGTTACCCACAGTGCCCTTGGGCAAGGCCTGCGAGTCAGAGGCAGGCATGTCAGATTCAGAAAATTGAAGTCCTACCACATGTTTTCTTCAGCCAATGCACTAAACCAACTCATCCTAATGAGCAACAACTCATCAGCTAGGTAGATAAGCTAATTAGTGAATGAACTGTGTTTAGAGCATGGGCATGGCAGGACTTTTACCTTCCCAAGCCAGTTTGTCCTAGCCTGGTAAACCTGCCCCTCATACTTTATTTCATTTTGTACAGAGGGTCTGGACCAGAGGCTGTTGAGGAGCATGTAAGAGGACCGAGCAACTCCTAGCCAATCAGTGAACAGAAGGTGTATTCGTGAGCCATGACGTTGACTTTGTGTGCTACATTTAAATTGTAGTGCGTAGGTAGGCTAACTGCATATGTGACAACCAGACGTTCGGTTGGCTAAAGGCAGAGCCACTTGTTTTAAACTTCAGTAGAGTCCACACTTCCAGGAAGAAATTGTTTCTCACGGCCTCTGTTCCAGACCCTCTGTACAAAATGAAATTAAGTACGAGGGGCTGGTTTACCAGGCTAAGTTTGTCCACCTCTGCTGTTAAGTCACATGAACAGTAAATGTGAGGTCTTCCCAACCACTCCTGGCTTTAGACGAGGCACTGGCTTTTCAGAGAACCTTAACCCGAACAGGACCTCACGCAGAGGGCTTGCATGAGGTCCCGCTCTGGCTGGAGCGATCCTGCTGACCAGCACCAAGGACACAGCAGGGTTCACCTCAGAGTTGTAGGTCACCT
>CM050207.1:9899782-9912282 GCA_027475355.1 Coilia nasus
CACACGCGCACACATACACCCGGGCGCCCACACACACACACACACAGGCAGACACACACATTTGCCAGACACACACACACAAACACACTTTTGCCACAACTTAATGCAGTCACTGCATTAAGCAAATGAAAGGGGCTCGCTTTCGCATTCTCACAGATATATGGTGACTGTGTCTGTCCCAGGTTCAATTTGCATCACTTAAAAAGCATTCAGGAAACTTTACATAGGACAGACACAGATGCTCATCCAAAGAAAGCATTTTGCTGTGCATGTCTTTGTCTTTCTTGGGGGTGATTAACATTCAGGACAGGAAGGGAGTGCTGAGTATGACATGATTCAGACAAGCTGGCCAATGGGTTGGCTCGCTTGTCCATTCTTCAAGCATCATCTGTGGGGCAAAGGGGAGACAGGCATGTGGGTGAGTGAGTCAGTGTGTGTGTGTGTGTGTGTGTGTGTGAGAGAGAGGTGGAGTTTAAGGAGATGCGCCACTGGATGGGGGTGGGGGGGGGGTTCTGAGGAAGAAAAGGGGCAGTAGATCACAGTCCGGTACAAAAATATAAAGGTTGTTATTGTACAAAAAAGTGAGCCTTCAACATACAAAACACAAGGTGGGTAAAGCATAGAACCTGGAACATGGCAACTTTGCAATGCTTGGACAACCTAGGTAAACTCATCTCGCCTCACTGCAAGCTGAGGAAACAACACGGCAATCCTGACTAAATTACACTTAAACATTCAGCTTCACCCCATACCTCACGTCAAGTAGCAATTCACTTTACACATCTCCTTTGTTTCCCACACATTCTTTGTCCATCTTGGCTAATAAAAGAGCTCCCTCCTTAGCAGTGAGATGGCCCTTAAATAGGCCAGCCAATGGCACCTGTTCACATCAATTAGTACTCAATTGGATTGTACCAAAGTGTGGCACTGGGAAGGTGAAAGCCCATACCCACAGTTAACACCACCTGCCACCACATACCAACTCACAGACGACACATGATGCACCACAATGGCAGTCCACAAATAAACAGAAATGTCCTTGATGTAGTGTGGACAGAGGTCTCCAAAGAGTTGATTTTAAAAATGTTCTGTACACAGGAAGATGAAAAGGATGACTGGATTTCACAGTGTGTATGAGTGCACCTGTGTTCCATTTTACATATCATGACACTGATTAAAAAAACCTAATGTCTAATTGTATCTGAAGAAAGGTGTGCGGATTTAAAATGTTGAGAAATACAGTAACACCACAAACCTTAAACGGTATGACAGGACCAACCACTAACATATTGAGGTACGTTAACTTTAGCTTGTAACCAAAACATTAGCTAATGTTGATTTTAGGGATCTACACTGAAAATCAACCAGATAGTTATGGTGTTGTGGCATACCCATTATAAAAGCTGTTATTTACAGCCACACTGGGCAAATATCAAGTTGGGAAAGAGATGAAAAGGAATCGGAAAGCTCATGTATGCAGTCGTAGCATCTATGCAACATGGCTAGATGTAGATGGCTATGAAAGTTAAATTGATACATTTAATAAATTTAAATTGATAAAACTGTGAAACCATTAACTAAAATTGTGATCAGATAGCCTGGGTGTGCCCATACTGCCTATGACGCTGCATTTTCATTTCGCGAGCAAGTCAGTCTGGCCAAGCTGCCTATCTAAACCATTTCTGCTCCGGCAGAAATATGGGTCCAATGAAAAATCGAGCATTTCAAAATGGCAATGACGCGGTAGTTTGGAAACCGGAAATCTAACTCAGTCACTGTCAACATGGCGAACGTGGAGCAAACGCAAGATTTCAATGCAGCTGTAGCTGCTGTTTTGGACGAATTCAAAGGGAAGTTCTCTCTGAAAATACAGCAAAGGGCAGCCCTTGAAGCATTTGTTGCGGGAAAGGACGTTTTCGCAATGCTACCAACCGGCTTCGGTAAAAGTTTAATTTAGCAGTTAGCCCCGCTGGTAGCCAAGTCGATTGGGCTTTGCGAGAACGCTGTTGTTGTGGTCATTTCGCCTTTGATCGCACTGATTCGTTTTTCGAATATCAATATTAAATGACCAACACCAGCCACTCTCATGTTCACCTCACAAGTCCGACAAAAATCATTTAACGCCATTTCTATATGACTACAGGCTACTACTACTTTTTGTTTGGATCAAGCAGGTTCTTTTGCTGGGTATACGTCAGAGGGCAGAGGGGTGTGATTGATTGAAGCTTCGTCCAGTAGGAAACAGAGGCATTTGAAAGAGGCGGGTTAAGCCCGCCTTCTGAGAAATGGGTTTACAACACAGCTTGGCCAGACCAATGCTCGCAGAGCATTGACAAGTCGCGATAGCCAGGCTAATGATCAGAATTAACCTTATAAATAAATAGATGTGTTTTCATTATTTATAAGATGAAAATGTCTTTGACGAAAACTAGACTAAAAATACCTACCTATACTAACACTAGTGTGTGTATTTGAGTAAGTGTGAGGACGGGTGTGTGTGTGTGTAAGTTTGCATATGTGTGCATTTGTGTGTGTGTGTGTGTGTGTGTGCATATGCGTCTATGTGTGTGAGTAAGTATGTGTATATGCAAACTGTATGTGTCTCTGCCTATGTGTGTGTTTGTGTACGGGTGTGTGTCTGTGTGTCAGGGTGTGTGTTTTAGACTGAGAGTGCCAGCTTGAACAAGTGCTGTGTGACACACTGTCCCATCAGATGAATTTCCTCCCATTAGTGTGCAAAGCCAGAGCACGTCTCTCTGACTCAGACAAGTGGAACACTCTTGTGCCCCGTTTAAAACGCTGAAAGGTCAGGCAAGGCCAGACACACACACCCTCAGCCTCTCTCTGTCTCTCTTACACACACACACACACACACACACACACACACACACACACACACACACACACACACACACACACAATACAGGCAGCACTTTAATGAGTGGCAGATGCCTGTGATGGATCTATTTGAGGGTTGTACTTCTGTCTAGTGAGGCAGCTAAGGGATGTCTTTATGTGACTGGAAGGGCAAGAGAAGGATGTAAGATATCGTCCCTACTGACAGGAAATGTACTTCATCCATTTTCACAGGCAAGTTCCCCTTCGGCGCAACAGCAAGGACAGAGGGCTAATAATCCCAAGGTCACTTGCCATAAAGGCAACAATACGACAACAAGAAGATACAAAAATGTGCTGCCAGCCTGCGCTCTGGATACAGCCTGGTAAACCAGCCCCTCGTACTGGGTTATTGACTTTAATGCATTCAGACTAAGCAAACTGGAGCCAATCACCGAACAGAGGGAGTTTTCGTGAGTGATGACTAGGGCTGCATGATATTGGAAAAATGTTCGCTATGTGGTAACATTGCTGAATGTTGCAATGATGATATGTTTTGAGATAAATTAACAAATTTAGATATAGTTTTAACATCTTTCAGCTTAATCTTCACCGCTAGGCCGTAACCAGTGCACAGCCTGTGGGGGTCGATATCAAGGGCAGAAGAACTCTATTTGATTTCCCAAATCTCTTTATATGTGGAGCGTTAAACAGCTTACAGTAATGTCCCATTTATTGCAGTTAAGCCATGTTTTGCGATATGTATATCACGACATTGTATGTTGCGATATTACAATATTTTCGATATATTGTGCAGCCCTAGCGATGACGTTGACTTTGTGTGCTACATTTGAATTGTAGTGCATAGGTAGGCTAATTGCATATGTGACGACCAGACGTTACCAATTGGGTAAAGGCGGAGCCACTTGTTTGAGTCCACACCTCCAGCAAAAAATCGTTTCTCAATGCAGCAAGGCCAGACCCTCTGTACAAAATGAAATGAGGTACGAGGGGCTAGTTTACCAGGCTACTTTGGACACATACTGTAAGTGATATCTCAACTGGTAAACAAAGCGCTTTCTCACAAGGAGCTCGACTTCCTATCCTGCCAATTTGAGACAGATCTGAGCCCCTTATCCCCCTCAGCCCGTGATCATCATGCAAACACATAGCTGCAGCTGAGCACATCGTCCCGCCACGTATTTCTGTCCTCGCCTACAGACAGACCGTGCGTGATGTGACAGATGTATTCTGGATAATGGCCTTTGTAAAAAGATGTCTGTGAAAAGAGCACTGTGTGGGTGTATGTGTGTGTGTGTGTGTGTGTGTGTGTGTGTGTGTGTGTGTGTGTGTGTGTGTGTGTGTGTGTGTGTGTGTGTGTGTGGTGTGGTTATGTGTGTGTGTGTGTGTGTGTGTATGTGTGTGTGTGTGTGAAAAAGAAAAAAAAACAGTTGAAGTGTTTTGCTAGGCAACTGCAGGCGTAATAATAAGCAAATTCTATTCTCCTCGGTGGCTATGAGAAAAGCAGAGGAGCCAAGACAGGGGCGGGTGGGGGGGCTGGCGGGCAGGCGGGCAGACGTGTGTGTGGTTAGGGACTTGGCAGGCGTGCGGTGACAGGACGGGAGCTGCGTACCTCGGGGCTTGTGGCAGGCGATGGGCACCAGGCAGTCCTCCTTGACGTGCGGCTTCGAACGGACGTTACAGCCGCCCGTGTGCTGGCCCTGGTGATCGATGCACAGCACCACTCTGTAACGCAACCCGCGGCCACACGTCACCGTGCACTGAAAGACCAACACACACACACACACACACACACACACACACACACACACACACACACACACACACACACCGTTACATCAACGGAAAATCAACACACACCATTACAGCACCGCAGGCCTCAACACAAAACACACACACAATGCACACTACAGTATCTCACCAAGAGGGTCCACCGACCTAACCACAAATGGCAGCCGCCACATGGAACAAGATTTGTGTTGACTGTTTTGACATTTTTTCCAATACTGGTTTGCTAAATTTAATGAACAGCTTTGTGAAATGAAATTATATCATTATGAGTGTCCTTGGAGCTTAGTTTCCCTTTGAAAACTTTTTAAAATAAACAAAATAGGCCTGGGGGAGGTTCTGTTTTGAATAGTGAATCTGTTAAAAAGATATACACACTTATCCTTTTTTGTTATTATGAAAAACTACTGAAGCAAATGTTCAATCAGAGACATTTAATCTGAACCAGGCTTTCTCACATAAAAACTCCTAAGTATGCTGCCCTACAAAGGCAAAGTGCAGTAGATACACAAACACTGAAAAAAATCCTTTAAAGTTGCCATACTGCCCAGTCCAACATATTAGGTAGGTATAACCATATTGTGGTGATGCTTTCTTGTACTTTGTAAATAGGTAGAATCACGATATTTAGTTACAACATATCAGTCTAAACTCAGTTTTGACAAAAGGTGTAGTTACTGCCTTTTGGCTTTGTACGGAAGTATGGCTGATCATCATAGTAACAAAGTTCAAACACTACTGTCTCTGCACGATACAAACGTTTTATTTCCAAACCTAATGACCGCATTTATTACTTCTGATAGCAGTATTACATCACATGGGACTACAGTATGTCTGCAGTGCTGGGCTAGGGGTGCCTTACCTGTGACCACTCCATGGCCGTCCACTGTGGGCATCTGAAGGTGTTGTGGGGGTGCCTTACCTGTGACCACTCCATGGCCGTCCACTGTGGGCATCTGAAGGTGTTGTGGGGGTGCCTTACCTGTGACCACTCCATGGCCGTCCACTGTGGGCAGCTGAAGGTGTTGCAGGTCTGCTGGGTGGTGGGCCGGGGGGAGTGTGTGCATTTCCACTCTTCCACCTGGGCGAACTGGCCGTGCACGTCCTCCTCCACACACACCACGCTCCGCTCCTGAGCACCCCCGCCACACGACACCGAGCACATGGTCCACGGGTTCTGTTCCCAGCTACACACACACACATACACCACAACATACACACACACACACACACACACAACATGCACACCACATATACACCACACACACACACAACACATACCAATACATACACACAACACACATGCACACACACATATACACACACACACACACACACACACACACACAGATACACAGACACACGCAACAGACAAAAACACATACACACCATAGACACACACATACACACAAAACACAGCCACAGACACACACAGACATGCATACACATGCAGACACATTTGCATACATGTGTTAAAAATAATGAAAAGCAATCACTTTCACTCTTTAGACTATAAAGATCATGACATACACACACGCCACAAGCCTGCATATGAGATTTTCTAAGCTGACGTTTTTGTGTACCTGTGTGTACGACGGCATATGCCAACATCAACCCAAGCTCATGAAAAACAAACCAACATAAACATTACACCACAGCAAGGCATTTCAGCTACCTTTAGGGCTGTATGGAAAGCACTGTGCAAGGTTACCTGTCAAAAATATTGTGTAGCAGCTACCCGGGGAGGTATTTGAGGAAAGCAAAAAAAACGTACAAAAAAAATGACACGTCTAACTGCATTAACAGCTCAGATAAATTGCATGCGATGGACATCTACATATATTTCTTTTATAAACAGCGAGAGGAGAAAAGTCCTAACATATGTGGGCCAACACAGCATGCATAATGGCCATTTGGCAATGGTGGATGGCGTGTATGTGCTGAGCTGAATCCAAAACAACAGGACAATCAGAGTGACCTATCAGATACCATCAACGCGAGCCAAAAGGCTGAAATCACAGTCTGTGCAGCCCGGCCAGGTGACAGTCGAAAAAAAAAAAAAAAAAAAAAAGTATGTGTGTCTTTAAATTTGCATTGAATACCATGTCCATATTGTGATTACTGCACATGCAAAACCCTCAAGCCTTGATTTGCTTTCAAACCTGTGCAACATTACATATTGGCTTATCAGCTGATTCAAAATAATTATAATCACATTAACTCTAAGGGTTTACTCAACTCCTACCGCAGGGTTCGCTATTGCTCTACAGATTTGCTGAACGTAGGTTTAGCCCTTAGACATTTAGGTAATCTTCTTATCGCATAGATTAGCCATGGGACAAGTATACATGTAATGCAAACCAAAGGAGCCTGTTGTTACCAAATTGGCACTTTTACGGAGATTAATGTCGGCTTGTCAAGGTCAACTGAACTACATGTAAATCTATTCATGATACATTTTGCTTGCTTAACAAGCCACACATTTTGCTTGCTTAACAACCATGCCTATTGCACCAGAGTCTATGGGGTGTGAGTAGAATGCTCTGGGACTGAAAGAGGGACACTTACCGAGGGAGGGGCTGGAAATGGTCATAGGGCATCACCTCCTTGAAGCCATCACTGGGAAGAAAAATGCCCCATTAGCTACCGCACCCCAAGGATGTTGTAAGAACAAAATCATATCCTGTCTGGAAATGACAGCAAGCACATTTATTTGTTCTTGTGAGCACAGAAATTGTTCCTTCTGGCCTTTGAGTAGGTCATGTGTAGTGTTGAAGGGTATGTGATTGTGAAGGGTCTCTGAATGCAGTGCAAGTTGCATTCATCAAAGTCGCACTGTTGCATTCATTACTCTGAATGCAAGTTGCCCATCACTGTACGTGAGGGAGTAAAGTAGATGTTAATGGTAAATAGACTGCATTTATATGGTGCCTTCCTATACTCGACAGAGTACCCAAACTACTTTACATTGAATGACTCACATTCACCTATTCACACACACACATTCACACGCCGGTTGCATAAGCTGCCAAGCAAGGTCCCAATCAGGACACTAGAAACAGTACAGGGTTCTGTGTCTTGCTCCAAGACACTTTGAGAAAGGAGAAAGGAAGAAGAAAGTGGAATCGAACCAGCGACCCTTCGGTTGCTGGGCGACTCCTCTACCTACTGAGCCACTGTGGCCCCCTTGAGTAGGTGAGTGTGTTGTTGGGGAGGGTACCTCTCCGGACAGGGGTCCATGTTGCACTCCTTCAGCTTAGGTTTGGGCTTGGTGTTCTCTGGGTAGCTCTCACAGTGGTGCTCGGGCAGGACTTTATTGGAGCGGATGTCCGTGCACTCAGCCGAGTTGAGTTGGTAGCCTAGCATTCACAACATGCAATGGAGACGATTACAGTAGGAGACAAGATAATGGCTTTACAATGACATAAAATGGTTTAAATCTCTCAGATATCCCAAAAAGAAGATATCCACAAAGCTCCCAGACAGTTATTGATGGTAGGCTACAATGTTTCAACCACATGTGTGCAGATATCTTCTTTTCTGGGTCTGTACAGCACCCTTTACGGTTGTTTTTGAGTGTGCGTGCATTTTGCATGTTTCACGTTATTTCTCATCAGTAAATAAATTATAAACATATCTACAAATGTTAAAGCAGACGGAGAAGATGGTAGACAGACAGACAGACAGAAAGGCAGCAGGCTAAGAGATAGACAACAGATAGCATAAAGACAAACAGACACACAGATAGATAGCCAACCGACATCCAGACAGATGTGTGTCAATATGTTCATAAACGATTTACTGATGAGAAATAGTGTAAAAGCAATGGTTAGCAACTGATGAACAAAGTTTTGAGTTAACAAATGCTTTTTAAGAAGTTGTTATTATAAAGTGCTACCAACATTTTTTGCATGCAGCATGCATATGCAACTCAGAGTTACCTATCGTATTTAAAAAAAGAGCAAGTACTAAACGCTTTCTTGGGGAATGACACCTTAAGGTAGATCATCACTCCTAAATATTTCCATATGGAATTAAAATAAAAAAAAACTGAATTTGGGCGTTTTTGCAGTGTGTGCTTTTTGAAGGAGTACCCACCGCCCCCGCAGGACACTGAGCAGGGGAAGTAGTCCGTCTCCCTCCACTGGTAGCGGATGGGCTGGTAGAACATGAACTGCAGCACGGTGTCCCTCGGGGCCGCGTACCTCACCTGCAGGAAGGGCAGACTGTTTTAGCGTCATCAATCTCCGCGCCGCCACCCTGGATATTTCACTGTCCTTGTGTACACAGCGCTCCATCAAAATCGCTGTTGTTTGGACAGGGTCTGATGCCAACTCAAACTGTTCTTTCCCACCCTTACGAAAACAATCTGGCTCAACATAATCAAACACTGAACACAGTCGTTTTTAATGTGGCTTCGTCCAAATTAATAATTTCAACATCAATGATGGCATGGCTCAGAGATGAAAAACGCACTCTTTCCCATAAGCCTGGTGATGCTGTCAGAGCCAGAAGCTTTTGAAGTTAGAGGACATGTGGAGCATTTTCTTGGCTACAGCGACCTGATTCAAAATCCTAAATGCCATGACATCACTTGTTCCGCACAGAAGATGGCATCCCATCTCACGTCTGCCGTCAAGATATCCTCCAGTCCTAATGTGCTCATGATGAGGCTCGCTGAAGCTGTGGTGGCATGTGCAGGGTCCCTAATTGTCTCCAAAACGATGTCATTTTGAATTAGCGCAACACTGCAACAACACGGACCGCTCGCCAGGGCTATTTATTCTGGGCGCTTTTGTGGCCATAACTGCTTTGAAACTGCTTCAGAGAGTTCGTACGGACCTTGTGAGGGTATAAATTTAAAAGCAGGCTATGTAGCGAGAAGGACATATCACAAACATATTTACAGTGCAGAAAATTGATGCACTGAACACGGAGAAAGTAGAGTTATTGAGGGGCAATAAAACATGCTGTGCTGTGCCATATCTTAAAAAAGGAGCCCTTGGCTCAATAACAGATGGGTCTAAAACTAAACAGGCCTGTCAGACTCTGGAAATGAATGCCGCAAATATTGTTTGAAACGCTGCCATACATTTTCCATTCCATGGCATGCCTTTTATTCGTTTGCTCTTTGCCTACCCACTCCCTCTTACCCACCCCAAACACACACACATACGCACACACACACACACACACACACACACACACACACACACACTCACATACACATGCACACACACACGCACACACAGACACACACACACTCACATACACACATATACACACACACACACTCCCATACACATGCACACACACACACACAAACACAGACACACTCACATACACACACACACATACCCCTCCCCACCATCCTCCTTTCTCACAGTTAAAATATACCCGTCCACCTGTTGTGGCCCGTGCGCGGCTAATGCTCACTTACTTTGATGGTGAAGTCGGCTGCCAGGGGCCCCGGGCTGCGTAGCGTCTGTCTGTCTGGAGAGCGCTGGAAGTCCACACTGGTGTTGCCCAGGACGTGCCACCCCGACGCGCTCAGGACATGCTCCTCCAGCCTCCCCTGGGCCGTCTGCAGCTCCACAACTAAGACACAGTGAGAGGGGGGTGAGGGGAACGGCCCAGACCTCACACTGGTGACCAGGTCACTGGTGAAAATGAGAAGGCTGAGTATCTTTCTTTTCAACATGGATGTGGTTTCAACATCTGCTGATGATGTTAATTACAGGCAAAAAAGAATATGCCTGAAAAACAAAACTGTAGGGATTTTTTATCTTACAGTTTACATTCATAAATGATGAAACCATATTCCATAAAATAATCCATGTGGAAACTATACAAAGATAATTATTTTGGTTCCATGTTTTGGGTTTTTGAAAGATCATGAATTTCTAAATTAATTTCTTTTCAACAGCATGAACCCAACACATTATTGTATCAGTAGGTCTTTTTCTGCTTGTCAACTGCTAAGCTAAAATAAATACCAGAGTGAACCATTTCAGAGATTAATTAACAATCCAAACAATCTGGAATCTTCCTAATATTAATCACAGAAGGATTAACAAGCAAGAGTTACGAATTAGCAGAACCAAACATGGAAATAAAAAACGATTAGCTAAGAATGATGTTGCATAAATCTTGTATGTGGCAATCTTTCAAAAGGAGCTTCAGAACTCATTGGACTAGAAAATAAATACGACGCTAATCAAACACTTCAAAAATAATCGCCTTCAGCTGTATAGTAATACACTAATAAACATTTTTCATGTCACATGTGTAGTTTGTTTAACTTTCCTTTCCCTAACATATGTGATTCAGAGATAAACAGTTTTGCTGATGAAGACTATCCAACCGTTTTCATGGTTCCCACTGCAATGATGGAGTGACTAACAGTTAAACAAATGCAAGATATGTGTTTCAAAGTGCACATTCTGAAAGTAATTTCAGAAACTATGCTACACTTCACAATTTCACAACTTGAACCAATTAACACGTTTTGTCCTGCTTTTTCATGCAAAAAAAAGCCACTCATAATTCAAATGGCTGCACAATAATGCCGTTAAGGCAGGTCTAAGGGGAAATATGATTATATATTTTCTTAATAGCTTCTGAAAATGTTTAGCTTTTGCAGAGTTCATGAACTTATGTCTGCGGTACTGGAGTAGGAGGAAAGACTGTTTCTTTCTTTTTCTGTGGTCTATTTCTCGCTTAAGACATTCATACAATACTCTTCCTCTCCTTATACTAGTTAGTCTCTCGATAGTTGATAACTGATCTGGTATAGTAATTTGAAGGTCACTCAAAAGCCCATGTTTTTTTTCTTCAGACGTCTGACAGGACAAACATCCCGCAGACTGCCTAGAGCTCTGTAAAATGATGGCTGCCACTGGCTCTGTGGAGGTTGGAGAGGGGGGTTTGGGGGGGCCTGTCGAAGATGCTGAAGGGTTTCAGCCTGCGAAACATGTGGCTCCTGGGAAGAGGGGGCAGAGGAGGGAAAGGGGGGGGAGAGGAAGCCCATCTCTTGCTTCTCCTGTATAGGACCAATCACTCTCTGTGGAGCCTTAAGCTTCTCGTATACTCATCGTGCCATACCGTGCCATACCGTGCCGTGCCGTGCCGTGCGTGCGAGAAAGTGACGTCATAGATGCGCCCGACCCTTCATAGAGACAGTGTGCATATTTACGGTGCTTTCAGCTGTAGAAGACGTTATGAGTGATGATAGGACGATAGGATAAGGCAAAATAAGTTAGCTTAATAAACAAACTGCAGGCTTGCACCTATGTTGGTGTGTGGATAAAACTAAATCCTAAAAGTTTTTGATCAGTGCATGTATTTCTTGTGAGTTTCCAGCAATATTAGCATATGTGTAGCAATGGAAAAGACAGGCTGGTAGTTACTAGGCTAAAGTTAGCTGACACCAGACTCGCCATTGCCTATTGTTTTCAATGGGCTGCTTCGCGCAGCACACCACGCGAGTTACAAAAAATGAGGTGCAGATGATTCGCACTGGAAAACGCCACGCCAGATGTGCACTGACATCACATTCTCACGCGTGCAGCGCAACACGGCGAGTGTTAAACAAGCTGTAACCTCTCCACGCTTCGTCTTCTATCTCTGCCCCTACCTCAGCCCTTTGTGCTCTCAGCATTGGGCTTTCACAAACCACCGCCTCCCACACCTCCACCTTCACCACCTCCACGCAACCCTCACTGTCCTATCCCAGCTCCCTGGAGATCACAGAACTTGCGAAGGAGGAGAACAAAAGGACAACACATCTGACATGGTGGGAGAGAGGTAACATATGAGAATAAATGCCCCTCTCCAACACTTAATTACCCCCAGTC
>CM050207.1:9917282-9919782 GCA_027475355.1 Coilia nasus
ATACTGCTGATACCTGCACAAATGTCTTACTTTGATCTTTCGCACTTTGGGGAGATTTAAATTTACACGAAAAAGCTAAAAAGAAAGTAACAGTGCAACTGAGCGCTCATTATTTATCATTACGTTTTACGAACATGAGAAATGCAATCTAAGCATACTCAACTGCACCCTGCACACTCCGGTTCTACCTGCAATTTATAAATGAAAATTTGTTGCACCCTGTTCACCATGGTAATTTCTTTGACAGCCTTATCCCTTAATCCGAAGAGGTTGAAAAAAAAAATCTTCAAGATGGAGGCGATTAGTCATGGCTGTCTCTGGCTCTCCTATTATGCAGTACCTGCTGACGTCAGGGAATTCGGCATCAGACAGAGCTTTATATGTCATAGACTGTACAGCTCCTGACCTGCAGAATCACCTGTAATAGAATCAGAGAGCAAATCGATAGGCCTGCGGTTGCATATTTGAGCAACTGGAACTGATCTATTTTCAGATTTGTCACCGAGCAAAGATACCTTCAAGGCTCCACATTTGACTGGACGAACTGGTTCTTTCCCCATGGTTTGCAACAAGTATGTTTTAATAGAAGGGGGAGAGGTTTATAGGAGGGGTGAGTGTTAATGCTATTTTCCAATGTATGAGGAGCCTACAGCACTTTTTCCTCTGGATATGGGCAGAGTCTTTCAACAATTAGGTAAAGCTGGAAGGTGGCCAGTGTCTATGGTGCCCCCCAAAAATAATTAGTTTTGGAAACGTATTCGGCAAAATTGTGGGATTTATAAGGGCAGTGAAACAATTTCGACACCAGTTTTAAGCTTGTCAGTTGTCACCGACAACACAGTCGCGCTGGCCGTATTGGCAGTGTCTTTCCCAACAGAGACGAGAAACGCCACATAATTAGTTTTTACACTGATCGTAATTGGGCAGATACGAGAGGAAATTAGCTGCGAGTTCACCTCAGGGCTTACTTTTCCATGCAGACGGCGCAAACCCTGGAGGCATTTGTGATTAATGGATACTAGAACACAAAACACAAAGACGGCAAAGGAAAACAAAAGCCAACTATAAACCTCGGTCCAGTGCTGCACGTACTTCTCTTTCTTTCCCTCTCTGGGTTTAGGTATGTCTTTCTTTCATTCTTTCTTTCTCTCTATCCTTCTTCCAGTCGGTATGCAGGGGCGGGCTGCCCCACTCCTGACAGGAATGGGCCGTGACTGCCAGCAGCTCATTAGGAGGTTTACTGCATATTAATAACGAGAGGGGCAAGAAAACAACCAGGAATCCAGACTACCATCCAGAAGTGTAAGAGCCTGGAGAGAGTGGCCTATCTGATTACTGCAGTTACATGCGGCTGCCCGGTGCCAACCCCACTACAGGACTTGAAGGAAGCCGGCATGTCATCGCGGCATACGGTGAGTTATTAGGTAGGCGGCCTTTATTGGAGAGAGCGTAACGTGCTTGGATTGAGTTACGCCAAGATTTGGTTAAACAGGCTCTTAAAGTGAATGGCACGACGCTGTGAAAAATGCCTGCGACCGCCACACTGAAACAAAAGTTCTAGTCTTTCTTCGTCTTTGAGTGCTTTGTCCTATGGGGAATTTGGATGAGGTAAATGACTGGCAGCGCAGATGCGGCAATGCTGGAGAGTCCGGCGCTCTCCAAAAACAACATAAAGTTCTATTTCCACCATATAACATTTGAGCACATCCCCATTTACAGGCTGGCACAGAGGCACCGCGGCAAGACAGTGTGTTTGGAGGCACCGTTTCAACCATCGTATATGAGCGCAGAAAACCAGCGGGTCACCTAATTATTATAGGTGTGGCTCACTAGGGACGCAATACAATTAAACAGCCTCACCCTCATGTACAATGTTCTTGTTCATGGTAACGACAATTCTAAAATGAGGCCTTAAATTTAAAAACCACTAAATGAAATATTGTGGTGTTTTTTCCTCAGGACACATTATAATTTGGCACCAAGGTTTAAAAACCCAATGATTTTTCTTTTCCAAATTTAACTTAAATCATGAAATATTATGTATAAAAAGCAACAGACAAGAATGTCTGACTGTTTAACCTACTTAAAACCCACAGCAATAAACACAACATATCTACAGAGACATGGCCACTGCTTTTGAAAGGATGGAAAATCATATTTTGCGTTCTTGAGGTTCATCCAGTACCACGTGGCACCGGTAACCACTGAAAATGAAACCAAGGATGTTCAACCAGGAATGCTTCATGTGTGCCCTGGCAAGCCAAGTGCAGAAGACATGTCCTTCATTAGAGAGCTGTAGAGAAGGCCTTGCTGGGACCTTAGAGTTGGTCGGGAAAACACTGAAGGGCTTTTTTGAAGCCGTCCCCACCATACCAACCCCCACCCACCCTTTCTCTGACCTGGAGCAGCACTGTCAGCCCTTCCAATTGAGTACAGTAACAAATAGTTACCAGATAAATACAACGAGCCCCAAAGTCAATACCAATGTCCTTTCTGCGGC
>CM050207.1:9924782-9977282 GCA_027475355.1 Coilia nasus
TATCACTACAATCCCGGCAGATTACATACCATTCATGGTTAACTTTAAAGGTGGTATCCAGGAAAACATTAAAGATTTTCATAGTGATTAACCACAATTGAGTTGAAATAAGACTGTTTTTTGTTTTTTTTTTTCAAATAAAGCACAAAGTGCAAAAACAAAATTCAAAATTACAGTAAAGTGATAAATGCAAACAGAGCTGCCCAGTACTGTGCAAAAACCAAAAAGTGCAAACTCAAGTAGAAATCCTGAGAGACAAGTGCTTTCATGAAATTACTTTTAAAAATATAGAGGTAGATCTCCCAGAAAATGACGTGTGTGGCATTAACTACAACGACACACATTTAGCCTTGTGTGTGTGCGTGTGTGTGTGAGAGAGAAAGAGAGAGCGAGAGAGAGAGAGATCTGCACAACATATTTCTACCTGCACAATTTTCAACTGTACTGGGCTGGTTTAGGGGTTTTAGCAGGTGTGCATGCTGTTCGGAGTTTGACGGACTCTGCATACTCTGCCAGGTAGGTTTTGGGGTGGTGAAACCTGTTTGTGGTGCTGCTGCCTTTCGTCGGGACAGTTTTTTTTTTTGCACACTTTGCATATTGGGGTTACCTGCTCCACGTTCCCGATATCCATAAAACTTCCGGATTACTGATCCCTTATTGCCTCATTTAGGAACAAGCTGTTCGTCCGCTTCCATGTTTTCCATGTATTGCATTAGGTAGGTTCGTCCGCTTAGGTAGGTTCGTCCGCTTTCCATGTTTTCCATGTATTGCATTAGGTAGGGTATACTTTACGACAGCTAGTGCTCGCGCTGCCTGCAAACCGAAAGAAATTACAAAATAAAGTTCCCTCCCTTCCGCACCTAGATGTCGCGCGGGATTGGTTGGTGAGTGTGCGTTTTTTTTTTAACCCCTCACTCGCGTTACTGCCTGAGGGAAAAGGAGAAAGCCACCAGAACGTTTTTAACATGAAAGCAAGACGAGTCTCGGCTGCTGCTTGAAAAAAAAATCAGATGACCATAAAATACTCGATACATACGATATAATAATTTTATGTATCTCACAAATCAATTTCGGAGATAATTTCGTATATTCGATATATCGCACAGCCCTACATAAAAGTGCAAAAACATTTCTTTACTGACAGGTTAAGGTTAGGGATTGTTTTGGTCTGGGCACAGTTTTTAGTTATGATAAGCTAAGATATGAATGGGAGTCAATGGAAGGTCCTCACAAGCATAGAAAAACAAACTTTGTGTGTGTGTGTGTGTGTGTGTGTGTGTGTGTGTGTGTGTGTGTGTGTGTGTGTGTGTGTGTGTGTGTGTGTGTGTGTGTGTATGATCACAGAGAATAGCTAGGTGATTCACAACACCCGTTGCTCGTGCCCCGTCAGTACTATGGTGTGGACGTGTTGCATTACCTGACAGATGCCGCTGATGCACATGTCGAACGAGTCTGTCCGACAGCGCGTGCCGTCCAGGACCTTGGGCGCCAGCTCCAGCACGAGGCTCTTGCCCCGCGCCTGACACTTGAGGGCGCAGGGCGAGGCCGGGTCGTTGATGACGGGCACCCACTCATGAGTCTGGCCCTGGTACTTGATGTCGTTGTGTGCCGAACACTGCTGGGCTCGGAAGTCCCCCGACTCTTTTGGGCAGTCCTGTAAGAAGAGGGAAAAGGGGGGGAGGGAGGGAGGGATAGATAGATAGATAGATAGATAGATAGATAGATAGATAGATAGATAGATAGATAGATAGATAGATAGATAGATAGATAGATAGATAGATAGATAGACAGACAGACAGACAGACAGACAGACAGACAGACAGACAGACAGACAGACAGACAGACAGATAGATAGATAGATAGATAGATAGATAGATAGATAGATAGATAGATAGATAGATAGATAGATAGATAGATAGAGAAAAGACAGAGAGAGAAAAACCGATATAGAGAGAAAAGACAAATAGAAAGAGAGAGAGAGAGAAAGAGAGATGGGGGATGGGCAAAGTTTGCAGTGACCCATCACTGACAGCCCTAGTTTTTCCATACAGCAACGTTATTCATCCTAAAGCAGACATGAAAACCTCCCTGCCCACACAGATGAGTCATCCGGGGCCAGAACAGCCAAGACGCGAGCAGCTGCCACTCAAATCTTGGCCGGGCATCTGGATATCTCACAGATGGCAATCTTAATCAACGCTACACTGTCCGTGGCCGAGGCCTTTCAACTTTTGCCTCTAATCAATGGGCAGCAATCAACCTCTGAGGCCCACATGCCAGTTTGAAAAGGCTCAAGTGTCCCTGATTGGGACACGGCCCTGTGTGATAGAGTAATTCATTATGGCATATCTTCATCTATGGCCCAATCATGGAATAAACAGAAATTGGCTTAACTCAAAAGCAAACCTCATCAATGCCAATTTAGTGGGGCAGGCCGGAAGGGGAAAGGGGGGTGGGGTTGGGGGAGGCATCTCTCTATAGCATCGAGAGAGTCCATCTTCCTGACTGAATTGTTATAAATATTATGCTGGGAAGCCTTCCCACACGCTTTGGTGGAAATCATGGTTGGTCAACAATAAAACCAGATGAAGCCACTTCAATGGTACAAAAACACATCTCGCTTTGATTAAAATAGCATGAGAGTGACAGCAGACCTCTTGCTCCTCAAAATAGGCCCCGTGCAAATAAGGGTGGTCAGCTATACAATGGGATATGCCATTAGTGAGAGAAATTTCCCGTTCTGTCCATTTATAGGGCAGGCGAATGGTGCAGATTTGCCATATGGTAACCCACAGCATTGTAAAAATAGTCTTGGAAAATGGCAGGCTGTTCCTCTCATCATAGTACTCATTGTAGTAGAAAATGGGACTCAACTACAACATATACCCAGACATCCAGGACACCTGATAAAGGTTTTCTGGACTTACCATATTGCTGCACGTTCGGTACCGGATATTTCTGCCGTCACAGTTTCTGTAATTAAAGAGGGAACAAATCGTTGTCAGTTCATAAATTTATAGCACAATTATAGCACAACTGTATACTTGTTCATAGCCCATCATATATATTAATAGTTCTACTGTATACTTGTTTATAACACATCTGTTTATATCCCCCACAAAGATTAACAACAAAGTACTCCCACGTGTTCATATTGCCCTACTTATTGTACATAATTCACTACAACCATACTGTCTATATTGTATATACTGTATATATCGCACTTTCTGCTCCTTGCACTTCTGATTAGATGCTAAAGGACATTTCGTTACATGTGTAATGACAATAAAGTTGAATCTAATCTAATCTAATCTATGAAAGTCCACAGTGGTTTGTCCTTGGTGTCTTTCCATCACATTTTACTCATTTATCAGGTATACCCAGATTCATGGCCTAACTTGTGTCAGATCTTAGACCTTTTCTGCTTCCCATCTGAGCACACTGTGCGAAATGTAGGCTGTCATATTAAGTCACAGTGAAATGGCCAGCAAATTGGCCTCGGCAAGAGCGAAGCAGGCAGATACCTTTGGCGTGGGATGCTTAACTATGTGCTACGCGTCCAAGAACAAAACACCCCTTTGAGCACTCACATGCGCCACGGTGTACTGGCAACCATAACACAACCAGAATGTGGTAATCGTTCAGCAATCTGGCAATGAAAACAACTGCACGCACAGCAGTGCCCAACAGGTCAACCATTCGGGGGTAAATACTACAGTTTTGCATTCAGTTATGCTATGGGAACAGGCAGACTACACACTAAAGCCATTTTGATGTCTCCAAGTCAAAACCAGTGTTGAGACAATGCAGAAATGCTTCCCAATAAATGAGGCAATTAATAGCTTTGGAATCCATAAATCATTCAACCGCATGGAGAGACACCACCACACGGCGTTAAGAAAACTATGATTTCAGGGGTCTTAGCAAAAGTCTACATGCTTTGCGGGCTGTTTTTCTTCTCTTGGGGCCTCACAGTTGTGTGTATACATGATAAAACCGATGGCCACCCCCGAGGGTGACTCAAACACGAAGCAAATACGTTTTGCAACGACATAATATTATCGTATCTCATCCTATGGGGATGTGCTGTTGTGCAACCATGCCGACTATCCAGCATGCATTTTATGGGCAAACGACTCCGTTCTTGGAGACCGCCTCTGACAGATATAGTGATCCTTTTTCACCCATGTTGCTGGGGGGGGGGGGGGGGGGGGGGGGGGGGGGGGGCTGGGGCTTCCAAGGCACTGCTGCAAGGGACATAGTGTGGAGCCGTAACCAAATCACAAGGGGCACTAAGCACGCTCAACCACAGCTCCAAAAGCAACACTAAGGCAAAGACATACCCTGAATTCCCCCTTCCTGTTGTGACTAGACCTTGTGTAAGTCTTCACAGTTTTTTTTCTTCTTCTTTCTTTCTTTCTTTCTTTCTTTCTTTCTTTTTTTTTCAGAAGATTAGGACAGATTTCAAGAAGCTCCCTTTTATCCCGCCTTTGTCCAGCCTCCAGAAGATTAGCAGATGGTTTTTGGTGCAGGCTCAATCCAAGCACCTGTCCTCACACAGTTGAATGAGCATAGGCAGGTGCCTTGGCGAGCACCGCATGAGGAAAGCTGCATGAGTGCGTTACGCTGTGAATCATGGTAGACCTTTTTGGCTTTACAATCTCACAATCAACTGCACAATCGCTTCCAGACCTTTCCATAATCAAGGGAGGCCAATCACTAGCCTGTAATTTGACAGTACACTAACAGACTTTTAAGCACTGGTCATCGGAGGGGAATTGAGCACAGACAGATAGAGATGGCGGTTCCCCTTCATCCTTTGATAGTTATACAGGAAATTAGATAATGTCTCCAAACAACAGTGATATAACAAGGATGATATCATCTCAAGGCTGCTTATCACTGCTTGAGACTTACAGCAATCCATGTTGCAGCAAACATGCGTGCCTACATGTCACAAGCTTGAAATACAACATGAAATCATAATCAGTAAAAACTGCAGAGGTAAAAATGCAGCTGATAGCTATAAAGTCCTTGAGCAATGCACCCAGCACTATGTCTTATCTAATGTGACTTTAACTGGGCACAGGAGCCATGCAGCGTGCTTGCTGCTTTACACAGGCACATCTGCATCTGGTAAAGAAACCTGAGACCCCCTCTGAACAAACTTCTTCACGCACAGGAAGCTTTTAATTGGAAAACAATGATTCCACTTTGACGAGGCAGAGCCATAAAGACGCTCATAACGAGGTGCCAAGTGGAGCATGCAGCGGAGCTGTGCCGTCCCGCATTCTTTTCAAGCTATACGAGGGGGCACGACACTCGCTACCCAACACACAATTACTGTAGGCCCCGCCTAAGGAGCGCCACACACTCGTTTACGTGTGTTTCACATTTGCACAATAAAAAGCCCCATCCTGCAGGGCTGGCCCATATTATCAGCTGATGCACAGAGCATGTTATTTTCAGCAGTGGAAAAGGCCATAAAAAGACATGCCAACTAACCTCATGCCAACACAATACAGGGCATGTGACAAAACGTAAGGCACCCTGGCTGCATTCGTGAACAGTGCAGAGAGAAAGGTAGACATGTTGATCCTGACACCTGATAGTATATCGGTGGAACAGTTGTAGAGATCAGTCTAGGACTGATTAGCAGTAGATCTGGTCTGTTGCCACATGCTTGCATGCTTCAGGGGAAGTGCTCCAGACTGTGTGGGATGCTAGCTTGAGCTTGGGATTCCTCTTTGTTTTAATTTTCCACCTCGCTGTCCTCCTTCTGAACTACAGGATTCCTCAACAAGGTGTGCCTGAAATACAATGCCATACCCCCACCACATGCTATTTGGCTATTTGCTTAATTCTGGTAAACAACCAGTGACTGAAATACTAAGCATCTTATTAAGTTTTCTCAGTGACACATAAAAACCTTGTTTTTTTTTTCTTTTTTAACTTCCCTGTCAATCTGCTTGATGTGGTCAGATACAGCTCTCACAGGAATAGTGAGGGAGGTGCATGACTTTTTTTCCCATGATCTCTCTAGAGTGAGTAGTTAAAATGGCTCTTTCCCAATGGTGGGTTTGACATAAAACAGGGGGGTGCTTCTCCACATACTATAGGAGAGCCTGCCAGGAATATCAGAACATAATGAGACACTGAGTGATGAGAGAATGACTGATATCTGTGTCTGTGCATCTCTGCATATGACTATGCCAACCATGGTATGAGGAATAGGATCAATCAAATAGAAGGAAAACATAAACATCTGTTATACAACAGTAGATTTTTTTAGTTATAAACTGCAGCATGCTAAGAAAAAAATATGTAAAAAATATCTCAAGTTCAATATCAATTTATCATTGCACAACAAATAACAGTGAAAGGGAAAGAGTAAAAGATTTGCATGTCTTGCAGTAGACTGACACAAAAATGATATTGTATTTTATGTTCGATGGATGGGATTTTGAGAAGAAGCAACTATTTTCTAAAATGATCCAATCTGCTGTTTCTGTGCTTCTGTGCATCATCTAGAATATTCTATCTATATCTAATCTATATGACCTCTCTCTTACTATACATTTGCCTGTTGCTTACATTTGTGTTGACACCGGACAAATGATTGGTAATAAAAGAGAGCTAAATGAAATACTTTGACTTAAACCAGTGTGTCATTTACCGATCTGTTCTACAGGCTTCTCTACTCAATGCGTTTGTATATACAGTCAATGGTTTGTACACAACTAATACATAAAAACGTTTTTTTTTTTTTTTTTTTTTTAATAGTCTGAGTTTGGCTGAAGTTTATGAACACAGCTGTGTGGCTGCAACAGTACTTGCAAGAGAGTTTTTGTGTGTTTGTGCATGTGTGTGTGCTTGTGTGTGAACTAGTTAGAGGGAAACAGAGAAAAGAAGAAAAAGAGTGTGTGTGTGTGTGTGTGTGTGTGTGGTGTGTGTTTGTAAGATAGAAAGAGAGAAAAAGAGAGAGGCAGAGAGAGAGACAGACAGACCGACCGACAGACAGACAGAGAGATTGAGTGTGAATGTGTGCGTGTGTGTATCAGCTAAGACTGAATGGCATGTTGACGAGCTAGCCAGCACGTGACCTGACCCTCCATTCAGACATCTGCGTAGTGAGTAGGAGGCCCCGCCCCCGCAGGTGCGCGAGCACTCGCTCCAGGTGCCCCAGGCGTCCCAGCCAGCATCTCTGTCCTCATCTGACCGCGTGGTCCTGGAGGCCTGGAAGGAACACACAGAGAGGAGAGAGCCCATGAACATCATCAGCATCATCATCATCATCATCATCATCATCATCATCATCATCATCATCATCATCATCATTGTCATGTTCACTTAGCTCACAGCATCCCCCCGGCTGCAGAGTTCGGGCTAGCCTCCCTGGAGATATTTAATGTGCCGGACCTGAGGATCTGCTGCCAGTCATGTAATGATGTACAGTAGGAAATCAAACATTCGTTAAATTAAATTAAAATAAATTAAAGTGAAGTAACATTTGTACCCTAGGAACAATCTGTAAAATAGCAAATAAACCCTTACAAAACATACAAAAACATCACTACTTTTGTACTTTTGCAGAAGTAGATGAACCTGAGGCTCTTCTGTGTAGTTGGATCCTCTACATTATTTGGGCTGTATCCTAAATGAAATGTATCTGGCACAGACATTTTGCAGAAATAATTTCTGGAGGTTTATGTTCATGTAGTAGGGCAAAGGGTTGATAATTCAAAGGAGCCATCGGCACATGTGCACCAATATCAAAAATAATGTTTGGTTTGCTATGATCTGGTTCATGACTAAAAATAATTTGGTATGCTGCATTTAGGTTTTAGTATGTGTTGGCAGGACTTAGCTCTTTTAATGGAGACATATTTTCCTTCAGTGGGGGTTCAACATTCTGTGGTACTGAAAATACATATCGGGGCGGTGCAAATACTTCCTTTATAAATCCTTTAACTATAAAGCAAGATATTATTCCAAATCAGTAAGAAGGAGCTGAGGTCAGCCTTGTGCTCGCTGTAGAAACTCCCTAAACAACATACATATGTTTCATTAGTACAGAAGCCCTTTCTGAAAACTTGTGATAGGGTATTGATTACCTTGGCACGGCTCCCTGATTTTAATGCACAACACATCTGATCTCCTGACAAACCCGGTTTAATGCTCAGGCCTATGGGGAAAGCAATGCTGGAAAGAAGATGCGGACCATATTCACCTCTCAGACAGGATATGAATTTCCAGACCGCAAACAGGCGTTTCTCTTGCGAATGGGAGTAATGACAGTGGCTTTCAGAGCCGGGTCAATGTGGCAGAGTGCAGCTTCAGCCTGTGCGCTCCGCATCCGCATACTCTGGCAGAGGACACGGCGTCCTCGGTATGAGAAACAGGCCATTTCCCAAGGAATACTGGCAACACTAGACACTATTTATCGTCAAATGTATTGGCTCGTGCATGTGACAAGTAGGAAAATGTGATCCTATTGTAAACTCACACAGGCACATATAGCCACTCCCACCCCCCCTTCATAAAAAGAGTCTGATTCCTGTCACTTTTTACATTCTGTATGCCCAAACCAGCCGCCCTACATATTGGATCTGTCAAATAAAAACATCACAGTTCATTAACTAAATGAAGCCAGACTCGCTATGTCAGGGAAGGACACAAGTCAGTTAGTGTATTTATCGGCATCTCAGTCAGAGCTGGAGAGAGAAAACTCCTTCATTACTCACACCTACTCTCTGGCAGGAGCAGTCTGGGCTGCAGTGATGACAGGGGGAGCTGGTTCAGAGAGAGGCCTGAAGCCTATCCATTATGCAGAGGTGCAGAAGACCTTTCCATCTTGGCTGGATTATTTTTGCCAAATGCAAAGTGGCGGGAAGAGAAGAGAGGAGAGCAGAGGAGAGGTGAGGGAAGCCGGGGGGAAAAAAAGGGGTGGACCCTTGGGGTGGAGCACAGCACCGCAGCGACGCCGCAGCAGAGCCGCAGCAGAGCCGCAGCACCGCAGCTTGAGGCCCCGCAGCTAATTGGAGCCCACCGGCCTACTCTGTGGCTCCCCCGCTGCAGCGTTGGATCAGGAATACCAATCAGACGGTGATGTGAATCACTACACTGTTCGAGGCACTTACAAGTTCTTCCATAACAGAGGGAGAGCGTTTGGGGAGACCGCGAGTCTGGGGGGGGCTGGGTTGGGGCAGGGGGGGTGGGGTTGTTCACTCAGCCACTTTGCTCCTGACGCCTCAGAGGCTTTATCTTCCCCAAGTTCTGCATATCTTCAAGCAGAACAGCCAGGCGCGAGAAAACGGGGCTTTTCTGGAGCCCGGTCACCAAAAATAGGAAAGTTGGCCCAACTCTAGCGCGTGATGTCAGCGGTCTCTGAGGTGCCAGGGAGCAAAATCGGATGCTAGCTGCACAGTGCTCCATTACAGAGAAGGGAGAGGGACATGGCACAGCTCGAAACGAAGGAATGAAGCAGACAAACAGACACGAAGAAATAAAAAAAAAGAAAGTGAGCAAAGGATTATGGGGGTAGATTGAAAGACTGCTTTGGAGGAAAAGTGTCTGCAAAGTTGCCCCCCCCTCTCTCTCTCTCTCTCTAGGCCTCTGAATGGAAATCGATTTATTTTCAATTGTACAGCCTGTTATTCCTGGACGCTGGTGGTGGACGGAGGCATTTCTTGCGGCCTGATCCAAATTGCTTGCAAAGGAAAAACACTAATTCCTCTGACAGCATTATTTATGCTTGGTCACCAACATTAACATTAACTCCGCTTCCCTCTCCGTTCACTCCGACTCCATTTAATGCGGGTGCGGGAGCCTTTGGAAACCCCTGACCTTGAGCAGGAGGGAGGAGGGAGTGTTGCAGGAAAGAAAAGACCATTCCCCCCTCTTTACTCCTGTTACATGGATGGATGGAGGACTGTGCACCATTGCACCAGTGGTAGGGCTTGCCTTGACTCAATGATAACAAACGAGTGAAAATTCAAACTTCGGCATTTGATCCGACTCTCGGTCGGTCGGTCCTGGCGTTGTGAACAGCGACACCCGGCTCCTTCTCATCTGTCCCCCAAACTCAGCTGAGCGTGACACTCAGCAACAACCGCACTGTGGCAGACCGAGACTCGCGTCCAATCAACTCTGTACATTCTCCTCATCGAGAGTGCGGCTCGGGGCTAACAAATCAGCACCGTGCCCGTCGACGAGTCAGCGTCGGCGCCTGTAAAAACATAATTACACGCCGCAGGCAGAGAGCTCACTCAGCAACTCGTACCTATCTACTGCCACACAACATCACGCACCCTGCTTATTGTGTTACGGAGACGGAGGAGGAGGAGGAGGAGGAGGAGGAGGAGGGTGTGCGCCAGAGGAGCGAGGGATGGTGAAGGATGGGGGAGTAGGACACGGTTACACTCGTTCACCCCTGGGTTGAGCGTTTCAGGCAAAACAAGGGCTCTTGCGTCACCTCTTTGTTCTGATTTTCCTGGAGGCCCCTCAAGATACAGGCAAATGGAGCTCACTCTGCGCTCTGCTCTGTGTTGTCTAGCGGCACTGTAGTTTACATGACACCATAATTGCTGACAGGAATGATACCGTAGTGGTTAAAAGTGTCAGAGAGTATTTGTGCTCTCCAATGTGTCAGCACCTCGAGCCAGTATGTGCACTTGGATGTCAATGTTTACCTGCAAATATAAGACCCTTTATGTGTTGTGCATGCAAACTTGAGTGTAAGTATGTTGGTATGTGTGTGTGTGTGTGTGTGTGTGTGTGAGAGAGACAGAGAGAGAGAGAGAGTAAGAGAAAGAGAAAGAGAGAGGGAGTGCGTGGGTAAGTGCATTTGCGTGTGTCCAACCGGGTGCGAGTGCATTTCTGCTCCTTAATTCCATAACTTGGAAGGCCGTCAGGGAAACACGACACCCACCACTGCAGCCTGCTAGTTATAAAAGCCTGTTAATACCTGCCAATGAAAATAGGCCTGCAGCAGTGGACAGCGCTACAATTTCGCCTGGTTAGCCTCTCCTCTCGACAGCGGAAGAGCAGGGAGCTGACGAACGCCATGTCTCCCCTGCTGGGTGGAGCCGCTTCCAGGCTCCAGTCTGCTCTCCGCGACGTGACTAACCGCCGTCGACCACGTGCCAGGCCGCCCCCCCCCCCCCCCCCCCCCCGAACTCGGTGTGTCCGCGTCCGATCCATCGCCCGGATCCTGTCTCCCTATCGCCATCGGCCCCTCTGCTCAGCATCCACAGCTGGCTCCCGCACCTCTCTGCCTGCTGTGGCTCCTTACACCGCACATGGCTAAGCAGAGAGGAGAGGGCCCATAGCCTATTCACATGACAAAAATTAGTTTTGTGTGTGTGTGTGTGTGGGTGTGTGTGTGTCTGTATGTGTTTGTGTGCATGTGTGTCTGTGTGTATGTCTGTATGTGTCTGTGTGTGTGTGTGTGTGTGTGTGTGGGTGGGTGTGTGTGTGTGTCTGTGTGTGTGTGTGTGTGTGCGTGTGTGTGTGTCTGTGTGTGTGTGTGCGTGTGCGTGCGTGCGTGCGTGCGTGCGTGCGTGCGCGTGTGTGTGTGTGTGTGTGTGTGTGTGTGTGTGTGTGTGTGTGTTCACTGTGTGTCTTGTGCTCACAATAATGTGAGCCTGTCTGGGGTGATTCATAAGGCTGTCTGACCATGTGCAGGGGCTCATTAGAGGTCATTAGACTCATTCCCTGCGTGATTGCGACTGAGCCGAGTCCTACCTCGGCCAGGTCAGGGACCGTCTGAATTGTTCAGCGACGACACCAGACGAGCACGAGCGCCACTCCAAAAACAAAGACACGGTTGTGCCGGCCCCTCAAATTAGCGAGCGCGGTAGTGATTAATTGAGGCATGCCTGTGCCCGGTGTGTGGCGGAGACCAGAAGCACAGGGTTTCAAGCTCAGAGTAAATGTTAGGAAAAATGAGGCTTGCCCCTTTCAACACTGCGGCCTGATGCGTACCATACACACACATTAAAAAGGCCGAGAGGAACCTTGCGAGACGGACACGTGGCACTGCGTCAACGCAAATTATCCTGGACCCAAACAACGCCAAAGTCAGGGCACAAACGCAAAGGTCCCGCACGCAATATAAAAATCATGTGGCTGGTGGCGCGTCCAACACCCTTTCAGCAGCCGGCTCTCCCCATGAGGTAGAAACCGGAGGAGAAAAGGGTGTCGCTGAAGAGAGCGGAGAGAGGGCCGTGTAAAAGACGCGTGACTCAGAAAACCCACAATCCTCGGGAGGACCCATTTAAGAGGCACTCGGGTGTTCATGGTGAAAATCTGAGAGAAAGAACAGAAGAAGAGAAAAACTAACAGGCTATTCCCTTGGCAGTGACAGATGCCACCACCAGGCTCCCTTCTGTCACAACGGGGCACCCTCAAATAAGAGTGTAATTGCCCTTAAGAGAGGGCTTTGGAGCGGTGTCCCCTGAGAGCTAAATTGCCCATTTTTCGATTATGTTTGCCCTGGCACAATGGCCTAAAACTTTTAACTTTCAAGTCATTCCACTAAAGGCTTCACATTTGAACTGCTCGGGTTAGTGGGGTATTCAGGGTACAAGGACATTTTTATTGTCACATGCATGGACATACTGGATGGACATAGTGGGGCAGTAATCAATCTTCACAGATGAAAATAATCAGTTGGAAGCTTCTCGTAAAAATGAACAATTCACATCAGCCTTCATTTTTTACTTGAAATAGTCTGCAGTTATGTGAACAACAGAACATCATAAGATACAGTAGTAAACAAAATAAATCTCAGACAGCAATTAGCGTCATTTACTGTCAACATTCAAAAGTAATAAAATCAAGACTTTAATCGCATGTATTCAAAGAATATGGTTTACAAATAGCATATTTCTTCCAAAAATCCCTATGTGAACCAAATGAGGTCAGACAGCTTCCAGTAATAACTGGCCGAGCAATAATAAACTCGTTAAAATGGGCCTTGATTCAGGCACTGGCGCGGCTCCTGGCTGGTGACAGTCCAGAGAGACACCCATCTGTACAGAGACCAGAGGCTGATAGGCCTACATGTGGATGTGTGGGTGGCGACACAGAAGGAGATCTAGGCCCAACTCGTCGTGTGTACACGGACAGTCAGGGAGGCGGAAGAGACAGGCACACAGACAAGAAGACAGATAGAGAGAAATAGACCCAGAATCAGAGGCCAAGACATATAGATATGTAAGTGTGTATATGTATATTGTGTGTGTGTGTGTGTGTGTGTGTGTGTGTGTGTGTGTGTGTGTGTGTGTGTGTGTGTGTGTGTGTGTGTGTGTGTGTGTGTATGTGTGTATGAGTGTGTGTGTGTGTGTGTGTATTGACATAATTTTGAAAATGAATTTTATAGGGCAAGGGAAATGTGTGGGGGCTGAGAGAGGGAGAGAGAGAGGAAGAAAGAAAGCGAGAGAGAGAGAGAGAGAGAGAGAGAGAGAGATAGAGGGAGAGAGAAAGAAAGAGAAAGAAAGAGAAAGAGAGAAAGAGAAAGAGAGAAAGAGAAAGAGAGAGAGGGAGAAAGAAAGCAACAGAGAGAGAGATATTGAGAGAGAAAGAAAAAGAAAGAGAGAAAGAGAAAGAGAGAGAGAAAAACAAAAAGAGAGAGAAAGAGAAAGAGAGAGAGAGAAAGGGAGAGAGTTGCAGGAGGGAGAAACAGGAGGGAGAAACAGGAGAGAGGCTAAGAGACAGAGATAAGTGTCCAAGGCTGCTGTCTGCATAGCTCGGCTTAGCTGAGTCTTCTCAGTCTCACACAGTCTCTTGGCCTCAAGGGAGCCTCCAGCGGAACTCTCTCATCAATCATATCTCAGCTCCAGATGTGTTTATGTGTGTGTTCAGAATGTGACTGACTGGCTGAGTGACTGTGAGTGTGTATGTGTATGTGTGTGTGTGTGTGTGTGTGTGTGTGTGTGTGTGTGTGTGTGTGTGTGTGTGTGTGTGTGTGTGTGTGTGTGTATGTGTGTATGAGTGTGTGTGTGTGTGTGTGTATTGACATAATTTTGAAAATGAATTTTATAGGGCAAGGGAAATGTGTGGGGGCTGAGAGAGGGAGAGAGAGAGGAAGAAAGAAAGCGAGAGAGAGAGAGAGAGAGAGAGAGAGAGAGATAGAGGGAGAGAGAAAGAAAGAGAAAGAAAGAGAAAGAGAGAAAGAGAAAGAGAGAAAGAGAAAGAGAGAGAGGGAGAAAGAAAGCAACAGAGAGAGAGATATTGAGAGAGAAAGAAAAAGAAAGAGAGAAAGAGAAAGAGAGAGAGAAAAACAAAAAGAGAGAGAAAGAGAAAGAGAGAGAGAGAAAGGGAGAGAGTTGCAGGAGGGAGAAACAGGAGGGAGAAACAGGAGAGAGGCTAAGAGACAGAGATAAGTGTCCAAGGCTGCTGTCTGCATAGCTCGGCTTAGCTGAGTCTTCTCAGTCTCACACAGTCTCTTGGCCTCAAGGGAGCCTCCAGCGGAACTCTCTCATCAATCATATCTCAGCTCCAGATGTGTTTATGTGTGTGTTCAGAATGTGACTGACTGGCTGAGTGACTGTGAGTGTGTATGTGTATGTGTGTGTGTGTGTGTGAGAATTAGTGGAAGTGAACGTGAAGCGTGTGAGGAGAATACGCAAACATGTGTGCAGCATCCGAGCGCGGGGGCGGGGGCGGGGGCAGGCGAGGGGAACAACCGGACCATGAGGTTCGCAAGACGGAACTGAGGCGCTCTCAGTGTGGGAGCTGGACCTCCTCGACACTGTCGGAAGTCTGCGAGATGGACGTCCTCGACACTTGGCGGAAGTCTGCTAGATGGACGTCCTCGGCGCTCGGCGGCAACGGCTTTCGCATCTGTGCTCTCCGAGCCTTTTCCACGCCAGCCAAAATCTGCGCTCCCAGTGAAACAGGAGCTCGGACTTAGCTATCCACCACAGAGCTGTGTCCTTGTCAGCAGAGCCCTCGCCAAATAGCCGGCACGTCAGTCATCCTTCACTACCGACACCACACGGCGCCCTCCGTCCAAGCGCTGATGATCGTTCTAACAAGCACAGACAAACAGAAATGCCGGGACCGTCCGTCTCCCCCTCCTCACAGAGATCAAAGCCAGCGACAAGCCATCCCATGTGGAGGGCTCGTATGTGGCACGCTGCTCAAAACACAAGGCCAATAATCAGTTGTCAAACTGTGCCGTGCTTTGGAGAAAAATCGCTGCCAAATGACAAACGCATGGACATCTGTGAGATGTAAATGAGAGCACGCAGTCACTGGTATGCATGCCGCTAGGTGTGTTGTGTGTATGCGCAAAATGACACGCTTGAAGAGTAACAAAAAAATGGTGGGTGGGGGGGGGATAAAAATTCTGAAGTGTAAAATGGTTGTCTCTGGTCCTGTTGGAGGCCATACAAACATGTACTCCCCAAAGCTTCCTCTTTCTGGCCCGTGTCTATTCTGGGAGGATCGGTTGAGAGCTGCCAACTGCTTCTCCCCTGCGTGCTTACTGAAAAAACAGTCAGAGATCAAGGTGGGGACGAGAGGGTTGTGTAGGATCCATCGAGCAAACTACCAGCAATGAACCCTGCAAAGTCTGCAAGTATTCATGTTCCGCTCTCAAAAGAGTGATTCGCACAGTAAGGAGATGCCTACCAAACCAACCATACACCGCAGGGCGTTTGCTACTAGTTTGGGATATGCAGGCCTCTTTGTTTTTTATTACCACAGGTCTTGCGCAAAGGTCTGATCCACGGCAAACTGCTGAATACTGCCAGTCCCCATTTTTGTGATGGATTATCTCCGATGGCTGTGCACAGGCATACAACAGCAAGGCAAGCTGAGTCAGCGTGCATAAATCCACCCAGGATAACAAGCTGCAGCTCGGCCCCACCGACAAGCACTGCGCCATTGTGAAGCCTAATGGCAAAACATGATGTCACATGAACAAATTTACACTTTAGCCACGCACACATGTTCTCGAAGGCCACATAGGCAGTAAATTATCTGTCAAGCAGTTCACCCCCCCCAAAAAAATGACTCGTGGGATGTTTCTTGTGGGTGGCAGAGACTAGGAGTGCACATGTGGAGCGGTACGTGTGGATAGGCTGGGGGGTGGGGGAATTGCTCAGATAGAGAAAACAGGCAGGTGAAACATGTTTGTTCGCATGGAAACACTCATTTAACTTATGGATTTTTTTTTTTTTTTTGGTTTTTAACAAAGGAGTGGGTAATTCTGGTGTGATCCGAAGTTTCAATTGTCGCCAAGCCTCTCTGAGGTAATCGCGTGAGTCATTGGGAGATTACATGCATACTAACCACGAGGGAGATCTTGATAATAACTTTCAACCCTCATTTAGGTTTTTATTTATGATCGAGCCGGCTTTTTTGCGCAAATCTCATAAATGTTACTAACCAGCGGTTACCCATAAATCTTGACGAGACCTATAAATTACGTCTTCCATTGTCAGGACTGTTCCAAAAGACAGGGTATTAGTTGAGCAAACATGAAACAGGCTTTCTCGTGAATAGGGGGAGTATTATTCTTTTTATTTTTGTTAAGTTCAACTAATTCTTTAAGATCTGGCAGAGGAGGGTGAGAGGAATTCTTATAATAGGGGCCGCACACAATCAGACAACTTTATAACCCAATACAGAGCTTCACAGAGAGGCCACGTTGACCACCAACACTGCTGCGCGGGCCAAAAGAGGTGAAATGAAAGTTATGGAGGGTACCATCGGGAGCTGAGGTCAGTGAAAGCCAGATTTGTGGATTAGACATTAATGAATTCGGTTTGACTAGCTGACGCCCCGGCAGGCTCCTGTTGGTGGAGTGGTCTCTGCACAAAAACCTTTTGCGATTCAACCCCAGACCTGGGGAGATTTCGCTGCATATAACTCGGCGATACACATCGCCACACTACCGACTCAGAGGAGGGACAGCTCTACCCTGCTCACACACACTAGAGTGTGATAAGTGATCACGGATATGCCATTAGGGGCATTTGTACAGCATGACAGCGGGATAGAGCACCTCAATTTGTTTTCACAAGGCTCCTCAGAGTGCAAAGCTCTGCACAAGTTCTGATAAAACAGCCTGGAAGGATTTCCATAACAACTCAGCAATGTATGCTGCTAAGCAAATCAAAATGGGAGGTCCGCTCATAGTCGGGTGCTGAGGCTACAATCTTTTGCAAGGTTAAACAAATGTGGAGGAGAGCCGTAACCCATAACTCTTCATCACTAAGATGGAGAACTTTTCCCAGATGAAAAAGAATCACCCAAAAACAGAAAGTCATCCCTCTCTCCCTGATAATGAATGCAAACACAGGGCTACACTCAACACTACAAAAACATTTGGCTCCTTCAGCTCCTAATTTTGGCACTGCTGTAGGTTTGGATTGAAATGGAGGATTCTTGCACAGAGCTTGGAGCAACTATCAACTCAACCCTTTTCCCCAAATCCAGGCAGTGCCAACACAAGATGGCAGCGACGCTGAAGGCTGCCACACATCACAGACTTAAGATGACAAGCTTTTTTTTCTCAAACTAGGTGCAGCATCCGGTTGGGACGAACACAAAACACATTTCACACAAAAAACAGTGTTGTTGGGTTCCCAAGCTGATGCTAAATCTGTTCTGTGAAAACGAAAATCTGTTCATTTTGAGAGTGACTGAAACTCATTTCTGTGGTATTTATGGATACCAGTCTACTGAAGCCTATGAAATCCATATTAAATTACAGCACACTTCAAAGAGGTTCCAGATTCAGATTCTGTGTGTCCCTCTGTGCCTTAATTAATTTTCACAGGAGCATAGAACAATCTTTTCATGCTTGAGGAAATGAATCCAAGAGCTAGATGGACCACTGTTGTGGCCTGCAATGTGAGAGGTCTACATTTAGCTCAGCGTCTTATTTTGATTGTGAGGACTTTAACTGCTCCATGCTTGAAAAACAAAAGTGATACAAGGAGGTGAAAATATCATGGGTTTCTGTAATAAATATATAAAAAGTAACATTTAACTGTGCAATAGCCTAGTCATTTTCCTTGGGCCAAACATGGGTAGATTTCAAGGGTAATTTGTTTGAACAAAAATATATACAATAACTGAGATAAAATAAAATAAACCAATACCTTAATCTGAAATCTGTGGTTAATTTATTTTTATTTTATCTTCTGCTTGGCCCAAGATACTGATGGAAAACATCTTGCTGTTTCAATAGTTATACTGGCAAGGGAGTACTAACTTCATCTCCTTCTTTAAAAGTACTTCTCATTTAAACATATCAAGCTGTATAGCTAGCATTCCAAGAGTGGTATACAAAAAAAGCCATAGATCTAAATGATTGCCAAAATGAGATTCATCAGCTAAGCTGAATGGATACCACTTCAGAGACAGACAGAGCTCGGATGTTGCCCAGAATCTTAGTGCTATTAGAAATCAAGCTTTTTAAACAGTGCTCACAAGACTTTCTTCAGCTTCTGAGCCCTGTTCCACAGTGTATTAAATATTTTGAATTAACTCCTCATAGTAATTTCCTATTATTTGGATCATACGTATTCTCTGTATCTGGATTTGTGAAAACCTTAAAGCAATATTTAACTTCAATCATAAAGTATCAGACAGAAATGGGACTTGGGCAAAACCCCTGGGGGGCTTCAGAAAAAGGTCAAAGGAGCTAAGTTGTAAGCAACTGGATTTCTTTATGGTGAAACGTCTTTAAGCTCCAAAAAGAAGTCCAGTTGCTTACAACTCACCTCCTTTCGCTACCATGACCTAGATGAATGAGAATCTACACAGACAGTCATTTACAAAAAAGTCTACTTTATTAATCACCATAGCCATCAGGTCAAGACACCAGTGAACCTGTGACACACCCCACTGACACTATAAACCAATAGTCAAAAAGCCTTATTGTTGACCTTCATACAATGACACCAGGCATGTACCACCAAAGGCTTTAGCAGCAAAAAGACTTTACATGGGCAGCACTAATGACTAGGGTTGAGACTGCCCCTAATATGACCCTAACATGAGTTTAATCCTCCTCAGCACCACTCATTCTGTATCAGTTTCATAAACCCTACAGTATATACAGACCAAAGGGAACAAAGCCACGTATGCACACTAGCCTGCACAAAAGCTATTCACAGTCAAGTGGGCCACCACCCTTTGGTGGAGTCTCCCTAAATAAAGGCACACAATTCCCAGACTCATACCCTGCAGTTCCCACCTCAGATGCATGCAAATAAAGCCTGTCTCGCTGTGCCACTTTTTATCATAAACCTGCACACACCTCGTCGGGGAAGCGTCTTCGGTCCACACCTACAGTACAGCATATACATAATGCATCGCATCATAGCCCAGTCTATTGGCTGCAGGGGAGAGAAAAGGAGAAAGGTTACACGGTATCTCCTTTTTTTTCGCTGAGCAATGACTCTGGCCCACTTGACATTTGGATGTCTCCCTGACGCAATGCATACACATGAGCCTACCGGTCCCTTGGAGCGACCCAGGGCACTGGATAAATATACTCTGCATTCAACAGTTGCTCCCCTGTGTTATTTCTGATGGCCGCGGTGCCCAATATACGAGTGCTATTCTGGTCTATTCAGGCCTGAGAGCGTTGAGGTGAAAGCACAGAGGCAGACAGGCACGGCACAGCTGCTAAGGTCATTTGTTTACCTCCGTGTGGACTAGGTGGAGAATGTCAAACTTTTCGGGTGACAAAAGGCCACTAAAAATTCCCTCGGCGGCCTCTGGCCTTTAAAACAAGGCAGGTAATAAGTGGTTAGGGGTGGTCACATCTCAGGCAACTGGGACAGCCACCTTATAATCAACGTGTGCATTATCGAGGCTGAGATTTATGGTGACTTCTCTAACACTACTCAACCAGAGAGGCTGTCACAAAATAGAGGCCTACAATTCCTGGATTTTTAATCTAGCAATACAACTATGTCATTAGTGTTATTAAAAAAAAAAAAAACTGTAATTATCATAAAGAGAATACAGTATGGGAAATCAATGGTGCTGCACTGCATGCTGTATGCCACAAATGTGCATAATATTGTTTTTATATGTAAAAACCAGACCAATGACAAAACCATACACTTCATCTACCTCTTTGGTGAAATAGGACTCACCAAATGCAACAGCATGCTCTATCTATTGAGAGGCTTGTCTCCATATTCAGTTCAGCCCAGCCACCCCTCCGACACTGGACGCATGCCATTAACGACTAACAAACAATGCTGATCAACCATTACTCAAACTCTCTGTTTTTTTTTAGCATTATTTAGCCTCGCACCAAAAAAAAACTGGTCTCAGTGACACTTGCATCTATCTAAAGTATTCCCATACTACCGGGTCAGCGTCAGCGCACACTGGACATCATTTATCCTCCAGGTCCAAACATTGTCCTCAGAGGCTACGCCTTACTGGGCTTTGCGCTGCTGGATTTTGCAAGTCGGTTCCCTCACTGCCAATTCATCCTACAGCAAATTTGAAGGCAGAGGAAGAAATGTAAACTTCCCGGGATATAAACACAATTTACTGCCGCGTGAAGAATGTTCTCTCCTAATTTGTCTTTCATGTATCGACATGTGAGAAGATGACTAGCACACAGAGGAGCAAGGCCCGACGTATTTATTTTCACTGTTTGCCATGCTGAATGTCACTCACCAGATCTCTAATCTGTGTTTCTACACATTTCCAGTGTACATTCTGAGAGTAAATTTACCACTTATCACGAAGAATAATATTACTGCAAAAACCAATTACTACAAGCAGCGAACACCTTCTGATGTGATAAAGTAGTGTAGAAAAATGTGTTTTTAATAAATATGGAAGTTAAGAAAGAAAGTGCTGTACCTAAGGCCCCGTCTCTCACCACCAGTATATCAGATCATTGCTTTCGTTTAGCGGACTGATAACTGCTGCACTGCATCATGAATGGAAACGGCTAGATTTTGGGATATCCAGTCGCTCTGGAGTAGTCTACCCGTGGTGACCCACTCTTGGACAAAACAGGTCAATAAATTCTCTCTTTGCTGACAACAACGAGCACGGATATTTACAGTAATTTCCAGGGAAGTCCCAGCTTCATAAGTGAGGCAGAACAGGTCGTTTAGAGAGCAAATCACAGTTTTGGCTAACGTCCAAAACACACAGAACAGAGAAGCAATTCAATTAAACAATGCAGCCTCGCCACACTTCAGCCTTTGTCTACATCCACTGTAGTATTTGGTAATAACAGAACATAATAGAATCAATTACAGCAACTATCTGAATAGGCTTTAATCTCTTGTTACAGTCCCTGGTTACCCCATGTCCTATGATAGATGAGCAGCACTGCAGTAATTCTCTATTTTACAAAAGCCAAACTGGTATGGCAAAGTCTTTATGTTAATGCACATTTGAGGACAAGAACCTCTCTGCTGATAACAAACTATGCAACTATGTATAAAATGCTGTGTGGGTTTTCTACTGTGTTTTGTTTGCATAAACACTATGTCTTTAATTGTATTGCATTTCTTTGCACTTTACCGGAACACCAGATAAATTATGTAAGCAAATTCTGTGGGTATCTATGGGCAAAACATACTAGTAAGTTTAAATTCTTCACAGAAAAGACCTTTTTTTTGGATCTGTAAACTGTCACGGATTATTTACAGCAAGAAATGCTGACATATCATCACCAATCCTGCACACATTTCAGGAAAATACGTGTCTGTGTTTAACTGCTTCAAGACCCCTGTTGTCAGACTGGCCACGACGCTTCTTTTCCGTCGACGGCACAGCCGATATAATATTTCCAATTATCACATGCCACTCAAAATTGGGCTCGGCACAGCGGAGTCCAACGCAGCACCGGGAGGCTCCTTTTTTATCCCCCCGCTGGGTTTGCCCTGCAATCCAAACACATTACCCTTTCACCTTATGCATTTCCAGCATGGCCATGCCAAAAACTCCGCTCTTGCACAAGCACGCTGCACTCACAGACCCCTCGGCTGCCGCCTCAGAAACAGATTACTCCGACTGGCACCGCTCACAAATCAGCCCATGCTTTTGCTTTTCTCACAACAAGAAAAGTAAACAAACTGAAGAAAAGGAAAAAAGGCATTTTTCCTAAGTGATTAGATACTTTTTCAAGCCCAAAGAGCTTCCCCTGAGAGTACAGAAAATAAACTTAAAGGAGGGCAACAAGGGAGTTATTGTGGAGAGAGATGAAAGAGAAACAGAGAGAGAGAGAGAGAGAGAGAGAGAGAGAGAGAGAGAGAGAGAGAGAGAGAGAGAGAGAGAGAGAGAGAGAGAGAGTGATATGACTGATTCAGCTTTTCACTAAAATAAAAAAACATTGCAGGAGGGCTGTGGTTCTTAGGGAGCTCCAGAATCCTCTTCTCCTCCCTTGGCGTCTCCCAGGTGGCCCCTGATGTTCTGCACGTCTTCCTCCCAATTAAGACGGCAGGGCCCCTGGAGGAACAACATCGATTGATCCCATTCAAAATATTTGGGCATTTCGGGGGCCACTTGGGCGCTGTGGCTCCCGCTGCCTTCAACGCTAACATTAGGCTGGCACCTCTGAGAGTTCACACACTCCTCTGGACAAACTTGTGGTGCCAGCCTGTTAAAAAACAAAAGGGCCCCAGTGACCACAACTGTTTTACAGACACCACCTCTGTTTTTGCAAGACTTAGAGATCTTAGAGACTGAGCCTCGAGCCCCCCCAGTCTGGTCTCCCAGCCTGCCTTTGTTGCTGAGCCCTAGCAACAGCTAGTGGCCCGCTTCAGAGGAGTGCTGGTGAGAATAAAAAGGTGCTCACTGTCACTGGCTGACAGTGCTGGCGGGCTCTGGCACAGCTTCACGAGGGGGGTATTAATGGAAGTGAGTTTCCTTTGTTGGTCATGGACTCCTGCTTTGCTGCTGAGGACAGCATCCGGCACAAACTTTCCAAGGGCCCTGCAGTATCACTCAGCTGGGCTAACTTCAAAATACTTGCATGGATAATTGATGATTGCTTATTCTTTTAGATGTAGCCAGTGAAAAGTGTCAGTTTGATCCTTCTGTCAACAGTAGCTTTGTTCCTCACAGTAATAAATACAGTTTGCAAAACAATGGGATTACAGATGTTCAGATGAACACCCATTGTGGAGGACAGCATGGAAACAGAGCCGTCTCCACAATACAAAACATGACACCCAGTTACATATCACTGACTGGCTTGCCGTCATTGAGTCCAGCGTTTGGGATGGAAATTGCTAGTTTCTAGCTAAACCAATGACAAAGAATGCAGCCCAAAAAAACATGCAAATCTTGCAAAAGTTATGAAAGATTTGATTAATCCCACATTTCATTCCAAAAGTGTTAACATCATGTGCTTATGTAATTAAAACATCTGCTTTACTTTTCCACAACATGACAACATGAGCTCGTTTAATAAAACTACATTGTTGTAATAATCATTTTAATATGCCTTAAACTACACAGCTCTGATACAGCCTATTAGGAACTATTCCTCCAAGAGAAAAATAAACAGCCAATGTTGACAGCAAAAAACCTCATTCTTACAATTACAGTACATTTCCTTCTCAGCTGACTTTCTATTCATGTATATGGTTGCTAACCAGATTAATGTGATTACACATGGTCTTTAACTCTGTCTTGACCCACCTTAGTCAGTCATTAAAGTTCCTCTGGCAAAGTATTTGCTCTTTGTAAGGCTTACGATTTTGTGATTTGCAATGCAGCTGGCTGTGGCCAATATACCTTGGTGCAACTCCCCTGCATTATAATGGGGTTGTTCTAAAAAAAAAACAAAAAAAAACGGTGTAATAAATCAGAAGCTAAACAGGGAATAAAGCAGGTTACATACTGGCGTCAGGGCTGAGAGAGCACAGCCACCATCGCAGCCACCATCACAGCCACCGTCACCGCCACCGCCACCGGATGTTCTCAGATTGAGTTTTGATTGAGCCTGCTCCATGTTGTGTTTTAAACATCAAGCCATTCGTCATTCAAAGAAATCATATATTTCCATGCTTAAAAAAAAAAACAAGCCATCTGTGTTCTGAATGTTTTTATCAATAAATGATCTTTAAAATAATACACTATGGATGACAATAAGGCTAATCATTTGCCAGTTAGACACACAAACAGATATTTCCCATGGACCACGGGAATCAAAACACATTCTTTAACGGACGTGTGAAACAGCAAACACAAAAGAGTGCTGATACGGCTCTGATCCAATATGCTTGTTTTCTCAAACCATCACCGTTCTGTTACTCCCCCGACCCCCACCCCCACCCCAACCCCTCGTCACTTGCCGATAACCGTGCAGTCGGTGACATCTGGATGATTCCTTTAGTAGAAAGCTGCTGTTCGGGTTGAGTTATTTCAGAAATGTTCCCTGGAAACGCTCCGAGCGTCACAAACAGCTCTTCAGCAAACAGAGCCAGGCCTTGTCCTGCAATTCAGCTTGACTGCAATCTCAAAACATCAGCAGATGCTGCTCGGCGTGGTAAATCTGTTTTCGGGAAAGCGGCATGCTCCTCTAACATGTCCCAGACACTTCATATATCCCCAGCTAGGCTCCCTTTAGAGATGTCCATATTCCACCTGATTGATGTGCACAGTAAACTTGTAGGGATAAATACGGCCTCGTGCCGACAGATCAGTCAATGTATAAGGTATTACACAATGTGGACATGCACCGAGGTCATCAAATAAAGCATACGAGCAATGCCACCGAGGACCGGCACTCTGATCTTTAGTTTTAATGTTCTTCTCTCGTCGGTTTTTGGACGCAACCTTGGCAGATCGCAGCAGCATGACAAAAATACAGGGCCCATGAAACCTTCCACTAATGCACTCATTGAAGGTTTAGCCATTTGAACTGTACTACTTGGTCAACTGAGAGAATGAAAGGACAAGCTCATGAGAGACCAAGAAAGCCACAACATAGAGGAGGCACTGTTCACTTGCCAAACTCCAAAGGCAGACTGCGCCCTCCATTCCTCCGTCCATTTGTTCAGCCCCTTTGCCTATAATGCACTTATACAGATGTGTGTGTAAGGTAGCTAATAAATCTTCTGCTACCACAAAAAAAAAGAAAGACGAAAAAAAGAGTCCGAAAAAGGAGAAAGACTGCTGAGAGTATGAAGAAGAGAAGAAGAAGAAGGGAAAGTGTGGGAAGGAAATCAAAATTAACTGGAAACTTCTACACCGTCTTCCATGGCAGTCACGGCAGGCTCTGTGCCGCCACCAGCCTCAGGGACGATGGCACCGGGACAAGGAGCTCTTGGAGACGCCACCGCCACTGCTGCTGCTGCCACTTCGTCCAGAAGGGCCAGATGGCGGAGCGCGACAGGGGCCTCTGAAGGGCCAGGGGAAGAGTGGCTCTGTCACGGAGGTGCTGTCACACCACTGATGTCTATTCCTGGACTGGACGTCACGTGACTTTCAGCGTGGCAACAACGCCGCAATTTTGAAAAGCGCTACTTTCTTCTGCAAGCATGGCAGCTAGCAGCACCAGCCAAGACAATTATCGCTCTAAAGGCGTCAAGTGTTTTGCTTTTGGCTGCTACAACAATGCCAATGAATACTAAAAAGACAGCAGGGCATCTCCTTTCACAAGCAAGAAGTAATTTTCATGTTTAAATGATATGTAGTAATAGTATGTAGAGCACCATACTGAATCAGTTTGACTATTTATTTATCATGAACGAAGTAAAATACAGGCTTATCTGCAGCCTACACCATTGACAGCTGTTTGTTTACATTTGTACTGGCACTCTTCAAAATGGCGTCGCTATGCGCACGTCGCCTACAATGGTAGCCAATAGGATCTGTCCAATCCAGGAATAGAGATCAATGTCACACCACTGGGGCTTCACGAGGAGGAGTGAAACCTGGGAGCTGCGGGTGACTTCTTAATTCCCTTCTCCCCTGCTGATATGTTCCTTTGAGATCACTAGTGATAAAGCTCGTCAGGTTTGAAGAGGGAGCTTGGACTAGTCATTAATGTCATGACTTCATGCTCAGGGAGAAAGCATAATGTAACTGAATCCTTCAGATGAGACAGGAGGAAGAGGAGGAGGAGGAGGAGTGTGGAGAGGGGGTAGTGGTGGTGATGAGGACCATGGGGCTGGCAGGCAGAACATTCCAGAATCCGCCCATGTAGAACAGAGTTAAAACTCAAAACAAATCAAAAGCTATACTATCAACTTCTTTCCTTGAAGATTTGCTTGCATATGCACAAACCATAAAATGACTTGACAGAATGTGGTTTTCCTCCACTAAGACAGTTCGCTTTATGAAAAGTCCTTGCAGTAATTTTCCAGCCATAGGCTGAAAGTGAGTTTCAACACAATTTTAGAAAGGGGTGCACCTCCAATGAAATATGGATACCCATTCACAAACATACATTCACTTTTAGCCTAATTTAGGAATTTAACTCAAGAAGGAGTAGCAAAAAATGAGCCCTGTAACAAGTCCTTCAGTTGAAGTGAAAATCCTCACAGTCTACCGCATGTTATTTTATGGATATAAAAAAAATATATATGATACGCACTATATATTTAAGTATAACAATGCTATCTTTGCTAAGCCAACAGACACGGTCATGGGAGAGTCCTCTCTCAAAAGACTGCAGAGTGTTCAGGCCCTTCTGCAGATTGCAGTGTCTTCTCCCTCCCACAGCCGCTGTGATTTATACAGGGTCCCATTTGCCAAATAGAGGAGGAGTAGGCGCACAGATGTGACAGCTCCTGTGCCAGATTGTTTGCAGACTCGCTGCGCAGCGAGGGACAAACAGTACCACCACAGAGGAGAGGGGGGCCTAGTAACCGGCCAAACAAAACGGCTCCGGCGGCGTCTCGGCCCCGCGAAGGAGGAAGAGTCGAGATAACTCACGAAAGGCACTCAAAGGGGAGAGAGAGAGAGAGAGAGAGAGAGGGGAGAGACAGAGAGAGAGAAGCGAAAGGTCAGTGTGACTCAAAGGTGATCAGCAAACAAGAGGCTCACCGGCACATACGTGCCACCATACATGCATACATGTACCATGCATACATACCACCACCGACCTCCCCAACCCCTAACCCCCAGTCCCCAACCGCCAACCACCCCCACCACACCCCTACCCATACCCCCACTCTGCCAGGACAGCCCACGTAAGGATGGAAGACAGCTCCCATTAACTGTTGGTGGTGGGTGTGGGTGGGGGGGGGCAGAGTGGAGAGAAGTACTGAGAAGAGCAGGGGGAAAGGGAAGCGGGGAGGGAGGAAAAAACTCAACATAAATAAGCTTCTCAAGGAAGGGATCATTCATTCTAATTAAAGAGCATTCCGTTCTGAACGGAACGGAGAATGGCGGAAGGGTGATGGTGGTGGAGGTGTGGGGGGGTTGTGTGGGTGTGGGTGCGGGTGGTTTGGGGGTACGTGGGATGAGGAGAAAAAGAAGTGAGCAGCAGGGAAACACAGACAGATATTCCAACTTCAGCTGGCTTGGGCATGGGTTTTTAAGTACCTCTAACTCGATAAATTCCCCGAACACTCGCCTTCAAAGGAGCCCCCGAGTTCCGCCATGCCAGCACCATTTATCAAGGTCGAGAGAGAGCGAGAGAGAGAGAGGGAGTGTGTGTGTGTGTGTGTGTGAGAGAGGCATCTCTCCACATCTGGCCTGGCAGAGTGATCACAGCCCCCCCAAGTTGAAGGAGAGGAGAGGAAAGAGGGAAAAAACAACAAAAAAAAAAAACCACGAGCCCATCGGCTGCTCCAGGCCCCCGCTTCCCACTCGAGAGGAGAGGAGAGCCGAGCCGAAAGGTGTGCCTGAGGGACGGGGCCAAGCCGGAGCCAACTTCCTCCTACACATGCTTCACACAACACAACACAGCAGCAGCAGCAGAAGCAGGGAGGCCGAGCAGCAACCGGAGCCGGATGAGTGGTCACATTCACAGGCACAGTGCAGGAGGGGGGGGGGGGGGGGAGACACCGTTGAACCGAAGAGGAACATATTTTAGCGTTGAAAGGAAAAAAGACGTCTGAACAGAGACAGCTGAAGCGTATACAGCAGTGACCCGGCTGACATAATTGCGGCGTGAACCCGAACAGAGGCCACGGAGGACGTGCAAGGTGGAAACACGCTTAATAGGAAATAAGCATGCAAAATCTCCACTATCAAGCCCCTGGAAGAGCAAAGTAAATGGCCCACTTTAGTAATATACACAAAAGCCGAAGGATAATAATAACCTTGAGCAGCTTTTAAAGAGATAGTGGTGCTGTTTCTGCTCGAGGGCTAAGAGGCCCTAACTCTGGGCTAAGAGGGCCTTGCTGGCCAAAATGACATTGCTGCGGTCTAACTTCATGAGTTAGGAACTCCCCAAACACCAGAAAATCATCAGTGGAGACTTTGTTAATGCCCTGAACAGTTTCAGCCTAAACTGCAGGAAGAGTGCCGCATCTTATATCATCTTGCAAGAGTGAGTCTGCTGGAAAATATATTAAATCAACAGGGACAGATATGCATTTGGTGGACATTAAAGCTTGTCTGTTCAGCACATGGAGGGAATTTAATGTGTTTAAACTGCAATTACCAAAACCCCTAGGTGCACTCAGCTGCCAAAGACAAATTTGCAAAGAAGGAAAATTAATATCACCCCGGCTTGCATTTATAGTGTGTGTTTGTCTGAACCATTGTGCCATTTCTCCATAGTTGGAAATTAATTTTAGTAATTTCAGCGGTTGAGTAAGTTTATGACACACCAGCAATGATAGATACTTGCCAGTGGCATACACTGCATATGTGTGTGGTTTTTCCATTACATGGCTTGTAAATCGATTCTTCTTTTGTAGGAATCTAATGTGTCTATAGATCAGCTGTGCCCTAAGTGTATCAAGGCAAGTGGTTGCTCTTCTGATGAATTCAAAAGAAAAAAAAGAATTAGGAATGAATTTTAAAAGCGAAAAGGCTTGTCACAAAAGGTCATGTGAGGTTAGTGGAAGGCATTGCAATGATGGTTATATCGCTCTCCCTTAGAAGTGTTTGAAATGTTTTTTTTTTTTTTCATTCTTCAGAAACGATTCTGTTTTCATTGGACACTGAAGTAAAGACTTCAGGGCCAAATTTTAGTTATTCTTTTTCTCACAATTGAAACCAATTACAATAGCTTTTTTTCTCGGGGTCAGCAGAGGAAATTTAAAAGAATGCACACATTTCACCATTTTACCATGTTCTGTTCACTCTGGACCGCAAGGACGTTGCGAAAGCAACACTGATTCAATCTATCCAGCAGTGTTAAGGGAGTACTGTTAATGTTTTTGGACCACATCTACCTGGCCTAGAGTCCTATCAAAACAAATTCTGCTTAAGTGACATGAATTTAATCGAAATTATGACTAAACAGCACAAAATGTCACACAAAACAAACACAAAACACCACAGTGCTTTAACATGAAAGAGGCACTCGAAAAGCAAGCCAGTACAACAGCTGCAACTAAAATAATTGACATCCAAGATCGAGCAAGTTGTCCTTTTTGTCCATGACTGCCCAGTGACTTCTGCTAAACTATTCATAGGTTACAGTGTCACTGCCGGTTTCTAAGCAAGTTATGCTTCACATACTCTGCTGCAGTAAATAAAACAAAGTGTGACCATGGCAACCTCATATGCAGGCGGTGAATTGGCTTTATCGGAGCGCTGTTTCTCTGAGACACTGATGGGAAACTAATCAAGGTGTAACTCCCACAAGGATAACTAGCGCAGGTCTCTGTCAGTAATGAAGTGCTCTGGACGGACTCCATGCGTTTCATGTGGGGAAAAGAGCAGCCCACAAAGTTAGCTGGGTCAAACCGCTATTAGACTGCGAGGCGGAGCGCTCGTTCTCGCTTACTTTCTTTCATCTGAGTCGCGGGGGCTCAACATGAGAAATACATCTTCGCTGAGCTCTGTGGCTACCATCAGGGATGCTTCCACTGCTTGACAAGCCAATTATGGATGACAAACACCAGGCCAAGGGGGAGAGAAAAAAACAAGAATTGTCTATTGAGGAATTTTGTAAGGTTAGCGAAGGTCTTGCATGTTAGGCTGGTGTTATGGAACAGTGAGCACCTTGAAGTGCATTTAAATGGAACCCAAAGTACTCTGTCAATGTCATTGTTTAACACAACCTTGCTGCATCGCCATGAAACCAGATATCTGCTCATCATTAAACAACACATGCAGCAGTCTTCGGAGGTACAAAACCGCAGATATCAAGTGAGATATTGCAGTTAGTGTCACGGACTGAAACTGTGTGGTAAGGCACTTGTTCCCAAAGCCTTCAGTAGCTTTCATAACATATCTGTCTCACTCAATAAATATGATAATCTTGTCTGACTAGCCACTCATTGAAAAACTACCTCAATACATATTTCACATGCAAACATAAAAAAACTGCAAGGCATAGGTAACACTTTATAATAAGGTGGCATAGGAAACTAGCCATTACCTAACCCTTCGATAACATTTGGTAATTTTATTATTGAATAATAACTTTATAATAAGGTGCCCCACACTGATAGCTATATATTACTAATACATTAGTTAAGCTTAAGCAACTTTATTATAAGAGCCCTATTAAGAGTGGGTCATATTGAAATAAACAGATGCACTGTTTATTAATAATTTGCAAAATAATAAGATGTAATTAATTGTATCTTAGCATATAGTTTGTAAATAAACATTTATTAACAAATATCAATACAATATTAGGTAATAGATTGTTTGCTGTTTGTTATAACAGTAACATATAGGTTTTATGCAAACAACTAGTATTTAATTAATAGTGAAAAAAAACTAGTAACTTATGCCAAATAGACACATTGGTAATAATTAACAACTATTACCAAAGGGTTAGGATATGGCTAGCTTGCTATTTATTGTCGCACCTTATTATAAAGTGTTACCTGAAAATGCAGTCATACCACACAGCATTTACCACAACAAGAAAGTGTGCTGCATAAAGGCACCAATTCTCTGCATGTACATTGAGTTCCTGAGCTCTGAAGTGTTCTTAGCATTCATACAGTGCTGATGACAGGGATCAGTCGAATCAGCCTCTAATCTAGGAAGACAGGTAAGGTAACGCTCCCTTTGGCATCTCACCACGTGGACAACGCATGGCAAGGAGAGAGAGACACCGAGGTCTTCCTGAAGCACCTGAAAGGCAGCGGCAGAGGCACACAGGCTTTCATCTAAAAGTGTCCCCTAATTAACTCACCCTAAACAGCACTTAGTGACATTCAGCTATTCTTATCTGCAATCCTCCCCGTGGTCTTAGTGACCTATTCAGCGGCAGCCTGCAATCAGCTTCCTGGTGGGCGCAGGCTGGGGAAATTCCGTCCTCAAAGTCACACCGTAACCGTGCGAGTCAATTTTGAGGAGGAAGAGGTAGAGGTAAGGGGGTAGGGGGGTGAAGCCAGGGCCTCTGCGGCGAAATGCAAATACCACGCCGGCACATTCGGCCGATTGCTGGGGGAAGATGAATCGGGGGATGGTGGTGGTGGGACGCCTTGGCAGCTGACCGTGGGGAAAACACACTTAGCGTAATGACTATAATCAGAGTCATTCAGCTAGAAGATAACGGCCCCCTCAAGACTACAATCACAGAGCAGAGCCACACTGGCTTCCAGCCGTGCTACCAGCTGCTGTTTACCAGCACAGATTGCACTGCACATACGCCAGTGTTTGATTTGTCAGGCTCCGAAGGGGTTCCACAGAAGCAATGTTTATAGTTGTTAAAGGCCAGAATTGCCAAATGTTTGGTCATCCGGAAAGTGTGCTAGAGTGCTACTAGAAGAATAGAAGAAGGCAGAAGTACCAATCCCAACTTCACAAAGTAAAAACCCTGCCATATAGTCATTCTGTCTGTGCACTTAACACAGGTAATTTCACTGAAAGTGTGATTGTTAGGATCAGCTGGTTTTTAGAAAATGATTGGATGAAATGTGTGGCAGGGTGTTTACTTTCTGAAGGCAGGGTAGACACCTCTGGAAGCAGTGCCAACTTAAAGCATGAACTATGCATGAGCAGTCCTCATACCAGCTAAAACAGACAGTCTAAAAAGGGGCAGCCTTCCCCCCACAGCCTGACTGGGAAAAGGCATGGGCTTCCCTGGGACTCTCTGTAGACGCACTTTATGGACACGTCCTCAGCAGTATTTGCAGGCTCTTGTGTAAATGATACAGTTGGCCAACTAAGACATGAATCCATCGGCCACCCGCTCTTCCCCCGAGGACCGTTACCCAGGTAACTGTCTTCCCAAAACCTCCGGCAGATTTACGCTCCCAAAACACATAAGAGGAGAGCGGGAGCTCGGAGACTGTCCCACAGGGGTTTGGGCAGCAGGCCCAAAGCTGAGTGCAGGGCCTTTATAGCCCACTAAACGCTGGGGCTTTTCAAAGCCCTTGAAAGCCAGGCATGAAGGGTTCAGTATTTCTAGAGGACACCAACAAGGTACAGTACAATCCAATTCAAGGACATTTTTTGGCACTTCAAAGGGGCGAGATAGGCGCAATAAAAGACATCAAATTAGAAGTGCAGTGATTGACAAGAGCAGTGATTGACAAGAGCTGACCTTAATAGCTGGCATTCTCCCCAAGGGGACGTTTCTTGTCTCAGACTTGGCTTTCTGCGTTTGCTGCCAGAGAGCTGCTATTGTGAGACGGCAATGATGATCTGTCACTTTCTACTCTATTTCCAACCGTGCACCTCTCTGCCACTCATGCAGCTTTACTGCACTAATTAGCCTGATCTATGCCAAGCCAGCGGTGATCCTTTAAGTCAGGTATGCAGGGCTAACTAAATCCACACTCTATTAGCAGGCACACAGTACCAGTACAGCTGCAGGTATTCATAGAGAGATAGGCATTGACAATTGAGAGGTCACAGGAGTAAAATCTATGAATACAAAACTCCCTTGCACAAGAAAAGGTGACAGAGGAGATGACACCTCTCAGGTCCTCCTGGAGGACAGAAAGAGCATCTTTAGTTAATGTCTTCACACTACAATGCTAATCAAACACATGTAATTAATGTGCCATTCATTCAGATGTTCATTTCTTTTACATCCAGGACACAAGTCATTGTCAATATAGTAAACGGCACTTAAAATATTATTCATTACATAAATGTTTTTTTGGTAAATAAAGACAGACATTTCAAATAAAAATCTCTGTCAGTCTCTGTTCATATCTAATCTGAAAACTGTTTCTTTTTTCGATATCTTGATGAAAATACTGAGCTACTCACTATTGTTGGATGTTTTTAATATTCAGCCCTTGGAAGGAGAGAGGGTAAATCCTGTCAGAGTCTGGGCTGTTTCTGACCTGCATTCTGAAAAGGGGACAAGTTCCCTTAAAATTTGTCACCATTGCGCAGTCCAAGCTAGGACGCGCCGTGCAACAGGAAATCCTATGATAGGCACTTGGAATGCATGATCTCTGCTACTATCCTTAATTTCATACTTGGCATCAACACTGCACAGAAACCTGCTTTGACCCGGCAATAAAAGAAAAAAAGCAAGAGGGCTGGTTCTGAAGGACACTCCACTTGGTCTCTGGCCTTTTACAATTTTCTCCTCAGTTTTTTTTAGGACCAGAACTAAAAGCCTCCCCCTTGCTCATAACGTGGTTATTTATGGCTTTGATCAATGAGGAGCACTCCTCAGGCTCTCCGAGGGACTAAATCAGCAAGCGTAGGAATAAGCAGCAGCCATTTGCCAAACTCAAATCAAGCAGATTGGGAGAAATTACAGGCGTCTGATTTAGCTTCACAGAGGGCGAATCAAAAGACCCTATCCTTTTTTTTTTACTCTGCTGTGAGGCTTTAACAAATTATCACGATCCAAATCCAAGGCAGGAGAGTTTTTTTTTTTTGTCTTTTTCTCTATTTTTGTCCACGGTGTAACAAAACAAAAGTTGGGAATGGGCCTGATGCAGACAAAGCAGGTGTATACACAGCCCCCTTTCCAAAATGTCCACTGTCTAACAAAGGCAGTGACTGTTTTTTCCCAGGAGTGGGTAACACGGCGGAAAATCTATGCAGGGCTCCCTTTGTTGCACGGCAATGGTAATCCATTAGAGCCACCATAATAAAAGTTAGTGGCTGGTGCTGTGACTGGGAACGCAATGTGTCGCTGTCCGATCAGGATAACATGTCACTCAGGGGCAGAATAACCATGGTAACCTCTCAGTGCCCTCGTCCACGCCCTGTGAGGGGCAGAAAAGGGACATTTTGTGTTTTCCTGCCTTTTTAATTCGACCTGCCTACAACTCCTCAATGTAAGCACGCTGCCACTTTGAACACAAACTATGACACTGGGTCGAGTAGGAACAGAGAGGGAGGGAGCGAGTGAGAGAGAGAGAGAGAGAGAGAGAGAGAGAGAGAGAGAGAGAGACAGAGAGAGAGAGAGAGAGAGAGAGAGAGAGAGGTCGGACTGTTTGATAAATCAGATGTCTGGCATTCTGTCTTCCGAAACGTCTGAGGCTGATTTATGATCCGAGACGACCTCTGCTTTTCTAGCCCTCAAAGCCACAAATTCTTCACTCTGAAATTTTTAACAATGACAAAAGCTTCCTCTCTGCATCTTCCTTCTCCAGTCAAACCTGGGGCCAGGCAATGAAACATCCCCGATCTAACATCGAGCTTGACTGATTTCTTGTTCATCTCCCCGTCCGTACTCTACAAAACCAAGACAAAAATGCAGATTTACAAACCCTCCGTGCAAGTGTCTGGAGCATCCCATGGATATGAAAAAGGCATTCCATCTTTGGCACGGCGTAACTTTTCTATAACAAAATACACAGGCAGCATGTAAATCTATCCTGAAGTTGTTACAAAATGTTATCCCACGGTACACAAGTCTCTAGGCAAAAGCTTCAACAGACGTTTGGAAGGTTTGGACAGCCAGGAACATAACAATTGATAGCAATTTTATTTCAACGCTAACTTGAATGCTGTCCACCAATGACACCAATGGTGAAGAAATATGGCCCTGGAGGTAGCAAGATTCTCCTCCCTGTCAACTTGACCTGAGTTGTATGTGAGAATCCAACCCCACTCTCCAGCAGGCATGCTCTCGCTCTTGGGGTATTTTTATAGAGTGTGCAAATTTGCAGTTGCAGCAGTTGTTCTGCTAATGAGTCTATAGGGGGACAACAAGCTGTGATTAGTTGGTTGACATCTCGTGAGCCTCTCTCTCTCTCCTCTGCACTGTAAAAACATCACAGGTCATGATTAACGGCAGGTGAGACAGAGGATGGCAGCGTTTCAAAAGGCCGGCCCTCACTGCAACCGCCTTCTTTGGAGACCTATCATTATACTCCGAAGACCGCCACATTTTATGGAACAGCACAGAGATATGTCCTGCTTCTTCTCCTAACACATAAAACCTGAATGAATCATAGACAGGATGAAAACAATATCTCCACTTTTAGGTTTTGTGTGTTTGCCAAGGGGTGGGGCGTGTTTGCATTAGTGTGTGTGTGTGTGTGTGTGTGTGTGTGTCTGTGTGCAACTACTCTGCAACTCCAGCTTTGACCCTTCTCATTTGATTTAGCAGGTAATGACTTTCACATGAGCTACATTTTTGCCCTTGTTTAGATGTCTTTGTGTGATTCGCTGGCTGGCGGTTCCTTTATGTCTGTATTCACCTCTATGTGAGGCAACCCTACATTACTTTATCAGATCTTTCCAGTGTGTTCAGAATCAAGAGAAATTCCTCACCAAGCAAGAGGAGTTGTTCTGTAAAGCAGCAACAATCTATTGTCTCGTCTTTTTGTAGACCCTGCTATCTGCTCTTGTTTTCCAAATGCTTTTCACTGGGGGACAAAAATCCATTGCAAGGAGATGTCATTCTGCTACGTCAGGCGGCAGATCCTGGCTCACAGTACAGTGAACTTGCATTCAGGCCACACTGTAAACACGTCTCGTTTTACTGTGCGGTTTTCTGTAACAAGCTTTACGGCCTCCTAAATCCAAATTCCGCTAAGCTCTTCTTAAAATTATACCCAGCTCCTGTCCAAGTAGTCTCAATCAACATCTTAGTTTACAGATTAACACAGCAAATGTGTTGAACAGCCTTTGATGTGCATGGAATGCAAATCAGCTCAAATTGTACCCTAATGATGTTGACTTTTGAAGAAAGTTCATCGACTTTATTAACCTCACGACATTACAGAGAACACACGTTTTTAATGGAGGAAATACATCATGTGATTTTACACCACAAGTCCTAAGGCAGCCATCAGTCTCTTTAATGATGGACAAACAAGGTGCAGGGCTTTGGGAGGGGTCTGTCTGTGTGTGTGTGACACACCTGTTGTCCAGGAGGAGCTGGTTAACAGGGGAGACCTCCCCACCCCACCAGCAGAGCGCCTTCACAGGGAGGGGCACTCCTCCCTCGCTCCCCCGGCTGCCCTTGCCTTCATGCCTGACTTGCGGACAAACCCAGTGAGCGAATTCACACGTGTGCTCCAACACAGCCGCTGCGCTAAATTTACTACCTTTGGAGAACCTGAACCCGAGGAAATTACACAACAGGTGTGCAGCTGTTCCAGGTCCCTAAACTGACTGTCCCAGGCAGGTCGGGCTTAAGTCAGTTCCTATGCTGGAGAGGGCTGACCTGCTGTTCACTTTATATCAAGCAAAGTGCAGTGGAGCACTTACTAGGAGCCAATGTGTCAATCTGGCAATGAAAATCCATACTCAAAAAAACAAAAAGAGTTTCGTGAAATACTACCTTTAATCTAAGAAGACTGCAAAAGAGGACATTCCAGGTTTGAGACACATTGTAGAACCACTCATTTCATTTACAAAGTGCACTAATCTGAAATGTGATAGTTCAGGAAAAACTGAAAAAATAAAAAAATAAAATAAAACATTCTTCTACCTTCATTCATCAGTTTTTCATGTGTGCTTCTTAATATAATACACGTGCAACCCATTACGAACCCACACAAGCCCCCATGGCTTACATCAGCCGTCAAACGCTCAGGAGAAAGGAAAGAAAAAAACTAAAAGCTCTTCAAGCTCTCTGCTGTATGGCACACTCAACACTACACGAAAAAAGCACCCTGCAACCTTACAAAAACATCCAGTCATTATGCTACAGGCTAATACAAGAATAACACTGGCCTGATTAATAGACCCAGAAAGAGACGGAGACATGACACATGCTCCTTTCTGTTGATAATACACGCATATTATACAAGGCCTTAGGGTTGAGTGCAAAAAGAGTGCACTTATATGTTGTACAGGTGAGAGCAGGCTTGTGTTTGTGTGTGTGTGTGTGTGTGTGTGTGTGTGTGTGTGTGTGTGTGTGTGTGTGTGTGTGTGTCTTCTGTGTTACATGTAAGCAAAAACTAAGATTAATAATCAGTAGCCTTGTAGTCCAAAGGGAATGCAACTGGTCTGTTTGTTTTGTGCAGCTAACTGTTCTTCTTCTCTTGCTTCATAATTAAGAAAGTTAGCCTACTAAACATTTCAATTCCCTCTTCTGCCATGTTGCTGTTTTGAGAAACAACAAAAACTCCTTCTATCTTCTTTTTCCATCAAGAACCAAAGATTAACCAAAGAATCCAATTTAATAATACCACTATGCTATACCCATCTAGTGTTTAAGTACTTTTTATAAGAGATTATGTGGATACAATGGAACAGAGTGATATTTAACTCAGTTTATTTTGAAGTTCGGTTCATTTGAATTCAATGTGATAAATGTGAACGAATGGGAATTTATTTCTAGACTGAGTTTTGACATCTCTGTTGGTTTGCATTTACACACAGCTATAGACAGTTTAACCTTCAGACAAAACCAGACACAGAATCTCATAAAGGGCCTACTGCATACCACTACTGTGTGGTTCAGTAATTGCATGTATATGTATGCGCATCTCTGTCTGTGTGTATGTGTTTGCCCCACGCATGTGTGTATTAGCGTATGTGTGTGTGTGTGTGTGTGTGTGTGTGTGTGTGTGTGTGTGTGTGTGTGCGTGTGTGTGTAAGTGAGAGTGAGAGTGAGAGTGAGAGTGAGAATGAGAGAGCCACTCGTGACATTCCAGATGTTCCAGCCCCTGGCTGGTACATGGCCCTCGGGCCATCCTCTCTTCCTCTCCCAGTAACTTTATGGCCCCGATCAGGCAACCATCCAGCAATGCAGCAAGCAAAGTGTTAAAAACAGATGTCAAGGGTGATCTTTTTAAATTTGTCAGGGCACAAAGCAATTTGTATGTCTGCACTCTGTCATGACGGCATATGTTGCCAGCACACATCTCTTTCTCTCACACACACACACAGACACACACACACACACAGTCACAGAAAGCATGCACATCTGCATACAGGAACACACACGCTATCACACAGTAGGGTGTTGAAGCATTCAAATCTGTCTTGCAGATGGGGGACAAATTTATTTTCGCAAGCAAACTTGTAATGGAGAGGCGTCGCAAGTTTTTTGGCACGTCTGACAGCGACGGGTGAGATACTTGAAAGCGCCTCGCTGGAGACAGGCAGGTGGGACGCATCACTGATGAGTGGAGCGAAACACTGCTGGGTCTGTTGAGCAAGAGGGCTGAGAGCGGAGCTGAGAGCTGAGAGCTGAGAGTGGGGCTGAAAGAGACGGCCCCTAAGTAATGTGGCACCAGAGACTGTAGCCAAACACCCTCTCTGACACGGCAAGCTGTAGCTCTGGCTGCCGTTTATCTCCGGCTGATGGCTACGAATACACACACACCAGGACGTGTTGTGTAAATGTGTGTGATGAAGACCTAGTAAAACAAAACGAGACAGGCGGTAACGAGGATGAATTACGGGGTCTTCTCGACTTTTCGGAACAGTAGAGATGACAAATTTATTTTGTAACGATGCAAAAAGAAAACCCGAACACTGCATGTCCTGACATTGTCTGTGCTCTCAGTTTACTACCTGTCTAGACGTTTTTGCTGCTGAGAAGTAAATATAACTCTTGTCTCCATTTTCAAAGGAGTAGTAGCTAATAGCAGCATCGCACGCTTTAAGAAATCTCTTAATCAAACAATGTGACAGGTCGACAGCTAGACTCCCCGTGTTGCGAGTCAGCGAGTTTAAGTCCAGTGTTGCTGACTCCATACTTTCTCCATACGTCTCAGGAAGCCAAACATGTAAAGCAATAAACATTGATTACTCCACCTTTTATGCTGTCACATCAAATCCTGACGCCTATTGGATCGGGCACACGCGCCCACGATGCGGGACTGTGAAGGTGACAAGTGTGCCCGCTATAGATGACATCAGGCCTGTGACACACACATGCACACAAAAACACACACACACACACACACACACACACACACATGCACAAGCACACACACACACACACACACACACACACACACACACACACACACACACACGCACACACACACACGCACCAGTAATAGAGTCTGAGAGAGTGGCTCTGTTGCATGGGAGAGGACTCCTCTGAGACCTGACCAGAGGTGAGAAGGGGGTGGGACAGAAAAAAAAAAAAAAGTTAAGCACACCTCTGGCTAATTTCTGCACAATGAATTAGTGTGCACACGTCTCGGGTTACTTATGTCAAGCTTTCTTTCTCCCTGGCCGTCTCTCGTCAGACATTCCTGGGGATTAGGCAAATGGGAATTTGCATTACATGCTACTGAGAGCACCATCAGTGCGTGGAGGTCTGCATGGAGATGAGAGAGAGAGAAAGAGAGAGAGAGAAAGAGAGAGAGAGAGAGACTAAGACAGACAGAGAGAAAAAGAGAGCCAAACAAGGGAACAGAGAGAAAGAGAGATAGAAAGAAACAGAAAGTAAGATATAAAGAAAGAGAAAGAAAGAGGTGATATAGAGAGAGAAAGCGAAAAAGAGAAAGAGAAAAAGAGGGAGGGGACTTTGTTATGCAGTAAAGGTGGCAAATTAATAATCCCTATGGGGGGAAGCACGCGTGAGATATTATTTGGAATTATGCAAATAGACATTAAAAATAGATCAAGGCGATGGTGAGAAAGGAGCAAGAAAGCAGGCAGGCAGTGCAGTGCGTAAGCAAAGCCTCAGGGAGAACTGGAAAAACGCCTCTTTCACCCATCTCAAGGAAAGAAAAATTGCAAGGTTTTAATTACAGAAGATAAAAAGATGTTCTCAAAAAGGGCACACACACACACATGGAGGCACAGAGAGATTAATGTACACAGCCACACACACAAAAACACACAGACATCGGACACACACACAAACACACACACACACACACACACACACACACACGCACAGAGACACACACTCACAAACACACACACACACAAGAGCGCGTGGGTGAGGTTATTTTCCACTTTCCACCCCTAATGAAGTTTCATCCAACTGTTTGGCCCATTTTCACATTGATCGTTGGTGTGCACTGAGAGAAAATGAGAGTCGTGGCCTGGATCTCCCTGCAGCTCAGCGCTGCATTATGGCTCGGCTGAGGCTAGGGAAAAAAAACAATAATAAATAAATAAACAGGAAAGGGTCCAGGTGAAATGCAGAATCATTTTTCTTTTACAGGGTTCCCCAATCTTCTGGGCTGTGCTCAGCATGCCATAAAGGGATTTTCAGGGTGACTGGACGGTTGACATAGCAAGAAAACAAAATACTCTTTTAAAAATAGGAATTCTAAGTTAGGGGAGCCCTAGCTCCAATGCTGGGTAAAACATATGGAAGAATCTGCTACACCACCTATCCTAAAGGTCCGTTCACACCAAGAACTATAACAATAACGACAACTATGACTACAATGATATGGGCATCCACACTATCCACACTGAAGAACGACATTTTAACAGCAACATTCTAGTCGTGATTTAAACATCTAATAGAATGTGACGTCTGTAAATTCTTATGAATTCTGATTGGCTGACGGTGCTTTTATAAGTCATAAAACCACTCTGAAAGTGATCCCAATGATATCGTTCAGCCTGTCGTTGTTGTTATAGTTGATATGTGAATGGCACCATTCACAAAAGTTAAAACAATTTTTAAGAAGTTATAGGTATAATTATCTTTATAGTTATCGTTATAGGTGTGAACGTCCTTTTAATGTCGCTTCTTTGAATGTCCACAGAGTGTATCCTTGCAGACCTCAGCAACCACTTTAAGCTCTTGGGTCATTAACCGCCACTTCCTCTGCTAGCTCCACTGTCCATAGAAGCTTTCAAGGGTGAAGTGGTTGTGAGCGGCTGTGTGGAGTTCTGGGAAATGGCAGGGACAGCGGAGCATGTGTAGCCCATATGGCAGTTACACACCTGAAGGCCACGGACAACATCAGGGCAGCAGACTAGCAGTGCTACAGGGAGGCTAAAAAAGTCCTCAGACCCAGCATGCTTTGCACTAGCACTGTCATCCCCCTACATTACATTACATTACATTACACTTAGCAGACGCTTTTATCCAAAGCGACTTACAAAAGGAGGACATAATAGCAAACAGATGTGTAGAGAACATTGAAGGTACCTATGTAAAGAGATGGTTAGTAGAATTTGGTTTTGTTAAGCAGTCTCGGAAAAGAAGGGTCTTCACAAGCTTTTTGAAGGTCGAGAGGGAAGTTGCTGCTCTTGTAGGGACTGGTAGGTTGTTCCACAACTGAGGGACAACAACCGAGAAAAGTTTAGAGTGACCTCGCTTTGTCTTGGGAGAGGGTACGGCCAGGCGGTTCGTATTGGAGGATCGCAGCATTCTGGACGGGATGTAAGCATTCAGTATGACGTTGAGATAGGTGGGGGCGGATCCAGAAGTGACTTTGTAGGCTAGAGTCAAAGCTTTGTGTTGAATTCTGGCAGCCAGCGGGAGCCCTAGCTTTACTATTCTGTTTCAGGCTCTGCCACAGACAGACAGAGTGCAATTTCTTCAAGGCTTGGGCTGGATTTTAATCTCCACAGTGATGGGTTTCGGGGAGAAATACTCAAGTAAATTATTAAGTATCACAGAGCGTCAAGTTCAGATGGGGGTGGGGGCGGGAGAAGAGAAAAAAAAAAAAAAAGATGTCAGGCATAGAATGTTCATTGTTTTTTCTTCCAGGGAACAATCTAGAATTTCAGTTGTCTGATTAGACAGGATACGGACCACCCGTGTGAAGGGGAGGCTTTTTTTTTTTATTCAGTATGGGTCTCCGCTCTCTGTGTCTGGAGCCAACGCTTGGCGCATAATTGCGATTGTGACAAGTCTCCGCATCGCAGTTTGAGCCGAATAAAACATGACCTGTTGATTGCACAAACAGGGATCTGTGCTGCCTCCCTTTGCTTTTATAAATAGCCGCAGCAGACATGCCACAAACCGCAGTGTGGCTGCAATGAATTAAGTCTCAGGCACATGTCACCTAAAAAATAAGCACCCAAAAAGCCATTAGCCATCAGCCGCTGACCACAGTTTCCCCTTACCAAAAATTAATTATTTCAGTCCCAACCCATCCATTAAATTGCAGTCTGCCTGTGCAGTGTCAGTCTTTGTGCTGAGCCATTTTTGGTGGGGCGGAGGGGGGACGCTGGGCTCATTTAGTGGAAACACTGTGGCGCAGTGTTCTCCAGTGCCAAAGCTCTGGCTGTCTCCCTTTCGCTACCCGAACAGGTACCCTACCACCCCCCCACCACCACCGCTGCCCGCCGACCACATGAAAACCCATTAGGTGGGTGATGGCTGTTTACTGGCGAGTGCTGGTTTACGCTCAAGCTCATTTGGCCCTGCCTGCCACTCCACAGTCCTGGCCAAAGTGCTGCCAGAGAAAAACATGTGCTTTATCTATTAGCATTGGCCGTGTGTGGTGGGTGGAGGTAGCGAGCCCCTCTCTTCTGTGGCTAACCTCAAAAAGCAGCACTGGGATGCCATCATCTGCCTGCTGGCAGGGGCGAGGTCTCTATTTAGAAGGGCCTCGCACAAGGGAGGGCTGCACACCTCCCTCTTATAGAGGGGAGACTCCACCCTGCAGAGGGGGTTTCTAGGCCCCACTGTGCCTTTCACATCCTTGTGCCTGTGCCGATGGACTTGTTTGAAGTCGGCAGGTTAAAGGTGCGTCGATGGTCACCACAAAATTAGAGGGGTGTGCGGTCCCATAACTGACTAGATTGTTGGCAAAAAAACTTGTGACTTGTGCTTCGCTCAGCGCTCAAACATCCTGCTGAACTTTCAAACACATTTGCTCTCGCTGTTTCCCCCTTTGTCCCCTAAACCCAGCCCCAGCTCAACGGCGTACTGGAGCACTGACACCCGCACGGCTGCAAAGCCAGAACAGCTGCCTCGGCACAAAAAGTACAGGATGACACACAAACACACACACACACACACACACACACACATAACATACCTTTTCCAGCACTGTCCTGGGAGGGCATTTGATAGCCACATGGTAAAAGCGGTGAATTATCAGAGGCCGCAGTGAAGGATGCTGGGAAGCCCCCTGTGTGTACATGCATACATCCCGCTGGCCAAACACCAGGAAGTCATACGTCTGTTTACATGACTGCCGTGCCACCGGCAGATTCCTACAGTAAATCACCCAAAGGCCACGCTGGTCCCAGTGCCAGCAGATTTCATGGCGATTTTCACAAGCGAGAGAGAAGAGAGAGAGAGAGAGAGAGAGAGAGAGAGAGAGAGAGAGAGAGAGAGAGAGAGAGAGAGAGAGAGAGAGAGAGAGAGAGAGAGAGAGAGAGAGAGAGAGAGAGGGAGAAAGAGAGAAAGAGAGAGAGAGAGAATAAGAGAGAGAGAAAGAAAGAAATAGAGAGAGAGAGAGAGAAACCAGTTCCTTCTCCAGCACAGAACCACATTGCCTTTAGCCATTTTAATAGCATGAATGGGACTTGTCACAGGTCTCTCTCCCACAACGTCATGGCCAGAAAAACTGGACCAGGGTTAGAATAACACAGGCCCCAGCACGAGAAAACACTTTTTTCAACAAAAATGTACCTGAGCAAATGGCTCCCAGCCCTGGCTTCAGAGGACTCAGTGCAGAAGAACTCCATAAAAAAAAAGCTTTGACTGGTAATGTAGCAGGAACCATCTATTAGAGGGGGCTTACCGGGACAGATTGACCTAAATTTCAAGTAAGTCAAGACGTTCATATTAAATCTCTCTGTGATCTACCAACGTGGCGAGCATCCAGTTTTCAAGGCCTAGGCTGTCAAGATCCTTAGGCTATCCTGAGTCTTAGTTGGAGGATTTAATGCTCATTTAATTTCTTACTTCTGACAAAATGAATTTAAGGTTAACACCATCCATCTCGGTTCAGTAACTTGAGGTGCGAACATACCATCATATCACTTAAAATTATTATAGGTCTTACACCTCTATTCTTGGAATGAAAAGCATTCTTCCACACAGGCATTATGTGCTAATGTTCAAGTGCTGTAGAGGGAATCTTAAGATATTGGCTTGTTATATCAGTTACAGAGGAATGAGTAATGTTTTTCTCATAAACAAATATGCAATCCAGGGTGTGTCAAGCCCTTTCCAAAACAGGTAAATTATCATTCGTAATATTCCCCAAACAAAGGATGTGTTGTGGGAAAAAAAACGAGCAGGAAATGAAACTTGGCTGCCTTGATGACATGAGGTTCAATAAGTCAATTCAATTCATTTACGAGGCAGTCCATTCCGCTCGTGAGTATTTTAATCTGCTTCCCGCTGCGCCTGAGAGCCCTCCACTGCACATAACCCAGCATAAGTGAGAGAAGCTCTCCACTGTGTGTTTGTGACGCTGATGAGAGCGGACAGAGGGCCGACTTCCCGACACCAGACGGCTGTGCCTTCTGAGAAACCCAGTGAATTAAGTCATGCAGAATGCAAATGCGCTCATCTCCTGTCGTCTGCGTGCCACGGAAGAAACGGGCCAGTGTCATCTCCACGGCTGGAACAGAATTGCAGCCGTTCATGTCAGAGCTAGTCCTCTCAAGCGATATTTTATCCCATCCCCTCAAAAAAATGATAAATAAAAAGGCCACAGAGTTCACCCAAGTGTATCCTCCTCGGAGGTAGCTACGGAGAGCAGCTCTCTGGCTTGGACAGCGTGCAGTGTGCAGTCGTGGCCTAAGCAGAAAATATGGGCCGTTTTATCTTGTCTGTCGTTATCTCGGCAATATGAATAATAACACGTTCATTGAAAGCAGGAGACGTGGCTTTGAAAAGGAGCGGGGGAGGCCATTGTGTTGAAAAGGAGTCTGCTGGGACCAGGGTTAGTCTGACAGTGATAGGGTACGGCGCTTCATGAAAAAACCATCCGCACATTTATGAAAAGAAGAGGGAAAAAAAAGCCCTCTTTGCCCATTCCACCATAATTCATATCAGATCCACTGGGCAGGAGACGACGACAATAGGGCAGCTTTCCAACCTCTCACTACTCCCCACTCCCCCCAGCCCCCATTCCTTCCCAGTCCACCCCACTCACCACCGACCCAGAGTGGTGAGAGGCAGCTGCAAATCAGGCAGGTGTTTTTTGACTTTGGCTCATTAAATGCTGACACACCTTCTAACTATCCGCCACCACCAGAGGATCTCACAGGCGAGCAGAAATGTAATTCGTAAACAAACAAAGCAGGACCAGGCTAGCACCGTTGGGTGTGTTTGTATCATTCCAGCTTTCACTGCTGCTCTGTGCTAGCCTGGTAAACCAGCCCCTCATACTTCATTTCATTTTTGTACAGAGGGTCTGGCCTTGCTGCCATTGAAATTCATGTATGCTGACCGAGCGAATCCTAGCCAATCAGCAAACAGAGGCAGTGTTCGTGAGCGAAAACGTTGGCTTTGTGTGCTACATTTGAATTGTAGTGCGTAGGTAGGCTAAGTGCATCCGTGACGACCAGACATTTGCGATTGGGTAAAGGCAGAGTGACTTGTTTAAAAACTTCAGCAGAGTCCACACCTCCAGGGAAATCGTTTCTCAATGCAACAAGGCCAGTGCCTCTGTACAAAATGAAATGAAGTACGAGGGGCTGGTTTACCAGGCTAGCTCTGTGCTGAGAGGCAGCCAGCACAGCAGTAGAGACACTTGCTTCACATTTCACAAGGTTCCATCACTGGCTCAAGGTTATGCCACAAAAATGGGAGTTTTTGTAAGGAAATCTCCATTCCTTTGTGCTAGTAAAACTCAGACAGACTGTCCAAATCCATTTCTATCTCTTTATATAATTTGCTCTGGTTTAGTATAATGTCTCAGACCCGATTGCCGCATAGCTGAAATTCGCAGACAAACTCAGTCAAAGTCATATGCATGCACTGAGACCCATCTGGTATCATTGTGAGTTTAGGTGCATGAACTACCCCAAATATACAATTTCTTACAAGCAATGACGTTCTGTAAAAGACAAACAAATCAAACAAACTCTTGTGAGATATATTTCAACGCGAGGGAGATTACTCAATCTCAAAAATGTAATTAAGCTTCAGCCTCACACCTGATCACAAATCAACGGGGACAGAAACGTTGATCGGCTTGAGATGCGTTGTTTTGTGGGGCTCCTGAAACATCATCTGTGTTTCATTTAATGGGTGAAACCAAATGAGCATTCACGCTCCAAATGTACTCTACGCAGTACACCCACTCACATACTCTCTGTCAGTGTGTGTGTGTGTGTGTGTGTGTGTGTATGTGTATGTGTGTGTTTGTGTGAGTGAGAGAGAGAGGGGGGAGAAGGGGAACCACATCTGCCCACTGGCTCAAACTCTAGTTTGCTCTCTGGGGTCTTGGTCTCTCTTGTATCAACACACACACACACACACACACACACACACGCACACACACTCCCTCTCTGACTCTCTCGCTCACACACATACACACATACACATACACACACACACACACACACACACACACCCCCAGCGTTCTCATAGCAAGAGCTATATAAATCAGCAGCCCAGCCTGGCCTTAAAGCAAGAGAGAGAGAGAGAGAGAGAGAGAGAGAGAGAAAGAGACAGAGAGAGAGAATGGACTGTGCAGGAAGGAGCAGAAGAGTCAACATCATCCCCTCTCTCCTCTCCTCTCCTCTCCTCTCCTCTCCTCTCCTCTCATACAATGACACTATTGTCCGTTATCCTAAATGCTGTCAGGGAAGGCCTGCCAGGGCAGAAGTAAAGAAAAAACAGATCGCGGCGCACTGGAAACCTCTGTAACCACCATGCAAATAAAAGTGACCGATAAAAGTGACCTAGCGTGGATCGATATAAGCCGCGAACTCAATTTTCCACAGCGCGAGGCAGGCGTCTGCAGGGCCGCCTTTGATATCCAAAACTCCTGGACCGTTCAAGGCCATGAGTCAACAAACAGCTTTGATGGGGGAGAGAGGGAGAGAGAGAGAGAGAGAGAGGGAGAGAGAGGGAGGAGAGGAGAGGAGAGAGACAGCAGTGAGAACTCTCTCCCAAAGTGCCCATCTGATTTTGCTCCGACCTGTCAGCAGGCCCATCACTTCCCCGGCTATCGAACAAAAGCCTTTCACAAGGGGCGGCACAGCCAAGATCATGTCAAAACAGCCAGGGCCTTCCCTAGGAGCCTGGTCAGCGCTGCTTGTTTGCACAGAGTTTCCGCTCCACCTTGCCACTCAGCCAGGAGCCAACCCACGTGGATGCATGTGTGGGGCTGGAGGTCTGGGGCAGTCAGATGTGGGGAAAGGGTGGGTGCTGTGATGGAGTTGATTTTTAGGGTTAGATTGATAGATTGATTGATTTTATTTGACCAATTCACGTTTTAAAACAACACGATACAGGTCTGCTACAGACCGCACCATCCATTTCAAAGGAAAGTCAGGATAGCACAAAAAAGGCCCTAAGCCCTCAGGCTTATTTCCATTGTGGTTTTGGGGCAGGGTGAACTGAAAGGCACCCGTGGGGCGGGACGGGGGGGGGGGGGGGGGTTGAAGGGGGGCTGGAGGTGGGTTGGATGGCCCAGAGCTCTGGCTTACCTGGTCATCGGAGCGGTAGGTCAGAAGCTGCTCCCCCGTCGTGTCCTCCAGGAAGCTCCCCTGGGGCGAGAGGGCAAATTCGGGAAGGAAGTAGGCCGCCTGCGACTGGCTCGCCCCCGTCTGCAACAGGAAGCCACACAAAAGGAAGAAGCAGCAGAAATAAATGAATGATGTCACATCTTTACAGTCACATGGCCTGAGACATCTGCAGATATTTCACCTGTTTATGCCCACATTTTTTTTTTTTTTTTGAAAAACAAAAAAAAGAAAAACATTTAGGCAAATATGAGCACAACACTAAGAAACACATGACGATCATCACCTTTGACATGTGGGTGGTGAAGTCTGTGGGAGCATAAGGTTTGAATCTGATATAACTGATGATAAGGAGTATGAAAAGTGTATGCATGAATGCTCAGTGTTGTATGCATGCATGCACGTGTGTGTGTGTGTGTGTGTCTGCATGCATATGCATGTGTGTGTGTGTGTGTGTGTGTGTGTCTGCGTGTATACAAATGTGTGTGTGTGTGCATATGTGTGTGCGGGTCCTATGACCAAAGCCTTTTTTGTTCCCAGTTATGACACAGTCCATGTGTCCAGACCTCCGACTCTTATTTGCATAAAACCCCAACAAACCTCTGGTGTGGTTCCCTGGAACACACACACCGCTGTGGCTGTACGTTGCGTTGAGCGTATATCTGGCTTTTGCACGCACAGCGCATACAGTACAGTATGTGACGAGGACGCTGCTCAGCTGCAAACAGTCCCTGTCCAAAACACAAAGTCAGCCCTGTGCGCCAGTCCATAAATCACATCATTAAACACTTTAATATTCATTAGCAATGCCAGAATGTGGACACAGCCTGTTTTTGTCAGAGGAGCCAGTACAAACCTCTTTATCAGCCCTTGCGATCAACTTCGATACAGAGGATCACAGAAAAATGGGGTTGGCTTTCAGTGATCCAAGCAATTCTACCAAGGGGAGTTGACAGTTTATTTCAGTATGCAGAGTCTACCACACCAAACTCCCCGTCCAGAGGAATGGCGCATAGTCACAGAAAATGCGGGAATAAAACAAAAGAAGTTGCCAAAGAGTGAAATTCCTCCTCGCAGAAGACAAATCAGGTTATGTCAAAGTACGCATTCCCAAAACAACAGTAATCCTTGAACAATGACTGAGCTGTGTTAATAGTTACTCAGAAGGTGATTCACCAGAGCCAAGCAGCTCATGCCCATTAATAATTTATGGCAGGATTGAGGTAGGGAAAGAGAGAGAGAGTAAGGACCAGCTCAAGGGAGTGAACCTCCTTCACTGCACACAACACAACCAGGCATTTGTAATGAGCACCTTAAAAAATCTGGCACCATGCACAGAGAAATAAAAAAATGAAGCCCTTCCCTTTGCTATCTCCTTCTCTCTCTCTCTCTCTCTCTCTCTCTCTCTCTCTCTCTCTCTCTCTCTCTCTCTCTCTCTCTCTCTCTCTCTCTCTCTCTCTCTCTCTCTCTCTCTCTCCTCTCTCTCTCTCTCTCTCTCTCTCTCTCTCTCTCTCTCTCTCTCTCTCTCCTCTCTCTTCCTGTCTCTCACCCTCTCTCTCTCTATGTCTCAATGGAATAGTGTAGTGCTTAAGACATGCAACTAGAGTCTATGAATACATTAGGCGCTGGCTGGCTGGCTGGCTGGCTGCTGATACAGGCTTTTAAAAGCACTCACAGCCCTGGCTGGCCGGTGGCCTGCGCGGCATGCGCTCCCATTAGGGCCAGGCACGCTTTCATCAGTGACATTGGCCCTTCACTGACAGGCCTGAATTACCAGCGCCTGCTATCGCCAGGGGGGCCACAGCCACCTCCTATTCCAGGTGGAGGCCATGGGCCCCGTGATAAAAAACCTCCATGATGCTTTCAAACCCCCTGTGGCTCTGAGAGTGTGTGCGTGCCGTGGGGGGGGGGGGGGCGGTGGGGGTGACACAGTGCGGTGACACAGTGGCTGACATGGTGACATGGTGGCCCTGCCTCGTTCCCTCCTTCACGCCACCACCCCAACCCCACCCACCCAACTTCCCCAGAGGGGCCAGATGAGTAGTTTCCCTAGCAAATGTCCACCCAGACACTTGCTCAGCCTAAACAAGCTCCATCAAGCTCCATGTGACCCCCCACCCCCACCCACAGACCCCCCAGTCCAACCCCCGTCAGTGCAGGATCTGTGTGAGTGCCCTGGCATGTGCCTTCATAAAGGGCCTGCTCCCCTCGCAAGTATTTTGGGAAGAGGACTAAAAACAAACAGGCCATTCGTCTCTCTCTGTTGCTGACACCTGGAAGCTACAGTGGCATTTTTCACTCCAATGACATGTATTGTGTCTGACCAATGCCCCCCCCCCCCCCCCCCCCCCCCAAACCATAAGGCCTGACATAACAACCCCCTGCCTCCTTACCCCTTTCACAATTAGCTCTGCGTGTGTGTGTGTGTGTGTGTGTGTGTGTGTGTGTGTGTGTGTGTGTGTGTGTGTGTGTGTGTTTGTGCGTATGTATGTGTGTATTTGTGTCTGTGCATCTGTGTGTGTGTATGTGTACATGTGTGTGCAAGAGTGTGTGTGTGTGTGTGTGTGTGTGTGTGTGTGTGTGTACGTGTGTGTGCAAGTGTGTGTGTGTGTGTACACATGTGTGTCTGTGTGTATGGTTATGGTTAAGGGAAACACATTGTCTAAGTGATCAAAGTGGCCTCTGCCATAACATCCCATTTGTGGTGAGGTGTGGTGAGGTGGGAGGGCAGTGGAGGGCCTGCTGGCCTAGTGTGCAGTCTGGGTGTCGTGGTCAAACACAGGACGGGGATGAATTCACTCGCTGGCGAAAGTAGCAACCCCTGGGCCTGTTGGTTTTCCTCTCTGAGCTGACTGGTATTGGCATTTATGGCACACACACACAGATAGGCGCACGCACACACACACACACACACAGACACAGAGTGCACACACACACACACACCCACACACACACACACACAGACACACACACAGAGCACACACAAACAGAATACAGAGTACACACACACACACACACACACAGAGCACAGAGTACACACACACACACACACACACACAGAACACAGAGTACACACACACACACACACACTGTTTTCTATTACCCGACTTATAGGGCAATTGTGTTTCCAGAGCAGCAAGTGAGCTAAATAAAAATACATGTCTGTGGCATGAAATCTTGCAGCAGGAATAGGAGGTGAAAGGGCACCATATGCCAAAGAAAGAAAGAAAAAAAAACAAAGTCCCAATTCCTTAAGACAAAAAAACCCAGACTCTCGAGACCAGTACACACAAGGGCCTGGCCTGGCCTGCCTTTTACATAACGCATGCCTTTACGTCTGCGGAGCAGCGGAGAGCCGAGGGAGCGATTTGTCAAGCTTGGCAGAGCGGGTCATTCGTCCACCGGGATGTAGAGCTTTTTGTCCCACATCTGGGCTTGAGCTGCAGCATTCGCATTCCCCCGCCGTGAAGTCAGCAAAGGGCGTCGCGGCAGGCTCGGCCCGACCTGGCCCGGCCCGGCCCGGCCCGGCTCGGCCCGGCCCAATTCACTCCAGTAGAGCGCAGGATTGACCGCCGATCGCTAATTGAGTTTACACACGGCCGTCCAGCTGTCTGGGAGAAAAAAAAAAAAAAACATGCCCACTTCTGAGATGGCAGGCTCGGTGCCACTGGAGGGTTATTAAGTCATTCCAGGGTTTGGGAGGTGGGGTGGGGGTGGATCAGTCAACCAGACAACACACTGCTCTTGGCCATGACCCAGTACGAGCGAAGCCGACAACACTGAGTTATCGCCAAGGCTACGGGCCTTCGAGTTTCAATTAAGAGCGTCCCTCCTCCGAAGGGGCGGCGGGGGTGATTAGGGCCCAGGCTGTCAGCTGTTCTGCTTGGCTTGCTGCGGGTCTGCTCAGAGGAGGCCAGGTGTCTGAGGCAGCCAGGCCCTCCTTTGATCGCATTGTGTGAAAGCCCATTTTCAGCAGCCAGCCAGGCAGCATAACTAACACATTTATATATGATTTACTCCAATCTGCAGCAGACAGGGAAATAATGTATTTTTTGTGCCTCCACACCCACCTCAAACACACACATGCGCACACATATGCGTGCAAGCACACACATAGAACTACACAGGGCACACACACACACACATGCTGCTTGCGTACACACACACACACACACACACACACACCTTTATTCTCTAAACCCACCCTGCATTTCTATGGCTAGGCCATTCTCTCAAAAACAACATTTGGATTTAAACTAACTATCCCATTTTAAATGAACTCCCCATCACTAAATGCACTTCAGTATCGGGTGCATTAATAAATCTGAATTGTACCCGATTCCCGAACAACAGTCAAAAAAAAAAAAAAAAAGAAAAAAAGAAGAAAAAAGAAAAGAGAAGAGAATGAAGGGGCTCTGCTCATTCCATGGCAGGAGGGTTTATCAGCACGACACCTGCGGCTCAGCTACTCTGGCTCCGGGCTCCAGGCTGGTGCGAGGCAATCAGTTAGGCTGCGTGTCTCACAGGCCCTAC
>CM050207.1:9984782-10094782 GCA_027475355.1 Coilia nasus
TTTCTTTTAAATCTTATGCAATTTGCTTTTGACATCAGTGTTGTCTACTGGTTCAGTTTGTTCAGTTTGTGTGAGAGAGTAAATATTTTTGTTGTCATGGCAGCTACTGTACCTCGAGCTGTTTATTTTCAATATCAAATTTACTTACAAATTAAGTTGCTCTGAGTAATGTTAATTTAATTCAGTTTTGATAACATGTAAGACTACCCAGATGGAAAACAGCAATGCAGTATATTGCAGTATACCCAGTATCACAACGTATCGTGATAAAATCGTATCGTGACAAATATATTGTGATATGTATCGTACCGTGAACTCCTTGCCAATACCCACCCCAAGTGGGAACAGGGACTTGACTGACTGTATCAGTCAGTCAGGCCAATAAGGCAGGGGCTGTGATTTACATAAACATAAAAACATGATGGACAATAGGGACAACAAGGTATCCACAACCTCCAGACAAAAACATTCTATCAATGCCTGCACATTAACTGCTTGAGAAACCCTTGCGAAACAGCAAAATAATAACAGCAAATCAGGCAGAAGGCTAATCCAATATCTGCTTGTCATGATCCATGCAACTAGCCAAGCGTGAACTGCCACTTCAGGCCTTATCTGCCACGACTTTGCCTCGCAACACGTCCTTATTTTTCATGACATTTCCCTTTGAGTTTGCCCATAAAAGGGCAGAGGCAAAATCTCCTCCCGGGGGATTTGTGTCCAACAGGTTTAGACGTAAAGGTCTTGAGGAGACAAAAGGAATCCTGCACACAGGGTGTGAAGGAGGCCGCCCCGTGTTAGCTTGCGGGCGGAAATCTCTCAAGCACATGAGCTGGCCTGACAGTTTCTCCTGATCCGGTTGGGTCACTGGGCAGTGGCTCTCACTCTCCCTCTCTCTCTCTCTCTCTCACACACACACACACACACACACACACACACACGTGGATGTGGAAGTGAAGCACTTCTGACAGACGTGAACCAATCTACAGTCTCGAACCCTTAAAAAAAACCTGAGCCAAAAAGCATATGCTTCCAGTGGGAATGTGAAAGAGCAAGGGCTGCGAGAAGCTGTTGCACCTCAAAATGTACACTTTAGGGGTCTTGCTTGTGTGTGTGTGTGTGAGTGTGTGTGTGTGTGTGAGTGTGTGTGTGTGTGTGTGCGTGTGTGTATGTATTGCCTGTAAAGTATCTCTGAGTGTCAAGAAGAACACTATATAAAACGCATTTATTATTATTATTATTATTATCATTATTATTATTATTATTATTATTATTGCTTCATTTGCCCTTGAACCGGCGCAGAGCCCAGCCCGGGGAAGCCAGGGAGAGAGCCTGTTACAAGGGCGGCTGGCCTGACTGCACACCAGAGACGCCTCCTCGGCCACAGGTGGGGCCGGGGAAAGAGATTCTGCAGGTGTGGGAGGGCGGAGGGAAAGGGCGCAGTAGGACGACTACGGGGCGCGCACAAGAGAGAGAGAGAGGGAGAGGGAAAGAGGGAGAGAGGGAGAGGGGTTAAAGAGCGGAGCGAGGTGCAAATTGTAAGACCAGATGAATGAGGAGGGTGGGAAAGTGATATTGGAAACACCTGTCTTGACACCGGGCGCCTTTTCGTTGTTGAAACTCACAGCCCATTTAACAGCCCTGTGGGCCACTCTCAGATGGACATAAATCACAGCAAAATGTTTAGCGAGGGGAGAGCAAATATTATCTTTGCAGATTATTGTGAGAGTTGTCGAGCGTAGTTGTGAAATCCCTATTCAAATCTAGGCCAGGGAGCAAAGTACTGTCTCAAACAAATGTTTTGTCCCGGTCAGAGTGCTATATTGTTACAAACAGTGTAATAAGGTGAGGTAAAATAGCCTTTTTTTCTCTTTTTGAGCAATCAGACATGCTAGGTTAGTCCATGTGGAAAGAACAGCAAGTCTACATATCCAGCTCATGGTCCAATTTTCAGAGTGACATTTGCCATATGCTTGAGAATCCGTGTCAGTGGAAAAGATGACTGGACGGCGACAAGAGTATCCTGCAGAAATACAATCCTCCTCACTGTGGACTACGTTCATGCCACTTCAATACCTGGTGCTAGCTCGGACTCCATCACCTGTCTATTTAGTCCATAAAAAGATCACAGCTCTCTCTCTCTCTCTCTCTCTCTCTCTCTCTCTCTCTCTCTCTCTCTCTCTCCCTCTCACAGCTCACCCCTGAGGAAACTATCCAACTTCACAATTAAAAGGTGGACTCGGGTTTCAGTGTATTCTGGTCATGCGCTTACACACCAACACGCCAAAGAATGAGCACTTCATTCGGAGCCTTGACTAACTAACCTGCCATTTGCAAAGTGGGACTCGGCAGCCTATTGTGTGAGATTAAACGAGACTTATGGTTCTGCCAGCTCTTCCATTAGGTGCTACGATATATATAGCTCTCCACAGGCAAAGAAGTCTTCTGTCTGTAATGGTGTCATTCTTCAGTAACTTTGCAGCACTGACAGACTATTGTCATTCGTGCCATTCTCTAAGGCTAAATCACATTACTGGGACTATACAGCAGTATGTGGTCCTGATATTGAATGAATCAGTGAATGTGCCCTTCATGGTCTCACTGTAGATACATGCAAACTGACTGAATCTATGCTGGGTGATTGTACAGAATGCCCTCTTTCAGTAGTCAACATCTGTCAGTCAACCTCCAGATAAAACAAGCAGAAATCTACTAATGTGCATTTGTGCCATACCTGGTCAGTGGAGGAGGTGAGGGAGACGGCAAGGTACATCCATGTTAGAAACATCATGCGACCCATGGTAACCTCTCGGTTCCTCACAAAAGTGTTTATCAGCATTGCAGAATCTCAACCTGACCAGAAAATAAATGCCATCAAATGTTAACAGGGTGCCTTACAACAGAATTGTTTCAAAGAAAAACAATACAGTCACAACATTGCCTTTAATGCAGTCCACTGCGTGTCATACTCTGAGTATAAAACTTGCAGCAGTCTGTGTGAAACGCTGCAGCCTCCCAATGGCAATGCATTGTGCTGTCCCTAGTCGATGCCGAAAATGCAGCCGTGGTTCGGTAAGAGCTTTGCTTCACTACATGGTACCCCTGTAAACTCCAACTGCATTTCGTGTTCATAGACCACCATGCGTAACACAGCAGCCAGACCAGTGGCTACCATTAAAATTAACTTCGAAGATGAGGGGAGAAAAAACAATGCTTGCATTCTCGTGCATTTTAAAAACCGAGGCGTGTCGACGATTAAAATCCATAACAGTATACTATGCGTTAGGTGACAGAAAAGTAACCCATTGCTATCGGGCACCTGTTTTTTCTTACACATTTCAACAGTATGTATGGCTATCAACATGTATGGTCGCGGTTACTGCGCAGCGATATGACACCATGTGAAACGCAGATTGGCAGCGATTCGTGTTCTAGTAAACATCTACGTTGAAATTCACGGGCAACGTTGAAACAATTGTATTAATCAAAGTCAACAAGATGGATAAGAATATGTGTACCCGTTATCATCGCTTAAGGCTAAGCGCACTCTGAATTACAATTGGAAGCAAAAAAGACAGGAATGACAGACCCTTACCTTGTCTCCACAGAAAACTCATGTAGAAATCCACATTTCTATTTAATATTTTGTATGCCTTGTTTTAACAGCACTGCTAATAGCATACATTACATTGTTAATGAATACGTTACTAGTATATTAATTAATAACTCGCTTAATACAAATTTACACTGATTTGTTTATTTTACAGGCTGTCTAACAACCCCCGTCGTAGGGTATCGACTACTCGCGAACTTCTCTGATTGCGCACTCGCTGTTGCGAGTCTTCAGGCTGAATTAAAATAATGAAGTGACAGAAGTTTGTGTGCTGCATACTGCTATCCCGCTAGGCGTCCCATGATCAGCACTGCCGAGAAGTAACATCAAGTTGGAGAGGTTAGGGCAGAAGAAAAATTAGACCAATGAGATTTCCATCCTTTTTGTAACTCTGCGCTAGCCATTAATCGCCCAAATTCTTTAATCAGCCTTATCATATAAAGGCAGAATGGGCTGGCCAGTCATGCGACTCTTTAGTGGAAGCAAACGGTCATGCTACTTGAGCTTTTATGAGCCATAAGCCTAAAACAACGCTATATTAATTTTATAAATAATATTTGAAGCTGAACCACTATCAAAATATTCACTGAAACGTGAACTAAATAAAGCCAAGTGGATGCTGTCACTATTTATCATTAGGCGTGGTCTTTGGGGTCCAGGATCAAAGCCTCTATCCGCAAGAAGGCACAGCATGCCGCTTTATTATGAGGTGAGGAATAAAACCTGGCACAGAGAATGGAGGTCTTTGACTTTCATTACCAAGGCTGAGCAGACTCCAAGTACAGGTTTCACCATGAAGGCTCCAACCCCCTCATTGCCCGACATGTCAAGCGAGGAAGACTGAAAGATCTATCTTCGATAGTCTTCATTCATTCACGGTTTATCCACCTGTAGCCTACTGTTAGGAGAGAACCAATAGACAACTTTGCATTTGCCCAAGGAGGGCCTTATACCACAGTTAAAACAACTGCAGGTGCGTCTGGTGGGAAGGACTCAATGCTGTGCCCAAAATCAGGTCAGCCAGCGGCTGGCTGCAGGTATGAAAAAACACACAAACTCCCCCCTATTGGATAAATAAACGTCACTTGATTTGTAGGGCTGTGTTTTAATATCAAACTGTTGGACTAGGTTGTAAAACATATTAAGCTGTAAAAAGAGACGCGCGGACAGACAGGCAAGTCCTAGCCTAGACTCGTGTACAGTGCCTTAGGCCAAATATTCAAGTAGCCTAACCTTACACAGTTTACTGAAAACAGAAATATTACAATATGACCATTAAAATAATGGAAATGGTAATTAAACCGTGTGCGCGCACAGGTTTGATGGTATAGTAGCCCAGGCTTCAGTGGATATAAAGCCTAAGAAAAGCTGAAGAAAACATATTGATAGGCAATAGCTCCCTCCGCCGGTCATTCGACATAAATGGAATTCGAACTTCATCCACCATGATTAACCCCAGAGGTGGACAGTAACTAAGTAAATTTACTCAAGTACTGTACTTAAGTACAGTTTTCAAGTATCTGTACTTTACTTTCAGTATTAAACATTTTGGCAACTTGTGACTTTCACCTCACTACATTTTTAGGACAGATATTTTACTTTTTACTCCACTACATTTGAAATGTGCATGAAGTACCCATTACATTGATGAGAGATGGATACCCTCAACTCCTGTTTAAAAAGTATGATCAGTACAGTTCCAGCACAAGTTACATTGAAACATGGGTTTGAAGTGATTTTGCAATAATGTGATAGATCATATCGAAGTCTGAAGTGTCTTTACTTTCAGTCACTAAATTTAAACTCATGATCATGATGGTAATGGCAGATAATGACAATTCTTTATCAAAACATTCGTGACTATGATAAAGTTGGAATGAAAAAAGACAATCAGTTCACCACACATCTTTGCAACTAAACATTACATTTACCACTCCAATTGAGTTATTCTGGTTGTGTTCAGGTGTTTCAGATTTGTTAGTAAAGAATGAATAACAATAGCAATTCCATTGATGGTTTTAAACATGGACTACCGGTATATGACACTCTCCCAAATATTGTTTTAAACTACAGAGCTTCCCCAAGTACATATTGTTTTGTAATTTACCCCATTATCCTATTGTTGCAATTCCTGCAACTATACATGGACCTACTTAAAGGGAAAGAAACCATTAAAGATCATTTTCAAAGACTAGGCTCTTGTTGACTGCAATTATCCTTATTGGAAGTTTATTTGCATCTAAATTAGTTTATATTAGGGTAAAAGGTAAAAACCTTGTATAGTTAAGCAAATAACAATGTCAGGTAGGCCCAATGTAGCCTGGTAAACCCGCACCTTGTACTTCATTTCATTTCGTGCAGAGGGTCTGGTCCGGACGCTCTTGGGGAGCATTTGGGGACTTCCAGCACGAACGCTCCAATCAGTGAACAGAGGGTGTGTTCGTTAGCTGTGACGTTGACCTTGTGTGCTACATTTGAATTGTAGTGCGTAGGTAGGCTAATTGCATACATGACGACCAGGCATTAGCGATTGGGTAAAGGCAGATGCACTTTTTAAAAACTTTAGCAGAGTCCACACCTCCAGCAAATCGTTTCTGACGGTCTCTGTTCCAGGCCCTCTGCACGAAATGAAATGAAGTGCGAGGGGCGGGTCTTACCAGGCTACTCCAGACCCTCTGCACGAAATGAAATGAAGTGCAAGGGGCGGGTCTTACCAGGCTAGGGTTTACCAGGCTAGGCCCAATGGGGGGCCCAAAATATGTGATGTTGTGTATAAAGAACTTTAGGTCAGGTCATGTTCTAGTGACCTGTCTGTGGCCCCACATTATCAAAAAAGAAAGAAAAAAGATACTTGTACTTTTAATACTTAAGTATTTTTAAAAACAATTACTTCTGTACTTGTACTTGAGTAGAAAATTGGCATAGCAACTTTCACTTGTAGTGGAGTAATATTTGACTAGGAGTATCTATACTTTGACTTAAGTAAAGGAATTGTGTACTTTGTCCACCTCTGATTAACCCATTTAATCCCAGCGATCACAAAAGCGACACTTTTTTACTCCTTCTGGAGGATCCAGAACTGTTTTTATTGGGTTTGGGTGACAAATTTTGCTTAAAATTGAACAATAGACTGGCTTGATTAAACTGTATCAAGATCATGTGACTAGTGTGAAAGGTCAATTGACCTTTAAAGGTTTGCACCTTTAAAGGAGAAAGTTATCCTCATACCTCTATACAAGAAGGAGATTTAAATACTAAATTTACAGACACTATTAAATTCGGTACACATACTCCTGAAGGGGTTTACTTCTGATCTACAGTATGTTAAAATGTTACTACTGTGTAGCCTATATTTTGCTCAAAAGATATGCATATTTGGTACTGGTCACAATTGTGACCACTAGTATCATAGTCTTGAATGTGATACACAAGTTTTGACAATTATCAATTATCATTATCATTGTTTTTGTTTCTGATACAGATTAAAATGATCAGATGTGTTGGACCCATTGGACCCACCCCCGCTGTATGTAGCATCACTGTTACCCCTACACTTTTGAGTAATGCAATTCAAAGTGATAGTGATAGTTCGGGCGGGGAATTCTGGGAAGAAACACACATTTGATAGCAGGTGCTGAATGGCATAGCAGAGGTGATATTTCTAGGGAATGACATTGATATTCCTAGCAACTATGTCATCCGGGCCTTTTCCCACTCTGTTGTTCTAGCTGGACACCTCCCACTCCATCTCGTCATACTCTCTTCGCCTCCCTATCAAGGGCGTCAGTCCTATTACTGTACTGGGGCACAACTGGGGCACAGACAATTAATGCGAGCGCGAAAAGCAAAAACATTACATTTTAGCACTTATTTATAAAAAAATAAAAAAAACATAAATCGTGATTCAAACTTAACAATCATATCAGATTATGTTGACATGCTCATAAAACATCGCAGATGTAAGATAGCAATCTCCAGAAACCGAGTGTGGGAGTTCACAGTGCTAGGCTAACCGTTACATAAATCAACAATGGTAATGGGCATATGCCAGTTAGCTAAAAGACAGCAGCTAACTTCCCTAGTAGGCTACTTCAATTTACAGCCAGAACTAGCTTGCATACAGCTGCCTCATACATTAAACGTAAAAAGTAAAGTTGTAACATTTAAATCCACATGGAAATGGCGACACAGAGGTAAAAACAAAGAGCAATCATGGGCAATTTACCCGGTACTAACCTCAGGTTAGGTCAGGTGGAAAGAAATAGCGCTCAGACACCGTTGTTAGACCTTCAGTGACAGCCAAAGTCGCGTGAATAAATTACCATATAAAGTAGCCATGTGTGCATTGTGTATGGACTGAATAAAGTAGCAATGAGTTTCCATATTGAGTAGCTGTGTGTGCATTCTGTAGATTATGCCATTGTAGACCTAAAAGTCTAAAGTGTTTTTTTTTACTGGTGTAATTTATACTGGGGCACTACAGACCAATACTGGGGCATGTGCCCCAGTAAAATATGTCTGGCCACACCCCTGATCCTTATCCTTCTAGGCCAGCACCTCCCAGTCCATCTCCTATGCTGCAGGCACCTAACTTTCTCTGACCTCCTAGCAGGGTACCTCCCACTCCTCTTGTAAACCTGTTTGCACCTCTCTCTCCCTTTTCTCCTAGCTGGGCATCGGCCACTCCATGTTGTATCACACAGGCGCATCCCTCTCCTCCTTTGTGGGCACCTGCCACTCCATCTCGTACTATGCATGTGTAACAGATGCCAGTTGGCCCAGCTCGGCATTAGAATGTTAGTAGTAAAACCTTCCTCCCAACATCTCAAAAGGATACTACTGGGACATTGGTGACGTCTTGGGTCATGGGTTTGAATCCACCAAACCATGCTTTTGAAGCACTTTGGGTCAACTTCTGTTGTGCTATAAAAAATAAATTGACTTGACTGGTACCGTCCCCACACACCGCTCCATAGGCACCGTCATGGCTGACCCTGCTAACATGTGTAATGCATTTAATGCAGAGTTCTAAATTTCACCATTGACAGAATAATAAATGAATTTACATGGCTTTTAGCCTAATGTGTGGCACATCTATCTCCAAACTGGAGTTGCTGTGAGGTCGCTGGCTCAAGCCTGGGGCTGGACCACGCAGGAAGATCACTGTTACATGGGAACCTCCCTCACCTCCTGCGCAGGCACCTCCCAATCCATCAAGTACCACGAGGACATGTCCCTCTACTCCTAGTCAGGCCCATCCCACTTTATGTTGTACCACACGGACACCTCCTTTCCCTTTGTCTTGTATGACATGGGCACCTCCCACTCTATCTTGTACCACGCAGGCACCTCCCTGTCCTCCTAGCCAGGCATCTCCAAATCCATCTCATACCATGCAGACACCTCCCTCCCCCTCTCCTCCTAAGTAGGCACCTGCCATTCTAGGTCCTTCCACTCCACCTATGGTGAATGAAACCCTAAATCACAACAACATAGGGTTGGGTGGTGGGGTTACAAATGGTCTTGTTATCCAGTAAGAGCTCTTATATTTCAATGTTAGATTATGATTTCTATTAGATAAACTGAGAAGACTTGACAAGGCCACCATGTTTAGGTTTATCCCCAGTGTCTGCTGTGTGTTGTCCATTGGGGTATATTGAATAAGTTTGAACACATTGTTATGTTTGGTTATGTTGTGTCAGACTGTAAAATGAAACCTCTGACCAACTTAACTAACATAAAATGAAAAAGGGCATAATGTTTGTGTATTAGGAAGGTCTAAGGAGTAAAATCCATGTACTGAAATTTTCAGAAAAAAAATGGGATTAAATGGGTTAATTTGCATTGGACAATACATGTCAAAATTGCGATTTTGTAATCTATAGGGGAAAAGGACTGATAAGACCTTCTATTGGTCTTCCCAATGACAAATAATACACTAAAAGGTGTTCTAATAGAAATACTCTTTCTGCCCTTCAAATAACAAACCAATCCATCACTCTGATAAACAAATCAGTTGAAAAAATACTGTGGACTAAAGAAGTGGTTAATATCAGGCAAAGCCCCCCGGTAGAATCCACAAAATCTACTGATTCGTATAACTCTCCTGTTCCCTTTAAATACAACTGCGACGGACAACGTGGTTCTGGTCTTGTGATATGACATCACTCCCAGACCCTCCGACAAGTCGCTTTCCAACGGCAAGTTACCAGACGCTACCCAACACGTCCTCTACCACAGCTGTTTGAATACTACTCGGTTAAGGTATCATTTATAATTCACACCACCAGCAGGCTTACGTCCATGTGGCACACAATTAGCAAACATTAGCTTCTCCGTGTTTTGACAATTTAACAATCAACTGTTTAGGCTAGGACTGGCTAAACTCTTAGACTCAAGTTATTTTTCATCATTTCACTGTTTGCTTTGGGGGCTCATGCTAATATATTAAATCTGACTCACTAATTAAACCGCGTAAAACTGAACTTGCTTTACCGTGGTATGAATGATAATTTCACTTGTTTTCCACAGCCCCTCAAGGAAGATTGCTAGCTATGGCCTCTGCCATGTCCACGCCGGTTACATCCTCAAGCCGGTCTGGGCGCACCACAAGACGCACCTCCACACCGGTGTCTCCATCCGGCATTAGCCCTACACGCATCACTCGCTTGCAGGAGAAGGAGGACATGCGGCACCTAAATGACCGCCTTGCTGCTTATATAGAGCGTGTGCGACAACTGGAGAACGAGAAGTCCTCCATGCAGCTGCTACTGGAGGAGAAAGCAGAGTACACTAGCCAGGAGCTGGGGAATGTGCGACGTCTCTATGAAAACGAGCTCGCAGATGCTAGGAAGACTCTTGACAACACGGCTAATGAACGGGCCCGGTTACAAATAGAGTTAAGCCAACTTGCTGAAGAGCATAGGAAATTACAAGCAAGGTGTGCAACAAAGGACATACTCATAATTTTACAATATTTTGTGAAGGAGATGTATTTGAGACCCTGAATGTTCATATGGTCACCCCCCCCCTTGTCTTCTTGGGGAAATGCAGAGCCTTTATTCCCCTTTCTCTGTGTGCAAACAAAATGTGACGCACAGTGTTCATTATACCAGTATGTGACATGCACATTAGATGCATTGGAGGTAAATGCAAGGAATAGGGATTGTCTGAAATGGCTGCCATATGACTGCCAATTGTCTGCCATAGTAAATATGTTGCATGTTTTGACTAGTTATTTATAATACCTCGTGTTATGTTAACAATTCAGTGCCAATTTGCCTACATGACTGCATGCTGTTCTGGATGCTGAATGGGTTTCTTTTGTTACCCTTGGTGTTCTTTTCTTCCCTCATGTCTGTTGAACTAGGAACAACAAAACAGAGTCTGAGCTGAACACGGCAACAGGTCGCTGGAGAAATCTAGAGGCTGCACTGATCTCCAAAGAGGCAGACTATGCCAACTTGCTCGCTGAAAGCCAGAGGCATGAAAGTGACAATGCCGATCTCAAAAATCGAGTGTCCAATGTAAGGCCATCAGAATCCAAAGGCCAAGATGGGCTCCTCTGTATCACAACAGGAGTCTCACTGATCTGTTGACTGTGTTTGTTTTGTAGCTGGAGAAATCCCTCCAGAATGCCAAAGAGCAGCTCAATGCAGAAATGTTCCAAAGAGTCGATGCCCAGAATCAGATGCAGACCCTCCAGGAACAACTGGACTTTCAGAAACACATAAGTGAACAGGTATGTCAGGCTATCTGCATGTTGTGGTTTTACAGATACACACATCCTGTAAAGATTTCTTTATTATACTTATAAATGGTCAAAACACACCATAAGAGGTCATGAGTAGCATTCTGTGTACGTAAAAAAGCAGCAACAAAACTATTAATGACACAGACATCAGCTGAAACCTGAACTTATGACTTAGTCACTCAATTTAAAGCTCAGTCTCCATTGTAAATATGTACTTACCCATGTCAGTGCTTTAGCCATACACTGCAATTAGTGGTGGAATCCTCAAGCCAGGTGGCACTTCATGGCTGGGGAGTACTACATTGCTGGGGAGTAGTACCATAACATGACTGTGTGCGTGTGTGTGTGCGTGTGTGTGTGTGTGCGCGTGTTTGTGCGCGCGCGTGCATGAAGGAGGTAAGGGAGATGCGGACACGGCACGAGAGCAGGCTGGTGGAGGTGGACTCTGGCAGGCAGAAGGAGTTTGAGAACAAGATGGCGGAGGCCATGCAGCAGCTGCGGACGGAGCACGAGGGGCATATTCAGCAGTACCGGGAGGAGCTGGAGCGCACCTTCACTGCCAGGGTACTGTGTACTGCACCAGCAAACCCACCACTGAACTCTAGCTGACACTCTATTTCAGGAGTGGATTCCAAGGGAAATGCATTAGTCTGGATCACTATGTAATTTCACCAGATGTTTGTGGAGAGTATGAAAACTATACATTGTTGGAAAGTTCCTACTATAAGCAATCAGAAAAAAACTATGTTTTCATTTGCCCTAAAGCCAATATGGCCAGGTTTTTGTTAATATCTCAGCTTCTAAATAACCTAGAGCTTTTATTTTGCTACAAAACTACCATATTTAGGGCCAGTGAATCAAACGATCTCAAAATAAATAAGCTACATTCAACAACAGGTTTAAAATACCAATATTTTCCGTTTTATTGAATGTTTGTTCTGATTGCTTATAGTATAAGCTTTCCAAAATGTATAGTTTTCATACTCTTCACAAAAATCGGGTGAAAATTAAAATCCAAACACAGTGAACCTCACGGCATATTTCACAAATGGGCCCCCTACCTGTGTCATGAGTCATCTAGCAAACAAGTTATAGTGGCATAATGGGAAGGCAAATAAGGTAAAAGAATCAGTCATGCATTTGCTGTAAATGCATGTTAGCTGTAGCTGTGAGAGAGGACACTTTTTGTAGGACTATGATTTGTCAGGTTTTTTTACCTTCTGTGTGCTATCTGATCAGATATTTCTATATATGTATGTTTGTATGTATGTAACAGTCAGGACTTTATCAGGCAGTGTTGTTAGATAGCAGTCAATCAAGAACAAAGGAACAGCAAGTGAAGCTGAACAACAATGAAAGCCCAGTGGTGAGGTTTGGTTTAAAGGTATCTGCACATACGATTGGATATACAGTAGAGGCCAAATGTATTACCAAGTATTAACACTACATATGCCATGTATTAGTTGTTTTACATCACAGTGCTTTTGGCCGCTACTGTAGTGGCTGTAGGCTAACTGAGAAGAAGAAATTCATTGTTTGTAAAGTCATGCCAGGATCTGTCATTATAGTTCCACCCTGAATTCATCTTCTCCTTTCTTGTGTGTAATATACGATAAAATGCGAATAAACGATTCCTTTTGTACTCGTTCATTACCGGAATGGCACCTCAGCTGGAGAACGCCCAGCAGGCTGCTACGAAGAACAGCGACTTGGCCTCATCGATACGTGAGGAGCTAGCGGGGACGCTAACCAGACTGGAGTCTCAATCTGCCGACCTCAGCCATCTTCAGAGACAGGTACTCCGCCATCCCACTTAGGTGCCTCATATCACTAAACCACATATCTCTCTCAAACCTTGTTTAGCTGGGGAATGTGGGCAAGCGTATTTCCTGTGAATGGACTATGTGTTGAGCAGCACATGGAACCCATTGCCGGGTGTGAATGGGATGTTTGTCTGTTTTACACAAGGCGACGTCAGTCTAAACATTTCTCTGTTGAGGGTTGTCCCTCAATGGTGGAACAACCTACCAGTCGCTACAAGAGCAGCGACATCCCTCTCGACCTTTATAAAGCTTGTGAAAACCCTTCTTTTCCAAGACTGCTACCCTTCCTAACAAAACTAATTTCTACTAACCAACTCCTTACCCTTGGGTGCCTTGTGCTCATATGAGGCCTTACCTAAGGCACATGTATCTCCTGGTGTGTATGTGTGTAGTCGATTTACTCTGTATTCCTCTACACCTCTTAGCTTATTATGTCCCCCTTTTGTAAGTCGCTAAGTGTAATGTAATGTAATGTTTGTCTGTCGCTGCTGTGTGCTGGTGCCGTGTGCAGAACGCAGCCCTGGAGGCTCGGGTGCGGGAGATGGAGCAGACGGTAGACCGTGAGCGGGACGTGGCCCGTCAGAGGCTGAGCCGCAAGGACCAGGAGATGGCCGCCATGAGCCAGCAGATGCAGGCCCAGCTGGACGAGTACCAGAGCCTGCTGGAAGTCAAGCTGTCACTGGACATGGAGATCAACACCTACAGGAAGATGCTGGAGGGAGAGGAGAAGAGGTATGTCTGCTATGCTCTTGTCCAGTAGCAGTGATGTACCAAAAGGGGGCACTGTTGCATATTATGATGCATAACGAAACTGCTCTTCCAGTAGCAGAAGAAATGGTGGTAGTAGAAGTAATAGTAGTGCAGTTGTTTTCTTTGTGTGTTAAATATTTTCTGTCCTTTTGACCTCAAATTGTAATTCAGTGACTCAGTACAGGTTATTTTGTTTCTTGCTGTGTGGGACCAAGCCATGGAGTTTTAGATAAAGCTATATTCATTGCAAATGCTGTTGGGTTGCTCAAATGATTATGTTAAATTTGAGTAGGAGTAGGTTGCTAATGATATTGTCAGTTAAGTGTGTCTGTACTGACCAAACTGGGCCTTTATAGGTACTTTTAGTGACAACCCTGCCTTGCGAGAAAATGTTTCAAGCCAGACATGTCACCCAGGTATTTAGTATTCCCAAGAGGTTAATTAGTGTGTGTGTGTGTGTGTGTGTACGTACGTGTGTGTGTACAGGCTGAACTTGTCACCGAGTCCTTCGGGCCAGAGACAGGTGCCACGCAGGCATGCCCATGGGGTGCGTCGGTTGAAGGGTGGCAAGCGGAAACGTGAGAGCGGTCACTCTCCCTGCTACAAGATCACCCAGCAGTCAACCGCACGTGGGCCCGTGTCCATCGAGGAGATCGACAAAGAGGGCCAGTACATCAAGCTCCGAAACCACTCTGACACGGTGAGGGACTCCGTAGTGTGACCCTTCTCAAGCTTGTGTGAGATCTCCTCGTGCCGCAACTAAATGTGAATTCTATATGCCAGAGATATGTTTGTCATTGTGTCATTGTCATTGCAGGATCAGTCCTTGGGTGGGTGGACCATTATAAAAAAGCAAGCTTCTGGGCCTGAAATCACCTTCCAGATCCCTACTCCTTGTGTCCTGATGGGGGGACACACACTGACTGTAAGCCTAAAGTGACGTCGAGTTCCCATCGATTAGTCTTAGAGGAACGGTTCACTTTTTGGGAAATAGATTCATTTTCCAGCTCATTTGGCCGATCTCCTAATCTGGCAGTAGGATCTGAGAATCTTTTACTGGTCTAGTTTGATTCATTGTTTTATGCTATACTAATAGCTGAAGTGCTACTGCCAGTTAGGCGAGGCAAGTTTATTTCTATACCACATTTCATGCACAATGTGCTTCATACACAATGTGCTTAACAAAAATAAAAGCAAAGAAATAAAAGCCGTATGTGCTGTTACCGCCTGTTAAAACTCAACTCTTTAACCCTAAGGGAGTTGGAAAATGAGCCTTTTCCCCCACAAAAAAATAGTTTTTTTTGTATAGTATTGTGTGTTAGCCCGAGTCAGTGTTCTACCCCTTAGATGTGGTGTTTCACTCTGATCAGGTGTGGGCAGAAGGAGCTGTTGAGCAGCCCCCCCCCGGTGATCTGGTCCTGATGGAGCACAGGAGCTGGGGCGCGGTCGAAGACGTGACGGTGCGCCTGCTCAACACTCAGTACGAGGTACACATCAAACAGGGCCTCAGTAGAGACAGCAGCACTAACTAAACACACCATGTGACCAAACACACCATGTCTCCCCCTGACAATGAATGGCTTTGGTTAGGCCTCCACAATGAATCCCATTTTTGAACTAAGGCTACATAAAGGGAACTATTAACAACCTGTCTTTGTTACTCTATCCAAATTTGAAATTTTGACACATCAGTGATTTTATCATTATTGTATCCTCCTCATGTGACAGACAGGGGAGCTGACCTGTCAGGAAGGGTTTGCTTCTGGTACGCTAGACACACTCAGTAATAAGACATGGCCCAACGTAATTGCAAAATTTATTAAATTAATCGAATTAAAATTTTAATTAATTAAAATTAATTTTAAAAAATCATAAATGCTGCGTCTGTCAGAAAACTTGCTATTAGATATCCCTCGTCTAAGGCATGTTTTGGCCTGGTGTGTCCTGTAGGAGGCAGCAGAGCGCAAGCTGACGTGCGTGCTGCAGAGTGGCGGGGGGGGCGAGTCGGAAGAAGAGTTCGACGAGGAGCGCGTTGCGGGCGCCGACGTTCTCTCCAGGAGACAGGTGAGTGAACCACAGCGACACTCAACACATCAAGCGGGACGGAGCGCTGAGCTACAACACCAAGTCAAAGGGTTCATTTTTATTTTTAACGCTGCCGTTTGTCTTGCTTCCATGAAGCTCAAAAGGAAGAAAAAGGAGAAATGTTGTCTGGTGTTGTGAAGCAAACGAAGGGCGGGTAGGTGAAGTAACTGGTGTGTGCAGATGCAAACGTGACTTTTTTTTTTTTTTTTTTTTTTTTTTTTGTGGGGTGTGTATAAGTGGCAGTGTCTTCAAGGACAAAAAATAGAATGGCGTTGCATGGACTGGCTTGCTAACCGAGTCCCGTGTCTAAAGTCTTGTGGGATACTGCTTGTGTGCGCTTCATCCCTCAAGCTAATACTGGTGTGTGTATGTGTGTGTGTGTGTGTGTGTGTGTGTGTGGTATTTGTGCTACTAGTGACTAATAGATGCTTGTCAGCTCTGTTTAATTTGAAGCAGGCAAAACACTTTTGAGCTTTTCAGCAGCTTTTTTGTGTGTGTGTGTGTGTGTGTGTGTGTGTGTGTAAGAGGGTCTGTTTGCTTGTGCGATTCCTTTTGCATTTGTCCGATTCACACACATTCACAGTGGGCCTTTGCCAACAGCAGATTTCCTTGTTGATGTTCTTTGCAGGGAATGGCAGGGGCCAATGAGGCCAGCTGTGCAGTCATGTGACATTAAACTGAACACCGGTGACATGAAGGTGCCACTGGGGGAGGTGAAGATTAAGTATGGAAATGGCCTGTGGACTTAACACACAGAAAATGTACTCTCTATGTGCTCTGTGATTATGTTTCAGCACTTTGGTCCCCAGGTTAGCGCTGCCAACTTAAGTCTGAGTACAGTGTGGGTAGACCTGCTTTTCTTTTGTTTTCTTTTCTTTTTTTCCATGGCGGAAATGTTACTAAGTTTTCCTTTAAGCTGGAAGAGTGGCATTTTGTTAGAATTTGAATTTGTTGAATTTGAATGCTCTCTAATATTAGGTTTTAAGGAGGTATGAGTGTGCCTTAGTGGAACACTGCAACAAGCACTTTCTCTGTGGACTGTGCAGTAGCTGTTTGGGATTTGAATGCGTCTGGAATATGGACCTGTCAGTCTCGCGTTATGACTTTTCTTGCACAAATACATTGAGAACATTTGTATGACTTCAATAAAGATACAGATTATAAATAAATGTTCCTAGTTCTCTATTTTTTGTGGTCAGTTTCAAGTATTTCCCAACAAGGTTTTTTTTTATTTTATGAATTCCAGTGCAGATGCTGCCAAGTCAGTGGTGATGTTGTCAGTGGCTGGCTCCTAAGACAAGAATTCCTCCTTGCTGGGAGCATAAAAAATGTTTACACCAAAACCGCCGTTGTCCTTGTAGCTGATTGTTATCCTTCGAAACTGATTGTTATCCTCAGAAACAGATTATTATCCTCAGGTTTAGAGTCCACAGTGTACTCCTACTCCAGTCACTCCATTAAGTGTTATGGGGAAAAAACATCTTTACAAAAATAATAAGCTTTGTCCCAAAGATTTTCAAAAAATTCTGGTGTGTTTCAAACACTAAATACAAAAATAAGGTCCTTTCCTTTAAAAAAGGTCCATTCTCTCTAGCTAGACCACAGTCTCCTTGCTGGAGTCCTTACTGAGGAAGAAGAAGGAGAGGGCCTGCTGTTTGGCCTCAGTCCGAGGGGGGAGGGGCATTTGCAGACGCACTCTCTGATTGGTCTCCTTCCACGTCCTGAAGAGGTGAATGTGGTACCGCAGGGAAACCTGTGGAAACATGAAGCGTCTCGGTTCACTTTATAGCTTTGAAATGACGCCCGGTCACTGCTTTATCTGCACCGTGGAATCTGCTGAAATCAATGTATACACACAACATGCAGTGCAAATAATAATAATAAATGCCTTCTGTGACAACCAGGCCCTTACCACAGTCCAGAAGAGGTAAATGGTGAAGAGGGCCAGGGTGAGTGCTATGAGGCCCATGGCCTCCATGCCGTTGCTGTAGTAGAGGTCCATGGCGCCCTGCACACACAGCCAGCCAGAGAGGCTCGCTAGCGGGGTGATGAAGAGGAAGCAGACGGCGTCGCCGCACAGAGTCCTCCGCTGGTGCTGCATGGAGGGCGTGGCGAACCACTGAGGACGAAAAACACAGCACGGGCATTAGCAGGGGGGCTTGGGATAGCACGGCTGGTTTACATGCACGACCATCAGCCTCAGATTACTTCACATGTATCAATCAAGTTTATCTTTTTAAATGACAAAAAAGTATATGGTACTGTATGATTTAGCATCTGTGGTATGAAGACCATTTCTAACAATTGTTAAGGTGCAGCAAAGGGAGTTTCTGTGTTTAGCCTTATAGGTATGCATAGCATGGACTTTGAAGTACACTTATTCAAAGAAGTACTCCTCTACAAGAGATACATGTATGTATACATAAATAACATGTAAGAAAGTCTCATGTCCATAACTGGATGATATGCATTTTGAAGTAAGTTGTAAATCATAAGTCTTGTCAGACTCTGTGATAACTATGTGGTAGTGCCCTATGTTTAGACGTCCTGCCTTGTGAAGCCCATAGCCCTCAATCAGAAGCTGTACAGCGTGCCAGTCACATACGCAACAAGGGCCATTCATACACCTAATGCCCTGTCCTCTGCCATGTAAGGGAAACGGCATCTAATCTCATTTTCATACTAAGTGGCTTTGCAGTTAAAAGCAGCAGCAGGAGGACGGACAGCTGAAACTTTGACGTTAAGCACAGCTTCAGAGCGGCACGTCTGCTGTGCCGTCTTTGTGTCACTTGTCACGGCCACCAGTTACCACAAGAGCACGTGTGCATGTGAGATAAAAGCTTCAATAGGTAACAGTGAACCATCTTTAGGTTCATTCACTTTTTTACAAAAGCAATGTGGAGAAATCTGAATGTTGAATGCAAGCCACCTGACAACAAGAATCAAGAATGTAAAAGATGGCCATAACTTTTTTTCCAAGATAACAGAGGTAAAGAAAACAAGAGAGAGAAAAAGCCAGAGGAAGAGGGAATGTGATAGAAGAATTTCTGTGGCTTTTGTGGGATTTGAATGCTAGGTGCAGCTGAGTCAATCCCTCTCTCTCCCTCCTTCTCTCTATCCATTTCTCTTTCACTCCCACTCTCCTTCTCTCTGTGTCCTTCTCTCTCTCTCCCTCTATTCACCCTCTTTTTCTCTCTCTCTGTCGCTCTCTCTCTATCTCTGCATCCATCTTTCTCTCTATCCCTCTCTCACTCTCTCTCTCTCTCTGTCTCTCTCTCTCACCTCAGTGAGTGGCTTTGGCAGGCGTTCCAAGGCAAACTGGAAGTGACAGAGCTCGCAGCGGCTGGTGTTGGAGGCGGTGAGCCAGCGCTCCAGACAGGCGCGGTGCACCATGGCCATGGAGCCCGCGCACTCGCACGGCGACAGCAGCTCCTCCCCACCTCTACCGCCCTCGTGGCAGATGCGACAGAACGGCTCATCTACACACACACTGCAGCACACAACTTATCAGAAACTTATACACACACATACACAACACACAACTTATCAGAAACTTATACACACACATGCAACACACAACTTATCAGAAACTTATACACACACACACAGATGTTCCATTTACCAGTCAGTAGAAGTCTACTGAGTTGTAGTAATGTGTTCTCTGATTTTACATTTATCCTTAATAAATCCTGTCATACAAACTATATCAGATAATGACTGTGTATGCACCATCATTAATATTTAATGACCCATTCTTTAAGAACCCAGATAGTGTATTTTTGTTAGTGTCTTATGAACAGACTGATTTTTTACCTTTACAAGTTTCCACTACGCACCTCCAGTGTCACATGATTTAATGTTTTAATGTGATGCTCTGTAGATTTTTTGTCAGCAGATTTCTGCAGGTTTGGGTGTCCTACCCTGCTTGGTAGAGCAACAAAAACCCTACACACATCAGCTGACACACAACCACAAACAGCGTCACCTTAACATCACTTGACACGTCTTAGGAAGACTGCAGGTGTGCAGTTGAAGAATGCAAAGGTTAAAAAACACAAAACTATCCCCCTATATATAAGAAACTAGCAGAAATATGTTATAAAGCATTGGGCAAATGCATTTGTTCAGATCAACCCAGATGTTTTGTTTAATATAATCACACGTACAGTGACATTACAGTATATCCAGCTTTTGACGTTTTTTGACTAGTTTAAAGCAACACTAAGTAGTTTTTTGCAACCATAAAATAATGTCTCCAAAATTGTTTCAGTGGTTCATCAACTGGTAACTGGGAGAAAAGCACTTCTGAATTCCGCTTTCCCGCCCCCCATGGGCTATAACCGCACTAAGTAAGTTTGAAGGAGCGGTCCGTCTCCCTGTAGTTCTCTACGAGAGACAATTCTGCTTCCAACCTGTAGGGCGACCGACGACGAAAACTACTTGGTGTTGCTTTAACATTACAGGTACTACTCGGAAAATTAGCATTTCAGTTGTACCTCAACTTTAAGGATGAACTGTTTAAAGGTTCAGGGCCCTTTTGCAAGTGTTTTGCAATACTTACCTGATTAGTGTATGACACTTTGAGCATACAATACTGAAGATTTTCACAGTATTCTCATTTTCTGAGTTTTTGGGTTTGAGGTTTTAATAAGCTGTAAATCATAATCAGCAAAATTACAACAACAAAAAGCTTGAGATATCTCACTTTGCATGTAATGAATCTATAAAATGTATTGGTTTCACCTTTTATGTTGGATTGCCTGAATAAAACAACTTTTACATGATATTCTAATTTTCCGAGTAGTACCTGTATTCCGCTCACAGACTCCACTTGTGGATGTCACCCACCTGTTAGTGCTAGGGCCGGTCAGATCGGAGGGGCCAAGTCCCTTGCTTTCCTCCGCCTCCCCCTCCTCCTCCTCAGGGGCCACGGGCGTCTCGTCCCCTGCGGGCTCCAGCTGAGGCTTGAACAGAGTCACGGTGCTCGCCGGCAACACGCAGGTGGCTTCCTCGCAAGCCATGCCTAGCATATAGGGGGCCATTCACTCCATTCAGCCCAACTCAACCTGAAACCAGACACAGAGCTTTATCGACACAGGCGAGCAGATGTCATAGGGTTTTTTTTTTCCCTATCTTTTTTGTCCCGTTCAGAAAAAAAAAACACTCTGAGAGACCCCTGTGTGCCTCTGCATAACTCATTCATAGACATTTCTCACTTCATTTGGATGCTATTTGATGTTCTAGTGCAACCATCCTAATGGAAAAAAATAGAAAGATTTCAAATCATTTTAATCTCTTGAGCAGTCTGCTGGCTACTCCATGTCTGCGCCCCGAACAATAGGAGCATAGGCCATTGGCCTCGAGTGATTTCCTTCTCCTTTCTGTGCGGATCCGGATGGTGTATTTATTTGAAATTAAATGAGGGGTGTCAAAGACAGATGAAAGTGAGTTAACAGAGGCCAGGGCACCCCGCTTGTAGACATAATCCCCTCGACTACGTCTGCGCTCTGGATCCTCAAGTGTCTCGCACTGTTTCTTATGTTCCCAAACAATGTGCTTCACAAAACAGACAGACACCGCTCGGTGCTTTGGGCCATGTGTTCAGATGAAAAGAGATAACACCCTTTTATTCTCGCACGGACTGTTACGTGTTTATAAAAACGCTGATGTGTATTTCCACCTTTAAGTGTGTGGAATTCTGGGAAACGGTGAATAACTGTATGAGTGTTGTGTCTGAAGTGGACTGAACAAGTGGAGCTTAAGGAGCTCCCATTATTCCCAGTTCATTAAGATTTAAAATGGGTATGTGTGAGTTGGAGTCTGAGTGTGTTTATTGTGTGTGTGCGTGTGTGTGTGTGTGTGTGTGTGTGTGTGTGTGTGTGTGTGTGTGTGTGTGTGTGTGTGTGTGTGTGTGTCTGTGTGTGTGTGTGTGTGTGTCTGTGTGTGTATGTGTGCCTGTAAGGTGAAGTTGATTCCTTTCTGTGTGTGTGTGTGTGTGTGTGTGTGTGTGTGTGTGTGTGTGTGTGTGTGTGTGTATCTGCATGTGTGCCTGTAAATGTGAAGTTGATTCCTTCCTCTGTGTGTGTGTGTGTGTGTGTGTGTGTGTGTGTGTGTGTGTGTGTGTGTGTGTGTGTGTGTGCCTGTAAATGTGAAGTTGATTCCTTCCTCTGTGTGTGTGTGTGTGTGTGTGTGTGTGTGTGTGTGTGTGTGTGTGTGTGTGTTTGTGTGTGTGTGTGTGTGTGTGTGTGTGTGTGTAAGCCTGGTGTGGGTGGCTTAAGTGACATGTGGGCAGGCAGACCAGCGGACTTGGCCCTGCTTTGATCTCTGTTTCACATGTATACAGATGGAGCCAAGGCTGTAGGGGAGCCCCGCTCATAATAATCTATGAGTTCACATCTCGGCCCGGACGTGTGTGAATCGAATATGTCAACACAATCCACACAATGCTCCTACACCGTACAACATTCTCTCTAAGTTAAATGGCCAGCAACATTTATCAGCAACATACATATAGGATGTGTTACATGGACAGCAACAATAGCTGCTGCCTCGTTGCTTTTTGCTGTACAGTGTCTTTCTGAACAGAGGCTAACAAAGGGAACAAGCCAATTAATCAAACTGTCAGCCCCCAACTTCCTCCTTCCTGTGTAAGCCTTCATTGGTAGGGTTTAACTGTGTTAATCACATCCATATTAACCCCAGCCAGCATCAGCTATCTCTGTGAGGACACAGAGCAAACTTGCAGACTCTTGCAGTGATGCATATGCATTTCGGTCACACAATTTTAAAATTCTGCACCAAGAAATAGTCAAGTTTGGAAAAATATCTGCAGACATTAAACACTTGCTGTTAAAAATACACTGTGTTCCTTATGATATTCACCAACAGATAGATAGAACACACACACATACACATACAGTGGCAAGTCAAGCATACTACCCTACTGCAACACAGCAGAGTCTGTAGCTTAAAAGCAAAGCATACATCAATACAGGAGCAGTTATTGTATAGAGTGACTTACTTTTCATGTGGCCACGTCTCAAGCATTCCATGAAATAACAAGTGTGGAGTTTGGTGCTCTGAGAGGCAAGCTGCCGTCTCTCCCTCTCTCCTCCCGTCTCCTCTCTCTCTCTCTCTCTCTCTCTCTCCCTCTCTCTTTCTCTCACTCAGTCCGTCTGTCTGCCTGTTGAGGCGAGCTCTCTCACATCTGAGGAGCCACTGGGCAGGCTGTTTCTCTTCGCTGTTCAGATTAGCATGCAGCTCAAGGTTAGCAGTGAGAATAGATGGGGATTAGATGGGGGAGTAAGCACAGACTAGACAAATGGAAATCCCTTTCACATCGCTGCAAGTTACACTAAGGGCACCTACTCTCTATAGCCACCTAATCCAGTTAGACGTCACCACTGCCAACCCTTTCATTTCCCTTGACATTATGGTAATTTCACCGGGCTGTGTCAGAAAACTTTGGCTGCCACGACATCAGAGTAATTGAAGGTAACGAAACAAAACAAAAACAACCATACAGGATCCTGTGGTGGGCAAGGCGATGTCTAATTTTAGAGAGGTTGTTAAGTAGCTGTTTATCTCTTTCTAAAAACAGTTTTGCTGGGAGCTTGCTTACCTTGAGCTCTGACGTAACATTCACAAAGATTTTCTGTCCAGAGGATACAGTACTATTCAGCCTTTCAGATATCATTTGGCTGAAATGTTTGGTCAGTCTTTTGAAAATGTCCAAAGGGTCAGTATGTATTTGCATCAGATACACTCTGGCTCTCCTTAAGGGAAATAACACACCATATCCTCTACAACAATGAAAGCATGGTGTTAAGGATGAACAGGGAGGTTAAGTTGCTGCAAGTATCTTTTATCAATTATTGCTGCAGTGCCCTTGTGCGAAGTAGCCTACAAGGGACATGTTTTAAACCAGTGGTAGTAAAAGTGGGGTAGGAGTACTTAGATCTAGAAGGTACACAAAATAAATCCATGAATGACTTCTCAGCTCTCACCTGTAAAAATATTAAGTTTGGGCAGGCTTACAAACTGTGTGTGGGAAAAGATGTTACACTCAAACTATCCCAAATACCACTCAGTTGCCATAACATTATTACGCGCCATATAATATGTGTTTACATTTTGTTTATGCAGCGATAATAATGCAAACATAGTCATAGCAAGCTGTCTGCGGTGCAGGTGGTAATTGGCAGGTGTGTATGTGGGAAGAGCAGCAGTTAAAAGCTTTTGAGCCAATACAACAATGAAAACACGATAACAAGAATGGATAAGATGAACCTACTGCAATTACTGCTGTAGTGGCCTTGAGGAAAGTAGTTTTCAAGAAAACGAATACAAAGAACATTTTTATACAGTAGGCTAGAGTTAGCACAGTCCCGGCATATCCTCACCCATGATAATAGCACACACGTGAGGACGAGTGTACTGCACTGGCCACTTCGATGCGTTGCTGGGGGCATCGCCAAGACTCAGCAGATCATTATGGTGGTGAGACAGTCACTGCAGATATTAAGTGTATTAAGTGTAAGTGTGCTGCAGTCCTGGAGGCATCTCAGCAAATTGGCAATTAACAGGAACATTTATGTCCTCCTAAATGTTTTTTTCAAGCCGGCTGCACTTAGCACTGCTGTTCTGCGGTGATGTAAGAATGAGTGGAGTTAATGGATTTCACATAAAGGAAAATTTTAAATCAATGTCTGGGTAGTAACACAAAGGACTCTTTTTGTCTTTTTTCTCTTGGAACCACCGAGCTAAAAATAATTTTGCGCGTTTCTAAGACAGAGAAACGTGAGAAATCTTAAAATGCTGGGTAGGATTAGCAGCGTTGGAGCAATAAAAGCGACCTTTCCATTCATATTTATGGCTTGTTCACTCTTTATGCATTTGCTCTGAGCTAAGATGAAAGTATAGCAGCGAGCCAGCGCAGCCGAGTGAGGTTGTGGGAGAACCTTTTTCTTTTTGACTGGCGAGGCTGGGGTGCAGTGAACAGGCTCTGGGCTCCCCTTTTCTTTCGCCCCTCCGATTCTAATCCTATCTGCTATTCATTCACAAGCTGGCTCGCACAAAGCCGAGGGGGAGACGGACATCATTGTGAATTCCTTCATGAACAGTGCGAGAGGGTGAATAATTCCTTTGACACTTCTGGGACAGTGTAGAGAGCCCAGACGGCCGCAGATTACCACTGGAATAAAAACAAACGAGGGCCGGGTGGCGGCGGAGGGAAAGAGACTTCCTCTTTCTCTCGAGGTCAGACGAGACAGGACGGGCTCCCGGTGTGCACAGACCTTTTGTTGGCGCTAGGGAAGGAGCCCGGTATAATCTTATCAGGGGTGTGAATAGAGCTACGTCAGAAGTCTGCATTAATTCAGCGCGAATCGCCTCCCATAAAGTTTTCATGGCAACCATTAAAACATGTAAATGCTCCGCAGCTCACCCTGTCTCGGCGTCTCTGAGGTAGTGGATCGATAATCCGAGATCGATAATGAGAAATAGTCCAGAGGCCAGTTGACCGATGCTTTATATGTCCATATGCCGTGACAAAAGCCACTGAATAGTACTCTTTAATTACATAAAACGGGCTTCAGCGCACAAAGACCAGGGCAAAGGGCCTGTGTGATACGGAGCAGAGGGCAGCGTAGACCCAATAAATCATGCTGCAACATGCACTTTCAGCTGCTCAGAGCAGCTGCCATTATCATTAAACTGCTAATGTCCAGGCGTGGTTATGGTCCATCTGAAAGATATGATTTTGCCACTCCTTATTATTGATAATAATATAGTTTCCTGAAAGGGCCACCTGCCAATGCTGGGCCCTGTAAAATCATCCCTAACGTTTTTCTCCTGGCAGCAAACCTGCTAATTTCCTTATTATCTTTTCCACCTTATTGCTTTATAACAATATATAATTTAAAACGTCTTTACCTATGAATGGGTATGTGTGTTTTACCAAGCAGTAGGTTGTCTGGCATATACCAGTAATCCATATATGCCCACACAGTGGTGCAGTCAATGTGTGTGCATGTACAATACGATTTTGTTTTGCGTCGCTCATGCCAAGTGACAGTGTGACCAGACACCCTTGACACGGCTGCTGGAGGTTGGCTAGGGGCGCGTGAGGAAAACCCTTCCTGGAAGCCCTGCCGCCGTGCCAGACAAACACACGGTCCTGCTCTGCTTTGTTCAACACTCTGTCAAACTGGACAGGTCCATTGAGCAACCAAGGCCCCCGCCAGCCTAATCTGATACCTGGGGGAGGGGGGTGGATGGTGGGCTAGGTTGGGTGGGGGGCAGTCAGTGCTATCTATAAGGTCTTTAGTCGCGGTGACTATTTTAACATTAGATTTGGCCCTATATCCACGGGTCTGTCTGTGCCTTTTACAGCCACTGAGACTAAGCCTTTGGCACACTGGTTGAACTGGTTGCGTGTCTGAAAGTTTATTTTAATATCCCTGAGGTAAGAGACCTGTCAGACGCTCATGCTACTGCAGTATCTGAAGATGTGAAACAGGGCTTTGTGATTATTTGAGCCACTGATACAGAGGGTCCACAAGAGGTCCCTAGGCAGAACAGACCCCAGGCTGTCCAGGTTGTACCGTTTTAAAATAAGAACGTTTATCAGTCGCAGTTGTCATTTTATGTTAACAGGCTTTGAAAGAGCTTTTTAAAGGACAGATAACATAGCAGACAGGCGAGACAAAGGGAGGGGGTCAGTGGAAGTTTTTTTTTTACCATTTTTGTTTTTGGAAACAGATTCATAAGTCATAAGTTAACGTACCTAGAGATTTTAAAATGTCAATCATCTGCCCACTGACTTTTTTCAATAATTCAGTAAGTACAACTGGACACACAGTACATGGCTGTCTATTGTTACCTTGCCAGTGCAGGTGCACTATAACATCAGTGACGGCTTCATAGTCATCACAAAAAAAGAAACTGAGAACATAAAATTATGATGTATGACTTACTGCAGCAGTGCCAACCTGCACAGTCCCCCCAAACACCCACCCATTACAACTTAACTAAATGTGTTGGTGTTTATCTGAAACATATTTTTAAATGCAAGCCCCTGCCCTCCCCCAGCGGTGTAATCTGTAAGGAATGTTATCAGGCCGTGCTATCAGAGGCGTCCTCAGTGGTGGCAGGAAGAGTGCGGTCTCTTGAATGGTTTTTAAATGGAGTCTGAAGACAAGAGAGCACACACCATGTGACTCAGTGTCAAGTGGGGGCCCGGAGCTGCAGGCCGGCCCCGGCGGCGCTTATCTCTGACGGAGAAAGGGATGGCTCAGTGCAGCGATGGCACCCCAGCTCCCGGGCCAGAGCTGTAACATGAAAGCGCCTGTCCACGGCAGCGCCAGGGCTAAAGTGGATCTATTTCAAGTGGTGTATTTCAGGAGGGTCTTTCGCAGAGACATGACGGAGTGGACGCTGCTCAAGCGGCTGCTGGACGCCGTGCACCAGCACTCCACCATGATCGGCCGCATCTGGCTCACCGTCATGGTCATCTTCCGCCTGCTCATCGTGGCCGTGGCCACCGAGGACGTGTACGCCGACGAGCAGGAGATGTTCGTGTGCAACACGCTGCAGCCGGGCTGCCTGAACGTGTGCTACGACGCCTTCGCGCCCATCTCGCAGCCGCGCTTCTGGGTCTTCCAGATCATCACCGTCTCCACGCCCTCGCTCTGCTTCATCATCTACACCTGGCACAACCTGTCCAAGCAGCCCGAGGCCGAGGCCGCCACTGTGGGCAAGGAGAGCCGCGAGGCCTACGCACGCAGCTGCGACTCGGACAGCTGCTCCATCAAGTCGCACCGACACCTGGGCCACAGCCTGGCCGACGTGCTGGAGGGCATCGCGGCCCAGAGCAGAGGGGACCAGAAGGGCACCTGCGTCTCCCCGCCCAAGAGCAGGATCTGCCGGGACTCTGCAGCAGCGAAGTCTGGAGTCCTCTCTAAGTACTACGTCTTCCACGTGTGCTTCCGAGCAGCGCTGGAGATAGGCTTTGTCTTTGCCCAGTGGCTTCTGTTCGGCTTCCAGGTGCCGGCACACTACCTCTGCACCTCCTTTCCCTGCTCCCAGAGCGTGGACTGCTATGTGTCCCGGCCAACCGAGAAGACCATCTTCCTCATCTTCATGTTCAGTGTGGGCATCTTCTGCATCTTCCTCAACTTCCTGGAGCTCAACCACCTGGGCTGGAAGAAGATCACAAGGTCGGGGGGGCTGCAGGACGGGTCCTGGAGGGGATACGAGGCCATCAACCAGGACAGCCAGTCCATCACCTCCCTCACCTTCAGGGACGTGACCAGTACCACCTCGCTGCCCACTCTGGACCTGGTGGTGGACCACAGGCCGGACTGGACCTGTGCTGGGAACTGCACACCGCTGAAAGAGGAACGGGATGAGAGCCCGCAGAACCCCGCAGGGAATCAGAGAGCAGCACAGTCCATGAAGAGCAAGACACACAAAGGACGTGTATCAAAGCAGAGGAGCACTGAGGTCTGGATATGAGCTCCTGAAGGAACCCATGATACTAAAATGGTTTAAAGTGAATCAGGTTTTTTTTGGCTTTGCCACTGGGTGAGTCTTAAACAAGTTCTTTGGAGTTTCAAGGCATTATGTACCGTTAGAACATCTGTTTTTATGAGGTGGGAAAGTGTACTGTGATTCTTTGTTTTGTATATGTGACAATTGCTGCTATGAAAGTTGCGTATTTAATTGTAGACATGTAGCCATTTTGTTTGAGGTGATTAAAAAGTTCTGTCATACATAAGATAACATAAACTTGACAACAAAATGGTATTTAATCTTCATTTATTTATGCAATATATGTAATAATATATTCATTTACAACACCTATAAAACACTTTGTATAAATTATGCTACAGAACAAAGGACAAGAAAAAGACAAGAGGATCTCATGCACAGCTTCCGTTGCAAGTTTGTATTGGTTTGGGAAGGCGTGCTGTGTAGAGCGGGCAAGGCAAAGGAGGGTGGCGGGAGGTGGGGTGGGGTGGGGTGGATGGCTTGAGAAATTACAGTGTACAAACAAGACAGGGCTCAAATAGTGTGGGCAAACCATCTGCCTTCCAAAAATGACTTGGATTTTGGATATACAGACGCTCCAGCACTGCCTTTGTAGGTGGCATTCCAGCTCCCTCCTAAGGTCTATTGGTTTCATTCTCCATCAGCTCAAGATCTACTCGGACAGAAAGGAGTAGGTGCTCGCTTACAGAGGGTATGGCTCAAAGCAAAAAACAAAAGGAGGAGGAACATACATCTAGGTCTCTTGTGTTTTTTCTCCCAGAGGATAGTCCTCTCACTCCTCTTTTTAGTTCTTCAGCATTAAGACTTGAAGGCATGACATTAAGGTCACAAAAATAGCTTTGTTCATTATCAAAATCACTTAAAAAGGGAGTTGCACCCTCATCTTTGCTCAACTGTGATTTGTCCAGCAAAAAAAACTGTCCAAAAAGGAAAAAAAAAAACAAAACATGAAGTGACCTACACTAATGATTAACTCTGTGTGATAGGTAACACAGTAGGGATGGGTGTGCATGTGGACACGGTGACACATGATCCGTTGTCAATGGAAACAAGTACAGTACAAACATATCCTTTGTACATCCTGACATATATAGCTCGCACAGCATTCTGTATATATGGCATCGCCCTGAAACATAACCTAACTTGCACTTTAAACATTTACTTATGGCATGACATGACGAACGCATAACTGTACAGTACACTTCTAACCTAAGTGGAGTGGGTACAGCATTGTCAGTTACATCTGGTTGATCAACTGCTAAAAAAAACCAAGGAGCACCGCAGGGGAAAGAAAACAAACAAACAAAAACTTTCCACTGCTTTCATTCACAGCGTAAGCACAGGAGTCTGAGACATATGGTACAAAGTAGGTCTTGTTGTTCTCGTAGCTTTTCCTTCAATCTACGACACTGAGGCAGACAGTAGTACAATGGCAGGCCTATAGTACAAAAGTAGCAGTCGTAAGTCCGTGACATTCTGTGTTCATTTATCAGGTGGCCACGAGGCTGTAAAGGACTAAAAACTAAAAAGTGGTATCTCCTCATGCGGAAGTGACGCGAAAGCGCAACCCCTTGATGGACAGAGGAGGGCAAGAAATGGGATGAAAAAGAAAGAGCAAAAATGTGCACATCCATGGGAGTGAAATCTAAAGCTTTAGTGCAATACAAACACCATTGGAAAAAGCACTTGAACGGTAAGTGTAATACATTTTTTTACCCTACCTGACACAAAGCTTCTGGTACTTACTATGATATATTTTGCATCACAATAAGTAATACCATGTAAACAGACAGGACTTGATAAAGAGGACATTCATTGAGTTGCAGTTCAGAAAACTCACAGTTTAAAAATGTGTTTTCTTCAAACACTTAAGACCACTGCAGGCAGGTAACAAGTGAAGTTCCACATTTCAGCAGAAATATACAGAGACGGCCTACGAACATACCAACCCAATAATATGCACCACATTTAAAAAAAAAAAACAACAAAAAGAGAACAGAAAAGCAAATAACTTCAGAGCAAGAATGTACGCATACACCAATTTTACTGCATACCACAAACAGAAGTACTGTAGATTTAAAAGTTGTGAAAAAAAAAATGTACAAAATAAATAGGCATGAGGAGAAACAACAGGACACTTCTTTAAAAAATGTCTGTCACATAGCAAGGCATTCGCTGCATGGCGCCAAACATGGATCAGGTAAGTCAGTGTGTGTACGGAGAGTGGAGAGCGCTGTGCTCTCCCGTTTTGGACATCACGGCTGCGCCGGGAAGAGGGGGGAGGGCTGAAGCCGTATGTCACATGCCTCACTGGGGCAGGGCCACCAGCACCTCCACGTAGTTGATGGGGAAGAAGCCCGACTCGCCGTTGATCATGCCCTCGTACCAGTTCTCGTCGATCTGGTTGGTGAGGATGATCAGGTCGCCCTCCTTGAAGCCCAGCTCGCCCTCGTTCTCGGGCTCGAAGTCGTAGAGGGCACGACAGCACGGCTGGTCCATGTGCATCTCCGACTCTGCGGGACCGACGACAGACGTACACACAAACGCACGCACACACGCACGCACACACATACACACACACACACACACACACACACACACACACACACACACACAAGGACTTAATGCTGGAAACTACTACAGGCAAAAACGCACACAGCCTTGAACAAAACTAAGCGTTTCTACTTACGACTGTCCTGACATATTCACTGATCGCTACACAGCTGGGTTACCGTACGTTCACACCGGCAGTGACTAAAGCTACCACAGCACCGTATATCATTCTATGGCTATGGAGAGACAGCATCTTCGATGGCGAGAGTAACAAGGCTGTCAGCAAAGTGCTGTGGGTGACCAGAGCAAAAAAGAGAGGTCAAAATCTAGTTACCTGTATGGTAATAAGCCATGACGTGATTGGGCAGTAACCAGTCGGAATATGTAGGTCTAACTCGCATCCTTTGAATTGAAAAGTATAATTTAACACTCTGTTGTTTCACTGTTTAACGTTATGAAAAACATGAGCGACATGAGCTATCACGAGTGTTATTTAAGTGCTATTTACGCATCTTCGGCTGCTCTCCTGATTTAGTAGCTCCTGGTGTGAACATACCGTTAGAGCTCTAGTCCAATGCAAGAACCCAGCGGCTGCTGCTGTCCAACAAGCCTGTCGGGGCTACTGGCATTTCAAAGGCAGCTGTGTCTACTGACTTGACAGTTTACACAGATGAAATCTAAAGCACTCGAAGGGTCAGAAGCGGAAGTGAGAGTAAGCGCTTCAGAGCGTAGACTGGGGCAGAGACCTCTTGTGTCTGACATTCTTACTTGACCATCTGTTTTATTTTGGCAAACACAGACCATGTCAAGTATTTGCTTTTCCTTCAAGCGTCATGGTTTGTTCAAAGGCCTTCTGGTTTATAATGACCAAATAACTGTGGCTGTAAAATGCAGCACATGAAGTCATAAAAGCATTATGTGTTATGTCAGACGTACAAGAACCGTAAAGGCTGCCAACATCCTGAGAAGGAACTGGTATTTTTGCCCTAGGCTCTGTAATAACAAATTGTATTGGTGGGGGGGCATCCAGTCGAGAACAAATCAGTTCTGACATGTTCTGTTCTGTTCAACTCAACATCATAACATAGCATGCAGGTGAAGGAGCTTAACAGAAAGCGCTGCCGGGGCATTTCTACGGGCAGGTTTCAATATGGCTGCTAACAGCTGAGACTACTGCTGTGATTGACACAAATATGAAAGTGGCGCGCGGTGGTGAGGTGGTAGATGGAGGTGGATGGGTACTCACGGCTGTTGCCATTGGGACTCTCTGACCATGGCTGGGGCATGGTGGTGAATTGCTCCACCGGATGGGAATGGGCTGAATGAACACACACACATGGAGTGGGACACAGACAGACAGAAAGACAGACAGAAAGGCAGACAGACAGACAGGCACCACCACCACAGTTAAGCACACCAGACCCTGAGCAGCACATGTGCTCATAAGAAAGTCACAACATCAAACTGCATTTCTACAGTGTGCAGGTTTAAAACATCTGACCCTACATACATGTTGCTGTCAAATCTGTGGTTATATCTATCCACAACCACTAGGTGGCAGTACAGGCAAAATGTGGGAGACCAAATACTGTAGATACTGAAGACAATTGTTATGGTAAAGCCAAGGTGTTGTGTAATAACTCAGTATCTACACACTAACACAAAGCAGAAACAGAAAGGTTTATTTAACTTTTCTTCATATTTCCAAAACTATGAAATTTAAAAAACTTAAAAACACATTTTTTGTCAGGTGGATAAGTGTGTAAATGGTGTGACACCTACTTTTGCCATTTAAACTGTGGTTGATCTCATGATCTGTAAGGAACAATGGACTGATTACCAATACAAATACAGACAAGCCTCACAGTAGAAGCCTACTACACAGTCAGCAGCAATGACATGCAACAGACACGAATTCCACCCACACCACACGGATTCCACAAAAACAGTCCAAGCGTCAAAGAGGGGTCTGTGCCACACAGAGGACAAATAACAGCTTTGAAACAGGCATGCCTTACCTGTTGACTTTATTGATGAGCTGTACGATACGCCGTTGTGCTGTGTGCTGTTGAGGGTTTCTAGGCTGCTCATGATGGACTTTGGCTTGAACTCCTTCTTGGGCCGGCTACTAGCCGTGCTTATCCTGTCAGAGAGTCAACACGGGTGAGTCACCTGCTTTTACACAGATCTGACAGACTAACAACGGCACGATCGATTTCTGTAAATGTTTATTTGCGCAACATCATTCCAATCTGCCCTTGTGACTTTCTCGACACAGGCTTTCAGCGCTTACCTGTTTTGGAGTGTACTGTTGAGCTCCTCAAGGATCTCTAAAGACAGGCGGTGATACTCCAGAGCTGCTTCCACCAAGGCTGACAACTGGCTCACCTGTTCCACCTGCAGCCATCCACAGTGATGGACAAACGTTAACAAGGACCAGCACACTAAGCAGCACCACAAAAGCCACCGAGATAATCCACACACTCTATTCACAGATGTAATTCTAGAGATTACTGGGCACAGTTGCCATGGGCTTTGCTTCCTCTACACTAATTACTCCCTTTCCCATCCTGATCATCACTTGCTTCTAGTCAATTTCGCTCAGATGTGTCACTCTTCGGTTGCTTAAAGGGCCAGTGAGTCATGTTTTGTGTTGGCTGTCATCCCTAGCCACCCGGGCCACCATCTTCTGTGTGTGGCGGTGCTCAGGCTCGTGAGTCACTGCTGCAAACACAGCTGTCAAAGGTACTGGAGTCACGATCGCCACGCAAGCTTGTGTCAAATATAGATGGATGGCTGCTGCTCTGTGGGAGACTCTGAAAGCAGCCAGTGCGTCAAGGTGCGTCACTGAGCAAAACTTATGAACATACAAATATGTTTCCTTAACATCTAAAGCAGTGATGTGAAATCTGGCCTCACAAACTACAATCCACTACCAAGTGGTTGTTTGAGCCCTTCGCTGAATCACCTGATAAAAATTAGCATAACTCTGAATTCAGCCAGGTAAAGGAGTTAAGTAGTGAAATCACCTGTATTAAGCATGCAGACAGAACCAAGTGATTTGGAATATGTGGTACATCACTAGCCTAAAGGTTCTTGTATGTGTTCGTGGCAGCACAGGATGTCAAGCATTTGCCATCAGCACTTCTTGCCTGTGTGCTCTAGAATGCCAGATTTTAATCAATGCTGCTAAAGGGTAAAATGAATAGGACCTCAAAACACTGGCAGTTATCAGCAAAGCCACTCAATCAGACCGGGGCTGCTGAACTCACATCATTCTCCAGGAAGTTGAACATGCTCCTCTCGGCCAGCTCTTTGGACTCCTCAAACTTCTCCACCGCCTGCCTGATCTCCTCGTCAGGGATCTTGCCCTGCCTCTTCTTCTTGTAGTCAAAGTCTAACCGCCGGCCCTCGAGCTTCTTCAGGTGGTGCTGAAGAGAGAGCAGGACCGGGGTTAGGTGGGTGCATGTGGTGCCATGTTGTAAAAAGGCAAATCTGTAGCAAGGAAATTCTCCAACAGCCAACAGTCATACATCTGTTTGAATTCATAAAGTTATTTTACAGCAGTGGCTTTTACAGCTGCGTTTTAACAACACCCTGGAAAGAGACAAGTTCTTTTTTCATTTTTTTTACATTTAGTTAAAAATGTATTTTCAGATTCAGGTGGGGTGAAAAAAAGAGAGAGAAAGATTAAAATAGCAGTCCTGCTCAGACCTATGGTTTTTAATGATTTGATTTAAATGATTGAATTTGTGCAGACATGGAGGCAAGGTCCTAATATGATTTTTGTACCAGTTCAAATGGCCAAGCAGATTTTTTTGGTATTGGCCAAAAGATGACAGTTGAATGGTAACAATTTGATTTATTAAAGCTACAAAAATCTAAACAACACTACACAGACATCTGAAACGGGACAGGATCCAGTAGGAACATTCCAACAATGTTTTAGAATAAAAAATGTGTTAGTCAGACCCATGCATATTCAGATGACGTCCAGGTACACAATGATCGGTTCTCACCCCAATCTCCTTGAGGTCTTTATCCTGTAGTGTCTGTAGCGGGTCGATGAAATTCTGCTTCACATTGATGTCCAAAGAGTCCTTCACCTCGGCCATCTGTTTCATCGCCTCACCAATGTCCACCAATGCAGAACCTACATTCAGAGAGAAAGAGGGAGGGAGGGAGAGAAGGAGAGGGAGTGAGAGACAGACAGACAGATGGGGGCAGAGATAGATAGCGACAGTGGCAAAGAAAGAAAGACAGACAGAAAGGAGGGGGCAGAGAGAGAAACATTGAGCTTCACAGCAGTTCTCAAAGGAGGTGAGATCTGCAGAAACAGTCAGCCCACACCTCCTTTCTGTGGTACAACACTACATGAGCACAGACAAACATAACAGCTCAGGTTAATCTTATCTGTATATCTCTAACAAATTATCAGCATTGGAAGTACTGTGGATTCTACAACGAAAAAAACACCAATAACATTCTAGAAAACAACATGCTAACATTGACTGCTACCAAACGTTGGGTTGCCTTTATTATCTTAGCTGGTAGCATTAGCTATGATTTAAAAAAATATATATATTTATGTTTCCCTCAACTGGACCTCTGCCATGTGTAGTTGGCACCGATCCCTTTTTAATAAAGAATTTGGCAGCCAGTCCTGCTTTGTTCTGTGTGAGCTTAGTGAAGCTATCACACGTGAAGTGGTTTGCACAGACCAGCAGGTTTGCGGCTGGATCACTGCCATAGAAAATGAATTTAACCCACAGTGCATTTTGTGTGCTTTGAACTCTCTACCACCATGCTTGGTCTACTGTTTGTGAAAAACACAAAAGCGACCTCTTGCATAGTTAGGAAAGATTCTTTCACAACACAGACTTCCTACATTGCATGTTTTCTGACATGGACTGATTACAAGAAACTGAGTAGATGATTTAATGTTGTTTTTTCAACTCCATATACCCAGACATGCAACATAACATGTCCCAAAAATGTTCTCCATTCGAAAGGTGCAGGCACAATTTGTGTGGGAGCGGTTAAGTGTGAATGTGTGTGTATGTGTGTGTGTGTGTGTGTGTGTGTGTGTGTGTGTGTGTGTGTGTGTCTGTGTTTAAGTATGTGTGGTTACAACCATTTAAGCCAATGCTGATTTTCTCTACCCACCGTGTGCAGTAGTTTACACTGCTCTGTCACACTGTGCTAATATAATGATAATAATAATAATAGTAATAATAATATTAATAATAATTATAATGATAATAATAATAATAATAATAATAATAATCTTTACTTGTATAGCACAATTCATACATACAAGATGCAGCTCAAAGTGCTTTACAGTTTGGCAAGGTCACCACAAGACAACATTTCTTGCAGTCCAGTGGCAGCAATATGAGGGTAGCACAACCATACCGAACGCAGACTCCTCTCCCAGCTCGCGGCCGTATCTCAGCATGCAGTCTCCCAGCAGCCCCTCTGTCTGCGGGTAGCCCGTGGTCTTCACCTGGCCCCGGATTTTGGACATGGTGTTGAGCATGCCCAGTTTGGCCCTGGAAGCTGAGCACACGTGGCACAGAGTCAAGCAAATTATCTCCCCTGCCTAGACACACCACTGTCAGCCTGGGCCTCATTCAAAGCAGCATTCTACTGAGCATCAAGAGGACTCAGGGAGGATAGCCTGGTAAACCAGCCCCTCGTACTTCATTTCATTTTCCACGGAGGGTCTGGCAGTGCTGTATTGAGAAATGATTTCTTTCTGGAGGTGTGGACTCTTCTGAAGTTTAAAACAAGTTGCTCTGCCATTACCCAATCGGTAACGTCTGGTTGTCACGTATGGAATTAGCCTGCCTACGCACTACAATTAAAGTGTAGCACACAAAGTGGAGGTCATCGCTCACACGTAACACTACCTCTGTTCGCTGATTGGCTTGTACCTAATACAGCAATGTCAATGATAGCACGGCCAGGCCCTCTGTACAAAATGAAATGAAGTACGAGGGGCGGGTTTACCAGGCTATGGTTTACCAGGCTACAGGGAGGATAGAGGACGATTATGCACGGCAGTATAAGGCACTCTCCTATGGACTATTAATACAAAAGCCTGAAATAAGTCAGTACAGTAATATAGGTCAATGACGTGTCATTGCACTTGCGAACCAATTTCACTGCTTATTCAGCATCATACCTGGGTTGGGTTGGAGGTATTCTGTGGTTTTGGACAGCAGCTCGAAAACTGATTTGTTCGTGACGTCAATTTTCTATTAAAAGACATAAAAAAAAAGAACAGGACAATGACACAAAGGTAAGACGAAAAAGACAAAAAAGATCATGAATGACTCACTACTGTCTATTTATACATCTCTGACACACTTTCCCTCAGCTTCTGCATCCAAGCCGGCAGCCCAGAATGAGCTCAGTGTATGACATGGCTGCCCTTGAGTTTGTGCACAACGGAGCTCAGGTTACTGCTTAAAAGGGGGGGGGGGGGTGAAACACATTAGGGGGGCTCACCCTCTCCATCTCCGTGAAGTCCTCATCCAGCTTGGTTCCCTCTGCGCCACTTATCTTCTCACTTAAAAGCTGCAGAGACGGAAACAGAGGCAGACCGGCAGAGGCGGTGAGACATAATCAGAAGAGCGGAGATGATGAGGGGAGACCGTAAGGTACAGTAGGCGTGTGACAACAAGAGACACGGGGCAAGTTTGTGTATCAAAGAGGGTGATGTAGTGGAGTAGGCCTGAACAAAATGAAAAGAAAAAAGATGAAGGAAAAAAAGATGTGAAGAGGGAGAGAGAGAGAGACAGGGAAACAGAGTAAGAGAAACAACAAAGCTGTGACAACAGCAGAGACAAAGCTGAGATGGTGTGCACTCTGTGTGTGCTAGTGTGTGTGTGTCTACTGTGCAGTCTGTGTGTGCTAGTGTGTGTGTGTGTGTCTACTGTCTGTGTCACAACAAGACCAGAGCACTGGGGAGGTGCGTGTGTCGTGTGTATGTGTATGTTTGTGTGTGTGTTGGGGGGGGGGGGGGGGGGGTGTTAATGGACGGATGTCACTGGTGTCTGCCATGTCCTGCCTCATCACACAAACACCCACACAGTGCCACCCCCCACGCCGTCACCTCCAGGCCACTGATGAAAGCTAGCACAGCCACTAAGCTTCAGTCAGCCCTCAGTGGCACACCCTGGGCATGTCACCACAAAGAATCCAAGCTGCTGATTCACACGCGTCACAGGTTACCTGCAGACAAGAAAGCCTCTATATGCTCTCGTCCGTCACACAACCACTCAGCAATGGCTTCGTAAGAGAGGGCGAATAGGGCTAGTGAGTGTTTGAGACCGAAGACCGTAACTCAGCTGTGGGGCTAAGCTGATTAAAATACTGTGCATAACTGCCCCACCAAGGTCAACTTCTCCAGGCCAGACGCTCTCGGTGATAAAGCAAGACTGAGGCAGGCCACAGCTTATGGGCCGGGCGTCCCTGCAGTAAGTACTAGTCAAAGACCAGTCAGATATGCATGCCTAGCAATCTTTAAGGCATGGAGCTTTGCAGGGGAAAGTCACAGGAAAATTATTTTAAAAAGCTGAAGGCTTAAATTCATCACTGACATTAAGGGGCCTCAAAAGTCTTAATTCCCGTTTCTCCACAAAATATTACTTAAGTCATGTGTTTGGTCACATGTGTTTTATCTGTCAGCAGATAAAAGGCATGACAGGACATTTTCTTAAAGGAGTACTTCCATGAGAAACCGTTTAGTACTTGCTCTTTTGAAATACGACAGGTCACCCCGAGTTGCATATGCGTGCTGCACGTGAAAATATTCTTCTACCCTGATTGCCTCCATTAGTCAGTGAAAGAAAGTAGGGGGAAAAACGAGTGAATAAGAAAAAGACCAACAGAGTGACGGAAGTTTGTTAATTAGAAAAAGCCATGCCACAGTTGTGATTACCAGAGAAGTCTCTTTGCAGCACACATTCACTTAGCGAAATATAGGTATGTGTGTTTGTTTGGAACGTTTAAATCTTCTATTTAGTGTGCTATGACCAAATGAGCTTTGAATGATTGTAGATCTGCCAATGACAGTGGAGAGCACAGTTAAAATACATCATGAGACACAGAGACAGACAGACAGACAGATAGGAAATGAAAGAAAGACATGAGGCCTTTGCACACAGTCGTCCACATACTTTCAAATTCAAAAACATCAACTGCCCTCGCACACTGCATGGACCAAATCTTAAAAGTAATATACAAGGATTCATTTATAATAAACAATGAATCTTACTGAGCAGCACAGGGTTACAATGAAAACAATGGAATCTAAACCAGTGAAATGTCAAAAGTTCACCACAGTATGTCAAAGTCAGTGTGTGAAGGCCTTCACCCTCACATTTCTTCACGTTCCTTCAGAAGGCCTGTGGGATATTATACTGCAAGTCATGCAAGCAGTCACACTCCTCTGCACTGCCCACAAGGTTACTTCACTGAAGCCATCGCTATTGCCAAAGCACGGTGCCAGCAAGCCCTGCCAGGTCCCCATCACACAGTGCTGACTAAAGAGGAAGTATGACACCAGAGGACTGTGCAGACACGACCTCTGCGCAGCCCCGGAGATTAAATATGTACCAGAGAAAAAGAAGCCCACAGCAGGAGAAGAGCATCTAATGGCATAAAGCCTTCCTCCACCATCAATACACACACACACACACACACACTCACACACAACCTGACATTAGAGTGACCATTAGCAGGCCTACAGTGGAGCGGTGACTCAGTCCCCAAGGGTGAGGTACAGAAGAAGAAGGCACATCAGAGCTGCCGGGAACACCAAATTGAAAAAAAAAAATGGCTTCCTGCTTCTGGGCTACTTCCAGCCACGCCGCTGGTGGTTGCCAAATGAACTCGAAGCATCGTGCCTACCCGCCCCCAGATTACCACAGACGTAGTTTACAGCACAATGAGACTTTTTTTTTTTTTTTTTAAAGTCATTCAAGACAAAGCCATTGAGGTTAAGCACATTAGTGAGGAAGTTGTGACATAACGTCAACAACACTAAAGGGAAGGAAATGAAAGTATATTCTTAAGTCACACGCAAGAATCCTCCACTGGTCTTCAAGGCCACAGGCTCCTCTGATTCTGAGGAAATTACAGTGAAGGGAAAAGAAATAGAAAAAAAAAAAACAGTCGTGTCTGTATTGTGGCAGTACGGCATCAATTTCATGGGAAACTCTCACACCAAACTCCCTTACAAATACAACCACCTGCCAATTAGCAATGACAGAAAACAGCAGAGAGCTCAAAACAGCTTGTCAGTGATACTCCATTCCATAAGACAACTGAAAGCTAGGTCCAATTAATATTTAAACAAGACAGTCAAGCAGGTAAAACACAGATTTGCTGCTACTGTTAGGCCTCCATTGTGGCTACATTTCAAAACAGCCACTTAAATAGACACAGGCTTTTCAGTAGCATGCTAAGCACTGTTCACCGTGTACACCTGAAATGCCCTACAATTAGATATTAACAGGGCAGGACCTGAGGCCAAGGGGGTACTATGTATTCACTATGGTGAGATAAAACTCACACAAAACTACAATTTTACCTCATAACTTAAAAAAAAAAAATCAGTGGTGCAACATCCCTCCCTAAGCTAACACAGGCCTTTAATATTACACTGTGTTAGCCTGTGGCTAGAGATAAGGAGGACAGGCGGATATATGTGGAAAAAGCAGTGAGAGTGCAGCAGTATGGACCTTTCATCCCACTCATCCTCACTAACACAAACTGGCAGTGCCCCAACATACACAAGACCTTACTGCAAACTCTCGTTCTGTGAAAACATAGCTTTTCCTTTGCTATGAGTGAAAAACACATTTCTATGTGAGGCTTTTGTAGTCAACAGTCTGTAGAGCACAAACTTTGGTCTTCATCTCCAAGACCCAAGAAGGCGTGCCGTCAGTGTTGGGGATGTTTTCTGATGTCGTTCCATATACAGTAAATGCCGGCCTTTTGCTAATGCCCCTCCCCCACCCAATCTCCCAGGTAATTACATTTCCCTGCTTTGGAGCAATGTTGTGAAAAAGATAGTGCCTGCATGGAACATGCTGTAGGCAGTAGTGTGGCAGTGACCTATATGCATCAGCTTCCTTTAACCTGAATGGTGGCAAGAGAAGTAGAACACACCAAACCAATGTTCGGAGTAGGAAATGTGGATTTAAAGAGTTCAGAAGGAGAGCACATACACATTTTACTGCATTTCACAAAGCTTGTTAAGGCAGCTTGTTGAACATGGGCAATTAATGGCCTTACCACAGGGAGTGTAACAACTTAGGAGATCGGAACTGGGCACTTCACTTCACATCGACAAAGCTGCTTCTATATTTTCCCCAATTTCCTTTCAAATAATTCTCTTTTATAAGAGCCAGCCTCCATGGAGAGGTATTGCCAAGGACAAGCTGCCCACTCTGTGCTAATATGCCTACAGCAGGAGAATCGTTTCACATACAGGCCTATGACACATAAGCGAGAGATCTTTGCCATCTCGCTGCCGTCATCCCCACACTGAATCACCGGCATTACAATGGACACATTTACTTGCAGGCTGAGGGTATTCAAAAAAACGTAGGATATCAGTTCACAGCCTGACCGTCACCGAAATTCGTCACAATGTTGTACTGATGAAATGTAATGTGACACAGAAACTAGAGAGATGCATGCTGGGCGTGAGCAATCCAGAAACTCATCTGAGTTTGCCTGTGGCGAACAGAAGTCTGGAGCTTCTCTCCATCCCAGCAGTATCACTTTTCAGGCACTGGTTGGCACTGAACGCAAAACCAACCAACTAGGTCAGAATAAATGTAGCCTACAATAGTGAGACTGAGTGAGAAAGGAAAGGGAGGAGAGGGAGTATAGCAGACAGAGAGACAGAGACAGAGTTGGATGCAGGGAGAGTTGGACAGAGAGACAGAGAGAGAAAAAGAGGATGAACGGAGAGACAGAGAGAAAGTGTATAGACAGAGACAGAGCGACAAAGAGATAGATAGATAGAGAGAGAGAGATAGAGAGATAAATAGATAGATAGATAGATAGATAGATAGATAGATAGATAGATAGATAGATAGATAGATAGATAGATAGATAGATAGATAGATAGATAGATAGATAGATAGATAGATAGAGAGAGAGAGAGAGAGAGAGAGAGAGAGAGAGAGAGAGAGAGAGAGATCCTAATATGGTGATATACCTTGAGACCCAGCAAGGACAAGAAAGACACTGGCAGCAAGGATCTATGCTGGGGGTCTAAAAACACTGCTGTTAGAGAAGAGGGACCCCAACAAAAAGCCAATTATCTCCATCACAAGTGGTTTCAGTCAGGAGCAAATGGAACGTGTTGACCTCCCCTACACCCCGGCCCGCATCCTCACATGCGATCCCGGCCTGGTTGCGATGGGGGTCTTGGCAGGGGCTGGTAACAAGGGCTGCCATCTCGAGAGCGGCGCAGCTGTGCGCCCTGCAATCTCTGGCCACTGCTGGAGTGCAGGATCTCATTTACAGCTGTCGCCAGACGGGGAAACTGTGAGATCCTCCACGGACGCTGCGGCCCATCATCTGCTATCTTCCCCCTCAAGAGGCTATTGGCAGCAGTGCCAGAAGTACTCTGCTATTAGGGCTCATTCTGGCAAAATGCTAGCACACATTGAAATTCAAAAAGCGGTTTAGTTGTTTCGCAAAGCCAGGCCCAAAACCCTCAACAATAGAGGTCCCTGGGCTGAGCTATGACTGAGACAATCAGCCTACATGCTCTTTCCTCCTAACAGCTTCCTGGATGCAGTGAACAATGTGTTACGGGAGACGCCTGGCGAGTTATGAAAGAAGCACTTTGTCGCACAAGGAACAGCAACCCTTTCCTCTCCCGAGAGCCCAGACAATGCAGCCGGTCCAGAGATGCAATAGAACAGACACGCATTCCCCTGACCAAAACACACACCTTTCCTTTTTCTGTGAAACAGCTGCTGGTGTGGTGTGGGCTAGCTGCTCACAGGTGCATCTGCACTCAGTCACCACTAAGGAGGCTCAATGTTTCGAGCAGCTGTTTTTCCTCACTGCTCAGCCATCACCCAGTTCACAGGAGAGTGGAGAGAACTGCTGCAGAAAATTGCAAATATTAACATAATAACATGCTGGTCTGAACAAGTAAATGCTACCATACTTTGGTGTCAAAACTACAACAAGGTACTGCCTGTCAAAACTGTTTTATTAATAAATGTTGTGTACACTTACAAAGTTCTCAGTGCCTCGTTTTTAATGTCAGGGCCTTTGTTATACTACCGATGGAGTGTGGAGTTTCTTCGAGCTGTTTTAATGGTTTAAAAATAGCCGTCATGCTTCGTCTAAGAGCCCCTACCACTTCCATTGTTAGCCTTCTGGGACAAACGATAAAAAATAGTAAAACTCTGATTGCAACAGGCTAAATCAATTTTGTTCCTCAGTACACATACCAACTCGGTATGATGTTTTAACATGCCAATTTTCATTTTACACCGAAGTTCTCCTTTAACAAGAGGTAACAAACAACCAAAGACGCGTTATATAATCGAATGAATAGCGTTCTTACCATAACTCACTGTTCTTACTCCCTACCAAGAACTTACAACCTGCTAACCGCCACTTTGAGCAAAATAAACCACTTTTGCTCTGTTCCCATTAATTCAGGAAAATGGTAGTAATTCCCAGAATGAGTCTTTGATTGATGTCATAATTACCCTGCGCTGGACTTAATCTCCCATTCATCATGCCCTTCTGTCTCCCAGGTGGCCGGCATAATTCCTCAAATTGCCTGATTGACCCCTTGGCGATGCAGTGAGTCAGTGACCACAGCTCGACTGCCTGTTGTATTCTCATGTTAACAAACCATCGGGAAGAAACAGCATCAGTGCACCGCCAGAGTTCCTTGCATACAGAGAAACAGGCCACAGCGAGTAGCTCATCACAGCTCTTTGGAGGGGATTTAAAGGAGAGGAGACAAATATTACTGAAAACATTAACCGAAAAAAATGACATCTATGCCCTCACACAGAGGCCAGAAGACAGGCTGGTATTAATGGATGTCAAGAGAATGAAATTCTTGACCGATTCATGGTTTGACAGAGAATAAACACCGCATAAACAGCATGAATCTGCTTTGGTAATGGACTAGCCTAGATAAAAAGGTTTGGAATGTCTGGTTAATTTAAGGGAAAGAGTGGTTTAAGAGCTAACTGTAAGCCCTTTAAAGAATTTCAGCCCTGGTGAGAGAAAGGAGCGGTTTATAAATAGTCCTCTTTTATGGTTTCACCTACTGAACTACTTCGTCTAAACAACCAGACTATTGGTTCAAATACCACACACAGGCCTACTTATTAAAAATGATGCCATTTGGCCTACCCTCCTAGCCTGGCTATCGTGACTTGTCAATGCTCTGCGAGCATTGGTCTGGCCAAGCTGTGTTGTAAACCCATTTCTCAGAAGGCGGGCTTAACCCGCCTCTTTCAAATGCCTCTGTTTGCTACTGGACGAAGCTTCAATCAATCACACCCCTCTGCCCTCTGACGTATACCCCAGCGGAAGAAACTGCTTGATCCAAACAAAAAGTAGTAGTAGCCTGTAGTCATATAGAAATGGCGTTAAATGATTTTTGTCGGACTTGTGAGGTGAACATGAGAGTGGCTGGTGCTGGCCATTTAATATTGATATTCGAAAAACGAATCAGTGCGATCAAAGGCGACATGACCCCAACAACAGCGTCCGCGCAAAGCATGGACTTGGCTACCAGCAGGGCTAACTGATGAATTAAACTTTTACCGAAGCCGGTCGGTAGCATTGCAAAAACGCCCTTTCCCGCAACAAAAGCTTCAAGGGCTGCCCTTTGCTCTATTTTCAGATAGAACTTCCCTTTGAATTCGTCCTAAACAGCAGCTACAGATGCATTGAAATCTTACGGTTGCTCCACGTTCGCCATGAAGACAGTGACTGAGATAGATGTCCGGTCGCCAAACTACCGCGTCATTGCCTTTTGAAATGCTCGATTTTCATTGGCCCCTATCTGAGGACTGAGCAGAAATGGTTTAGATAGGCAACTTGGCCAGACTGACTTGCTCGCGAAATGTAAATGCAGCGTCACAGGCAGTATGGGCACACCCAGGCTACTACCCTCCACCTATGTAGGCTACGTTTGGTTAACCACACAGTCCTCTAACATATATCCAACTTGAAATGCAAGTCCTTGTTAAAAAGAAGTCTGCACACTAGACTTGAGTGTGACCACAGATAAACTGCAGCTTTGTTGTGGTGGGCTGGGGACACGTGTGTGTGTGTGTGTGTGTGTGTGTGTGTACTCCACTGGCCTGCAGCGCTCCAAAGTACACACGACAAACTCCCACCACCTCTGCACCACCTCCACTGACCCCCCCACACACACTCACGAAACAACCAAAGGAAAAGTCAATAATACCCCGTGCATTGAGACAGAACGTCTTGATTTGAGGAAATGTGTACGGTTTGCACAAAGAAAGAACATACAGACGGAGGAAAGGCTGAGGAAATCTGGACCGGACGTCGTGCGAAAGAGCCAGGGAGTGAGTAGCCTCATGGCTCTCCTGTTCAAACGGCACAGGATTTCAAAAGAAGCATAGATATCAACTGGTCGTATCTTAAAGGGTCTCTGGACTGACTTTGGAATGAAAACATACACAATCAAAGGAGCATCAGATCAAAACAAACTGGATGCTGTGAATGGTTCAAGCTCGCAGCAGACACAGCAGCCCCAAGAATGTCAAATGAGATGAAGGGGGGCCAATCTCATTCTGTACACTGCCGTGCCCTTTGTCTGGTGTGGGCACTGGGACTGAGTCTGGGCACCCGTGGCTGATGAGAGCTCGGGTTGTCCCAGCCCCCATCGGCACAACAAATGGAGCACACATTTCTGCCCAGCTTCCTGAGAGCCTCTCGCACAGCACAGCTGCTGCGGGGAACATCCTGCCACCAGCGGCTCCCATCTGCACTGGCCTGTTTTCACAGGGACGAGCCTCAGCAGGGCGGGGCTCAGGGATGGGTCAACCGCTCTCCTCTCATCTCTGCTCATCCTCCCCTCCCCTGCCCTCTCCGGACCCAACCCAAGTCCCACACAGCGCGCTGAATGTCTCTGCTAGACTCGAAATGCACTGGAGTCCTTGACAGTGCCATGACATTTCTGCGGAGCCTTTGGCAAGGCAAAATAAAAAGCACCAACCAATGGCTTCTGCTTCACATTTTGTCCAATCTGTCACTTATCAGGAGAGAGATAGTGCTCTGTTTAAAAAACAATGGTACAGCAGCTGTTCAGACTTGCCGATAACGGCAGACAGATGATTACAGATGATGGCATTACCCACCAGTCCCTTTGTTTTTCATTGCATAGATCCAGACTTTGTCCCTGTGACCTAAAACATGCTTTGCAGGAGACAGAAAATGTCTATATTATACCTTCCCCCCCTCTTAAAACAACCCTATGCAGCAACTGAGCAAGGAGTTAGAATTCCATGCATTTCTCTGGCAAATAAACAAAATACCGGAGTCTGGCTGAGACTGAGAGTGAAGAGAGGCCGTTACGTCTGGGAGCAGTGTGCGAGAACACTCCGTTAAGAGGGTAATAAACACGGATGGCTCTGTTAAGAGCAAGGACCTTGTTAAAAGATCGGGTCCTTTGCATCGATTTGGCACAATCAATACAGAACAAGCCAGACGCCTGGCTGAAGAGCCCTGTCACTGTGGCGTCTACACTGACACGGACACTGACCCTCTGGTTACACACAAAGCTGCATCTCCTCTCTGTGCAAACATTTAGCCTCCGTTGCAAAGGCAGCCCCAGGAGGAAAGGACGAGCTTTGGCATGGCACTGAGGATGAACACAGTGGTTCAGAGCCCACCTGCACAGGCACTTTCACCAGTGCGAGTTACAACATCAAGGAGCATAGTCGTCGACTCCCAGCCTGAGCCCTTTAGCATTGTGTTGCAAAATGTAAACACACATGACCATGAAGGCTCACTATGTTAGCCTGCAGACTAAGTTGTGAAGAGGGATTAGTTGCATTGTGAAAGTCCCATTTTTGTCATTGTGATCACATGGCACACCACAGCACACACAACGAAATTTAACCCATCAAACACACATGAGCCGGGGGCAGCCATGACAACAGCGCCCGGGGAGCAGTGCGTGGGGACGGTACCATGCTCAGGGTACCTCAGTGGTGCTGCTGGTGACCCCGAATTCGAACCTGCAATCCTGCAGTCACAGGTCCAATACCTTAACCGCTAGGCCACCACTGCCCCTGACTGACTGAGGCGTCAGGACAACAGGAGCCCTGTCGGGAGCTTTTTTCATCAGAGACACCAAACAGAGCTGAACAGCAGAACTGCCACATTGTATACACTGTTGATGACAAATACTGTCTGTTGACAGGAGCAGTTGGGGCTAGACTGCGGTGATAAACCTCAGAGACAGAAAGCTGCTGAAATGTTTATGAGCTGCAAAGACCACTGCTTGCTTATAAACCCTATCCTTAGTGCACTGTCATCCATATTTCATACCACCACTTTCACTAGCCCTGTAACATTCTCATGAAAAGAAAAATCTCAAGAAAAAAAAAAATGCTTCGAGCACTCTATTTCTCCATCATTTATTACCACAAGGACTTGATAATGAAACTATAGGCTACTAGTTTCTATTAGTTGGTAAACTGAATTGGTAGCCTAAACTTTCATCAAAAGGTGGGCCGTACAAATTGGAAATGTACTTAAAGAATGTCTAGCCCATTCCTTTAACAGTTGTAAACCAATGCATTTGGGGAGGATGCATGCGAACAAAACATTGTAAGCAATGACTGGAGGCTGAATTAAAGCCTACCCTGCAAAATGTTTTGGATTTCTTTAGACAGCTGTGTAACATTAGTGAGTCTGCGACTTTCATAAAGTCAGTTGTAAAGTAACATGGGGCAAATCTCTTCTGGAAGCAACTAGATTCCTCATGTGATCTTTCCCAGAGCTGCATTCCCATGGTGCACCACCACCCCTCGTTCGGTTCAGAGGCCCTGCAGAGGTTGTCCTCCTCTGAGAACAAAATCATCCATAACCTCTGACAGAACACACCAAAAACAGTCCCACAGACCATAACAAGCCTGCTAAGAGGCCACAGACAAGCCAAGTCATTCCAATTCACACCACAGTACACTTGCCGGTTTAGCCATATTCCGTTCCAATGCAGTATGTATTTTTTAGTGTGATGTGGTTTTTATGGACCACAATATATGGTCTTCTCCTCTGTACAGACTGGAAGAGAGAGACTGCAGATATCTACATCATCCATGCATGTTCTGTGTTAACTATACTGAGGTTCAGGGGCACAGAGGTACTGTACTTCATTGACAAAGGTTTCTAACGGCGAGCTAATGTTTGTCCAAGGGTCCCTTCGCTACCAAAAATAAAGAGGATATAATGTGCCAGTGAGAACTCCGAAGGCATTTAAACTAAAATGTAACTACTACACTGTGTTAAAACCAAGACACATCAGTCACAGCCTACATGCTGACATTGTTGAATATGAACTTTGTACTGTCAACAAAAAATAAAAGACTGAAATAAAACTGTCCCACAGATTTCAATACGAATTATCAGTGCACTCTGCTAGGCACATACAGATTAATACTGTCACTGTCAAGTGGTGACTTGGTGGGGACAGTGCAGCCTGATATGCAAACACAGAGATGCATACTGTCACAAGTGTTGACTGTGAATGACTCCAGACAATGTACTACTCACAATATTCTGGTTGCTAGATTGTACAATGCTCAGGCTTATGTCAATGTCTAAAGACTTGCAAGGAAACGTTGAATTACAACTTTTTCTATTTAATGGTCTAAGGGCTGTTTTGTGTGGAAACAGTGTATCCTGAAAGGCAGACAAAGAAATGCATACTGTCAAAAGTGGTCAAGGTCTGGGGACAATTCATCCTTAAAAAGCATACATAGAGATACAGTACACACTGTTGCAAGTGGTGACTGTGTAGTGAGAATGGACCCTGAAAAGTACACAAGGATGCGTAAGCCTGCTGTTACAAATGGTGACTGTACAGGGACAGAGCACCCTGCTGATAGGCGTACATAGAGATGCATACTGTTTCAAGTGGTGACTGTGTGGTGATGTGGCAGGTGGGAGGCTGATCGCAGGAGGTGTGATGGAGGCATGTGGCATCATCACTGACGTGGGGGCTCCAGCTAGGCTACATAACAGACCCCACCACCACAGGCTACCGGGTCTCTGTGTTTGTTCAGCTGCGCCCATGCTGGAGTCACTCCCTGTCTCACACGCAAAAAACAATGGAAAATAATACGCATAAGCAATGCACACTGCAACTGAGAGTTTGTGCACAGTGAAAAACATCTGATGGAATTCTTCCCTCTGAGAAAAACACTGTTACAGCTGATTATGTAGGCCACAACTGTCATATGAGCAGTAAGTACAGAAACATGCCCTCTCTCTCAAACTGCAATGCCATGAGTCAAATCAGGCATTTTTTTCATGACTCACACAACAACTTACACAAAACAGTATTAATAGCTCCATACATTGCACATATTTAGGCCTAACACTTTAACTATAGTGGAGAAGTAAAGTTTTGGTTTTGTTTTGATCTGAATAGTTCAGTAGTTGCACAGTAATGAGGCGTATATTATCAGAGCACACCAAAACAAACCAACCTACTAGGCCTACATCCTGAAAACATGGTGGTATTTCTAAAACAATGGAGTCATTTCAACTGGCCAAACAATTAACACTTGCATAGTACTGAGTTGACCGACCAAAAATGTCAGTTTGTGAGCAGAGAGAAAACAGAGGGGTTAGGATGATTTTAAGGGCCTATACTTTGGAATGGGGCCCTTTAAAGACATTGTTAATATTATAATAGCAGGGCCCAAAATGTTATTCTTTCAAATAGCTCAACATTTCTGTCTGCATCTCTGATTTCTTGCGTCAAGCTATTTGAGAGGCGTCCTAACTTTGCATGCGAGATCCTCCAAGCACATAAACTGCAGTGAAATGCCAAGGGTTCACATGATAACATGTTGGGCAGGTTTCCAGTCGCTGTGACTTGTCCAGACAGGCTCCAACATCTTATAACATTCTTTTACAGAGCAGTTTGGAAACAGCGTGCAAGTACTGAGGCATTAACATGGGATGTGAGTATAGGCAGACCTGGCATGAGTCAGTTTAAGATCTTCTGGGAAATATCTGTTAAATGAAAAGTAATGTATTCACCTTGGGTGTGAAATGTACTTGTAAAGCCGTATTCACTTGGCAATGCATTTGGAATAGGTCCATCTCCTTCACAGTAGCCAAAATTAAACACAAAGTAAACCAAGAGAATACTAAATCTTTATTTCACTTTAACTGTATGGTGATCTACTGTGTGTTCAACAGACTATTCATAAGATATGCCAGTTCACAGGTGTAACAGCTACACATTTTGACTACAATGTGACTCTATAAATGAAGTTTGATACAGTGATGTGTAGCTCCTTAGCCTATTATTTAACGGGCCATTGTCAATCTAGCTAATCATGGATCAATGCTAGAATTCAGTACTTGAATAACGTTACGTGGGTAAATTAGAAGAAGACGTACACTGCTTCCTCTTCAAAGCACTATAGCACAAAACACTATTGTTATTTCCTTGGGTAATTGTGTTGTGCACTTGTTACCAACTGGGCAATACCAGCAGATGACTCTATTGTTCATCGTGGCTAGCCATATCCTTTCCAGTAAATGTATAAATCGGGGATTAGCGTAACGCTAACTACTAGCTATCTGGCTAATTCATTGATATAAGTAACGTTAAAGACACTTATCGTTAGCCATCTGCGCATATTCTGAAGCTAACTCACTGCCTTACAGGCATTACTGTACAAAAGCTCCGACTTAAACGAAACGTCACATAAATGACCTACAGGAGAAATGCATTCTAAACAATTATATAATTTCAGATTCTAACGTTTCACCAGTATAACTGATTGGCTGTTGGCTAATTTCACATGCTGCATTCCCCAGGCAACCGCTGGAGTGAGCAATGCAAATCAACGGTATCAGGCTTGGGGGCTGTGAGATGGATGGGGTTGTTGAGGTAAACACAGAGATGAGATTTTCAGTGAAATAGTTTATAAGAGGTCAAGAGCAATTTACAGTAGGTCAAAATGTTCAAAAGACATCAAGAAAGATATAGGGGCGTCTCCTTACCTGACTCGCTTTATGAAACTGCTTCTTAAATCCGGCCACCGACATCCTCAAAAATGTACAAAAACACCACGGGGAAGGCCGGTGAGGACAAAGAAAGTATAGCCTACTAAAAAGGCAGGTGGAACGTATAGGGCGGAGATGTTACAATGGTTGTTGTTACAGTTGCTAATCACAATCTATACACTTGGGTTTGAGGCGGCCACTGTGTACAAGAACACAGACAGTTTTTTTTTCTAAAAAGAGAGACGTGGTTGGATCTAGAAGCTGATTGGTTGAGAGCATGCTGTTTATGCAAACTACGTTGAGCAAAGGAAGCCCACGCACGACCGTGCGCATGAACTGATTTGGTACTGATGGATACACTTGCCACTTCATGTCGGCAGTGTGTGTGTGTGTCTGCATGCATGAGTGCGTGCGTGTGTGTGAGAGAGTGAGGGATGCATGAAATGCCAAAGCCACCCAAAAAGGCTGAGGTTAGGTTAGTTTTTATAGCCTATTCAACGTTTGGATATAGGCTAGGCTAAGGGCTTACGAATGTGTCGATATAGCCTACTCTTTCCTTTGGAGTGCTGGTTTTTAACTGTAAGACTGGAGGCAAACTATATCAAAATGTTGTGCGAGTTTGGCTAAGACGCATGTGCGTGTGGTTTAAAACTTCGCTATTTTCACAGCAATGCACTGCCCTCTTTCGGCAGAAAATTGCTACTGAAGCTATGGGTTGACCAAACCACCCATTTTTATCAACTGAAATGGACTTGAACACATAATTTCATGCTCAAAGTTAGAGCACAGCGATTTAGATAAACTTTAAACAAACTCCATAAACATATGTTTTACAATACATGAAACAGAACTCCAAAATGCAAATCAATACATAATAAAGAATTATCCCCTATTTAAAAAGCGCTTTTCATGAAACCCAAGGTCACTTCACAAATAGAAACACAGAACACATAAATAAAATGCTGCATTTAAAACAGGCATAGACAAAGACAACAGACATACAAAACACTTTGGTTGAGTCTGAAATGTATGTAGTGCACTATGCAGGAAACAAAACAATGTAACTCATACCCTAGTGCACTAGTGAATGAGTAAACATTTCAAACAGAGCCTTGGGCTAATCAAAACATGTTGGGCATGATCAGTGTCAAAGTCTAATGTAAAACTGCACTGTACTGGTTAGATCATCAGCAGAGTTCTGGATGAAGAAGGTCAGCTGTTCTTAGGGTAGGGTGTCCTTAGGGCTGGTAGAGGTGATGCCTCTTACCTCTAATAGCCCGCATAATGCAGCATCTGGAAGGCTCCAGACAAGGCCACATTATTGATTCAGGCACCAGCTGGGCACAGAATTGCCTTGTGCTCTCTGACACCCAAAATGTAGGTGGATAAGCTTTTTTTAATCCAATTTCAGGAGGCGTCATATCATATTTTTGGAAGATCTGCTTTCACTCTGGATGTTTGCATAAATGGTTTATTCACTCTGGAACATTTGATCCACTGAGCGAATTAGCTATATACTTGGTTGTACTTTTAGGACTCTTGCCCTGGCCCCCCTCAGCGCTCTTGCCCCCTATGCCTGGGCCCAGTTGGCCTATTCACTAAATAAGCCCTGGCTCTAGAGCACCAACAATGTCCAAAATAGTGAGACAAACCTTGTCATGAACTTTTATCAAAGGCACATGCAGGAACACAAAACATTAATGGTCTACAACCAGTTGCCAGCCTTGGTTTAAATTTTATTGTGTAAAACTTGACTGACCACCAGAGGGAGATTTCTCACTACAACATACAGTATAACAGCACTTTGATATTTTTAGACCTATTTCAGAACACCTCTGAGAGGGAATCTGTATCTTGGATGAACTTAATGATGGGACACTTTTTTAATGCTAGTATCCTGGATTATAAAAATTACATAGAGTACCAAATATATTATAGATAACTGATATTGGAGTTGGAGTACTCTAGGATTTTGCTATTTTTTATACAGATAGTTGGTGTTTGTGGCCATCATAATGTCTGGATTGTATGTGGTAGTTTGAATGTGGCAGTTCAAGTACAGAATGGGCCAAAATGGACAGATTTTAGAGGATAGTATCTTGCAAAGTGACTGCAAAGCAGTGTTGTTTTTGGCAGCCATTCTAGATTTAATCTTAGTCTTAGTCTTTTAGACGAAAATGCTTATTAGTTTTAGTCACATTTTAGTCATTTCAATATGTGATAGTTTTAGTCTAGTTTTAGTCGACGAAAACTCAAAAAGGTTTTAGTCCAATTTTAGTTTTAGTTAAAAGTTTAGTTTCACCAACAATTACAATAATAAAAGGAATGGTTTTAGACATACAAAATTTCCACACTACAGCAAATACTTTCTGATCTACTATAAGGATTATTCAATCCAAAAAAGCCAAGAACAAAAACTTACTTTGGCACTTAGGTCTTTATTCTTTTTTTAAATTGTGCAGACATGCCCAAAAATGGATGAGGAACACATAGACTTGTCTGGCTGTGCAATTAAGATGCAGATTATTTGTTAAAAAAAAAAAAAAAAAAAAAAAAAACATCATACAAACACAGCCCATCTTTAACCTGTGCAAAAATTCTAAAACAAAGTAATTAAATAAATAAAAATCCAAGAGGTGCAGTGAGGTAGGTTGTAAGTTATGCATACTTTAAAGTATGAAACAAACATGAACATAAATTGATTAAGAAAACCAGTGAATTCTGTAAATACTGCATTAGGTCTTTAAACCCAATCAAATAAATAAAAACTAAATGTTTAACAACATGAATTAGAGGGGGGGCTTACTACCCCTAGTGAGGTCACAGAACAAAAAAATATAGGCCTATCACAGTAACATCTGCGCTTTGCACAGGCATTACTCTCGTTGACATTACCTGCGAACCGGTGATCGGATAGATGAGGCACGCACATCAGAAGAAAGTATAGAATCTCAGCTTTCCAACGACACCAAGCACATAGTATCACGTCAACTTATCACGTTAAAACAAGGGATCAAATATTTGCCAAGCAATGATTAGCCACATTTGAAAATGAATGGCAGGGAATTTAATGTCCACGTTCCTAGATGTCGAGATAACAGTTTCTCTCCAAACGTTTCCTCGTGTTCAATTCAGTCTAGTACATGAAAGTGTAGTCTAGTACAGGTTGTATGGAAAAAAATAAACATTCAGCCCGTTTTTTTTCAAAATGCAAATGAGTAGATGGCAAACACACAAGCACACAAATATAGTGAGACGATCAGACCAGTCAACAAATTCACAGTGAAGTAGATAAGAATAGTAGAATAGGGTCTCAATGTGCAGCAGTATATACAAATAAGAATATAAAACAAATATATGCAAGCCTAAAGAGACATTTACAGTAACCATTTATAGATAAAGAAGATGCAGAGTACACACAGCAGCAAAAGTGGTGTGAACAGCAGTCATATTGCACAAAGTCCAATGTATTGCACAACAGTAGTTGTACTGCATAGCAAGTATGACAGTATTGCTAAGATGCAGTGGAGGTGGTAAATTAATTTGTTTGCTTCTAATAACACAAAATTTTCTTCTGTGTTCACATCAGGTGCATTGGATGTAGCCTTGGCAAGGGTAGAACTAGAGACCCAAGTATGACTTATGCTCATGCAGGAGTTCCAGCTATCTAGATATTGTGCCTCAGATGGTGATTTCCGTTACTGTATGAGGTTCCCGTCAGCATGCATCTTCAGAAAATTCTGGCAGGCTATTGAACCTTCAGCACGCGTGTTGGTATACTGGAGTAAAGCACAGAGGATGGGCTTAGAGGCAACCGCTGAGACGGGACCCCTAGATTAAACTACTGCACTTAACACGGGCACTGGATTTAGCTCACCACTTGCCCCTTTAAGAGTAAGTAACAAGTAAGAAATGCATTAGCTGCACATTGCTGGGTACGGTGTTCTGAATATCTTTTGATTAATAAGTCTGACATGTTTGAAATTATTTTGTTGTTCATATAGTGTAGTTTCTGCAACCCCCCGATTCCAAGACGAACTCCACAACCATTAGGCCACAGCTGACCCAACAGAAACCTACTGCGAGGTAAGTAGTTGTTTTTTTTTAATGTGCTTTTAAAAAGTTTTGTTAAACGTAACACACTGAACAATACACATAGTACACAAGAACATGCAAGTACACAAGAGTTAGATAAACAAGGACACACGCACACACTACTACTTTTTTAAATATTGATCTATAAATATGTTAAAATAGAAGACATCTAATTGTTGTGTCATTGCAGTGATGAAAGGATCATCACGCCAGATCCTCTCAACGGTGAGGTCACCAGCTGTGTCGGCGACAGTCACACCACCTGAGGCCAGTCACCACCCTGGACCTGTGTCCTGTATTTGTGGCCCTGTTTTAGCTGTGGCTTCCCACCCACAACCTTAATGTGTGTGGCCTCAAAGGTGGTCTGCGCATTGGGGCATTTCACCTCAATGAGGCCAAAGAGTGGGATTTCTGTGGGGTTCACCACTCTTCCATCTGGGTTGGCCCCCAGATGATGTGCATCTGGGTGGACCACAAAACCAGAGGCATATACATTCACCTGAGCGACCTCAGCACCTCCGGCTCCAGCTCCAGCCCCCTCCTCATAGCAGCGGTCTGGCGGGTACCCTTTAGAATGCGTGTAGCCAGCCGCTGCATAGATTCCTCACCGCGGGCATGCAAGACCTCGTGAAAGCGACTGACTGTTGTTGGGTTGGGTTGGAGTGCTCATCGTATTGTAATCTGTTTGTGTGTGTCTGTTTATTTTTGTTTATTAAATAAGACCATTTCAAATATTTCCATTGTTAATTCAAGCGCATGAAGCTCAATCATATTTTGTTTCATTGACAAATAATTAGCACAGTTCTGATCCACCAACCTTTATAGGGCATATAGAGGGTCGACTTCACTCCAGAGCTGCCAGACTGTTTTGGTTTTTTAATGACCAGCTGGTCAATCACTTCTGGTACGATCTCCTTGAAAGTGGGTAGTAAGTTGTAAAATGCACAAAGAATGTTTGCTTAACTTTTATTGCCAGTTAAATAAAAGTTTGCTATTCCAGTAGAAATGTTTACCTGCGTGCGTGGTTTGTGCCATGCTTAGGGCAGGCTGGTAGAAGCCAAGGGGAGAGGAACTGAAGCAATGCCCATGGTGCTGTAATGCGCTGTCTGATAGAGGAGTGCAATAACGTGATTGCACATTCCTCTACCAGCAGCGCATGAACACCTGTACCCACGGAGGCTCGCTGCATCAACCGTTTGAATCGTCATCTACAGTATTTAACGCCAAGAGACCTAGTCGGGAAACCCACCCTGCAGCTTTACTTTTGGGTAACAACACAAGAGCGCTGAGACAGATTATATTCAGAAAGGTAAGCAAATTGGTTGTGAAATGCCTACAGTGTCGTAAATGTAATCAGTCGCTAGACACATGCCTGGGTTAGCAGTGTTTTATTTTCCTGTGGTGGTTGTCCATATCCCCTCGGGGCATATGTATTCAAAATATCCGTTCATTCATCATATGTGATGAGGAGTACCATAACTAAGCAAATGTACTGCACTTTGAAAGAGTGAACACTTTGGACAGAGCCTCAGTTGTATTGCTATGATCACTGCACCTCAAGGTTGTGGGGTTCCTCGTTCTTTTTTTTAAGACCGGTAGCATCGTGCGCAAATGAAGTTCAGCTCTACTACACTGGACACTCAAAACATGCAAGTACGAACACAAATACACACTAAACATTATTACGTTATGACAACGACTAGTTTTGTCGCTGTAGTTCAAATTGAAGTGTTTGAATGAATGTGATTTAGTGATCTGAACTTTTCTACTAGTGCTACATTTCTGAAGCTTACTCATTACTGACATTACCTTTATAATTAAATATAAACTGCTCGTGGAAGAGCTTATATCCATGGTCCAGTCTGGATCGTTTGATAACACTCTCTCTCCTAACAATAATTTCAACATCGCTGAAAGTGATTTTCAGTAGGTTTTCATTAGTGACTGAAAAAAAGTCCATGTGCAAAACATCATTGGAAAGCTTAGAAATTACACTTTCAGAATTTGTGAATAACTCAAAATGCCTCTCGGACTAGTTGTGGCCGGTTTTGCTGTGGCCGGTAAGGACAAGATGCAGCATTTTTAGCTTTTGACATCAAAGACAGGCAGAAATGTCATGCAGTTTGAGCGTCTGACCCACTAACATTTTCGCCAAGTCTCGTTCTCGTCAACGAAAACTTAAACACGTCTCGTTATGTTTTAGTCATCAAAGAGCCATGTTAATTTCGTTACCATCTCGTTATTGTCATGTAAAAAAGGTGCGTCAACGAAATGATTTCGCTATCGTCATCGTTGACGAAAACAACACTGCTGCAAAGTGATAGTATCTGTGGTAAAATGGTGGTAAAGTGCAAATATTCGATAACAAGTCCTAATTTGTAAGTAAGCAGGTCATTTTGGAAGTAAATTGAGGTTGTGGTTAGTTTGTAAGTAAAACTTTGGAAGTCGGGCAGGGGCGGTGTAGGTAGGGTGACCAGATTTCCAGAGTCTAAAACCGGGACACTATGTGTGACGTCATGCGCGTGCACATTCTCTTTTAATTGTCGTGTAGTAGTCTAGTCTGCTACCGAAGAAAACCGTTAAAACACCACCGCTGTATACTGCAAGATACATTGTAACATTGACTGCGAAGATTTCCCAGAGCGCACCTACCATTGTCACTCACACACACACACACACACATTTTGACTCTGAATTACTGGAAACTTCATTAGGCTTCAATTTAACAGTTTTGTATATGCGATTGCTGTAATTTGGGCAGCTTGATGTGGTGTTGGGTGAAAACCGGGACATTTTTGGGTCCCGACGGGCTTTTGTCGGGACTCAGGACACGCGACTAAAAATCGGGACTGTCCCGGTCAAACCGGGACGTCTGGTCACCCTAGGTGTAGGAGATGAGATGGGGGAGGGGGAGGAGGAGGGGGAGGAGGAGATGAGGCCCAGACAGGCCCTTGGGGTGAGCGAAGCCCAGACAGGCTCCCTCTCCCCCCTTCTCCTTCCCCTCCTCTTTCCCTTTTTTTTTTTTTTTTAATGCGTTGGTGCAAACAGTTGGTAATGAGCAGTATGTAGTCAATTTTGGAAGTGAACGGTGTTCGTAAGTGAATTGTGGAAGTACATTTTGGAAATTTGGGTAGCAGGTAGCTAAACTGTGGACACACGCTAAAGGATTGATCACCTTTAGTGGGGCCGCCTCAGGGGAGGGTGTACAGTGAGTAAAGGCCCGAAACACCCGTTGATCCTGAGGTACACTGCTGAGGATGTGTCCCACATAGTGTATGGATAATTGTAATGGCTGTAGTTAGGAAAGCCTGAAGTGTGGTACAATGGGTGCTCTCCCCACATGTGCAAGTGTCTTGTATTTTTATTTATTTATTTATTTTTTATTGTAATTGTTAAGGAAATGTTGGAGGAAACTGCAAAGGCTTGCCAGTGGTCCTGGATTAGATACATGTTGTTGGCATGGTGAAAGCCATGGGGGAAAGCGATAGGTAGGTGCTGCTGAGTGGATCATGTAAACGGCCCCAGCAGCCCCAGTCACTGTAACGGTAGCCGGCTGGTTCAGGTTAACCCTTGTTGAGCATCTGTCTGTACGGCTCCAGTTGGCCATCCCCGTCCTGTACAGCTCACATGAGGTTGCGTGAATAGTTGTAGTCAGAGGCCAGTTGTGCGTGTTACTCCTGGGAGTAGGGACTAACAGCCTTAACTATTTACTTGGTTATAGATAGTGTAGGGGTAGGTGTAATAGCTATAGTTTCTCCCTAAGGTGCTCTTCCTACATGCACAAGTACTTTGTGTTCTTTGTAAAGTAAATTGGATTATAAAAATGACAAAGTACTCAATACAATTATTACACAACTGATGTACAGGTATTCAAAATACACAATTTGGCTATTTCTTGCAGGTATTGTTGTTGGTTGTGTAATAAATATATTTGGCATGTTATGTCATTTTTATTATCCAAGATACATTTAACATATGTACCTCATCATTATGACCCAACATGTAGAAAGCTAATTTTCATCTATGGTGCCCAATGTTATTTCATAAAGCCTGTTCACCATTCCTATTATGTGATTTGTGTAAACATACTCCAACAGTAGGCTGAGGGCATTGATATTCCCACACACAGCTTACCTTGTCCAAGTCTCATGGGCATTTTCTGGAGCCATGACTGACTATTTTCCCTCTGAATTCTTCTCGTAATGCATAAATCACTTGAAGTATGTAAGTATGTATAATACTGCAGTATTTGCAAATAAAATGTGCAAAACATGACTCCTCTTCACAATTTAAGCACTGCTAGAAAATAAACTATAAGCAAAACATTTTAAATGACTTTAACAGATAATACTGCCCTGCAAAGCCAAAAGGCAGTATCTACATATTTAGTCAAAACTGAGTTCAGGCTGGAAATTGACTTTATAACACCTCTTTTGTCTTGTGACTAAATCTCGTGCTTGTTCATATTAAGAAAGCACAAACATCACCACTATCACACATACAACATGTTTGACTGGAGTATAACAACTTTAAAGGCATTTTTCTCACTTCCAGTGTTGCACTTTGCCTTTGTAGGGCAGAATAACCAACTATGTTTTGAAGCATATAGCATAATCATAAAGTAACTTTTATATGGTGCATGGTTCACATAAATGTCTGTATTTGTCTCTGTTCCAGACTGTTTTTACAGTGTTGTAAAAGTGATGGTGAGTCATGGTAATAACAGTGGGGCAAGGGACATGCTGTGTCATTAGAGAGCAGCTGATATGGAGGTTTCTCCCATACCTGAATTAATTACACAGACACAGCTCTCTTTATCCTACCTCCCTCTGCCTGTCTCTCTCTCTCTCTGTCCCCTCTCTTTCTCACTCTTCCTCTTTTTCACTCTCTTGCTCTCTCTCTTTCTCTCTCTCCTCCCATCTTTCTCTCTCTCACTCTCTCTCACACTCTCTTTTTCCTCTCTTGCTCTCTCTCGCTTTCTCTCCCTGTTTCTCTCTCTCTCTGCCTCTACTTCTCTTTCTCTTTATTCTCTCTCTCTCTCTCTCTCTCTCTCTCTCTCTCTCTCTCTCTCTCTCTCTCAGAAAGACATCCAACATGCATTATAGACATATGTAACATCTGGAAATGGTACAATCATAAACTCAACTCAAAAGGCTGCCAAAATAAAGGTGCTTCGTCATGCACAAAGGTGCAGTAAAGGTCCACTCTGACTTCTACTACTACTTCTAACTCAAACTTTGCCTAGTTAAAAAGAAAATGCTGAGCTGTGATTGGCAAACATTGTTAGACTCTTCACATTTACTGTGGCTAGTGCAGTGATGTGGCCCTCTTTAGACTTTATTGCACATTTTTAGGACACTGTTGTTCAAATCCCAGAACAACCTTTGTGACAAAATCATGCCAGTTATTAAAGAGGTGTAAGGTATCATGAGGCCTGTCATGTGTACTGGATTTGGTAACGGCTATAAAGGTTACGGTCTGTATATTGCTACAGATATTTTGTGATGAAATGTGGGTCTCATTAATGAAAAATATATAGCTACCAAAAAGCCAGATATGTGGGACATGGTCATAAACTCATCAAGAAATGCAACAAGCCACAAAGTTACACGTTACTCCATACAGTATAATAGAGCTGTCCCTGTTTTTGTTGAATTATGAGGCGTAAAGTAATTTTGGACTTCCACTCCAAAAACTTTCTCTAGTCTACAGAGTTACAAGAACCATTAAGCAGACATTTTGACTGGGAAAGTATACGGTACAATGTTAATGGTTTCATAGACACCAAACAACCTGTGACACTCTGGTGCTGGGAGTTACAGTAATTCTGTTGTGTCTTCAAGAGTTTCATAATGTGTGTGATCGTATGAAATGATGTTAAATTTAGGATTGTTGTGTTGTTTGGAAAAAGTATTGGTATGATACATTGAACACGTTGCACTGAAGACAGCATAACTGTGTCCCAGTGTAGTACAGGCCAATAAACCATCTTATCTTTACAGTATTCTAAGTAGACCTACGGTAAAGGTGATGACAGACATAAACCTACTTGCAAAGCTTTAAATGTCAGTTTATACCCTAGTGGTCACCTATGTTATCAATGGTAACCAGCATAAACGTAGACCATGTTGGTTATTTCTTGTCTATCACGCCTAACATAATGAATAGCCTACATTTTTAATTCAACACCTATTCAAATATATAAACACAGGTTATGGCGTTAGTGTCATGGTTCCTTTATAAACATACCCTATCATCAACAAACATGAAGTCATGGAACTGTCTACAATTAGGACTGGACACAAGTGGCCTAGGCCTACTGTCTAGACATGCTGTTTAGAGCTGAAATAATTATGCCTAACTATTGTATGATCATGCTCAAATACATGTACATGTACACGTACAAATGAGATGAACTATGAGAATTTCTCTTATTTCACAATGTGCATGACCACTGTCCTGGCAACCTTATTTCTTCTTATGCATGAACACCACGAGTTTTTGTGTCATAGGCTAAAATAAAGGCGGTCCAAATGACGTCACTACATATTCTCTACACTGCGCCACACCGTGAAAGTCACATCGACTCACGCTCACGGACAGAGTGAAGGTTACCTGCTTCAACAGTGCTTGAACGGCAACCTAACTTCTGTCTCTCATTGCCTCTCTTTACTCAGCATTTTAATTTAAGAATAATCGCATCGCTAGCTGATCGCACACACTGCTTAAAGAGAAATCGCTTTTCACTAGCTGCATTTACCTCTAAGTCGAAGGCTGCACCTTGAGAAATAACATTAGCGAGCTAACGTTAGCTAGCAACCATTCGGACTGCGGTACTTGGCAAGCTTTCAACGAATCTAACGCATTGCCTTTGAATACGAACATACTCAAACAAGGTAAGTAATTTCTATTCACACACCACTATCCTACCACCATGTGTATAACCTGTAACACATTTTGCACTCTGCTTCCACGTAGTGATCTTGCTAATGTTAGCTAGACTACAGGGCCTCGTGTAGACTATTTTTCTATCAAGTTAATAAAACAACGGTTGAGATGTAAGTCTTTTAATATCTTAAAGTTCTTGGTTTGCAAATACATTTGTAAAATATGTTTCTGTTTTAGATAAATTACCAGCATACTATGCTGTTTAGCCTAACAACTGATAAGCTAATGCGGGCACTGGTGTGGGTCCAAGACGCCACTCAGTGAAGGGGTTTGTTTATTTATTAGCGTGTCTGGTTACTACAGGCGCTATACCTACGGTGCCCCGTCTTCTTCAGATGGTGATCTGTGATTGTACGTATAAGGTGACTGGATTGGCATTCGAATATGCAGTCTCGTTTTAAAGTGTGTCCCTAATTAAAATAAAGCCCAAATCGTATGGGTGTACAGCCGAGAGGTAGAGAAGGCTGTCCTAAAGTCACCACCCCCTCCCCCAGTGAACTGTTACCTGCTAGTGACATCTGCCTTTGACGAGACACTGGAGCATGTCAGGTGTTTTACTACTGTATCGGCAAAGAGATAAGAAATCGTCAGTTAACGACAGTAATACAAAATTGAGTCGTTTATCTGTAGCCACACAATTTGTAGAAGTGGAGGTTTGGGGTTATCACTAGACATGTTTACCTAACGCTAGATTAGTCACAACGTCGCAGAAGCGAGCGCATGCAAAATAAGACATAATGTTACTCCCTGTATTTCATCACCGCGCCCTGCGTGCCTGCGCTGTCCTCACCGAAAAGACATTACCCAATTTCCTGTAAAGTTTCCTTGGACGTTATCCATGGATAACCACGTTAATCTTAAAAAGCAGTTACATGAAACAGCGTTTTGTAAAAAAAAAAAAAACCCCGAGTCACCATTAAGTGATTAACTCATGAATAATGAGACGTGATATCCAGTTCCACTTTTTTATCATCCCAAGTAGGCCTACACAATAGTCTCTCCATTGGCTTATCGAATGTCTTGACCTTGTGGAAGGATTTACTTGTTTAATAACCCTGTTAGTATCGAGAAAGCGACAAGTAAATTTTTATTATGCAGTTTCGACCAATGTAATCACATTGTAATAAGTGTTTTACTGTTTTTGAATGTTTTTGCTTAGAAACATGACCTCTCAGGTGAGACAGAACTTCCACCAGGATTGCGAGGCGGCTATCAATCGCCAGATCAACCTGGAGCTGTATGCCTCCTATGTGTACCTTTCCATGGTAAGAGAAACGGCAAAACAAAAAAATGCCACAAAGATGCATAGAAAACTGGTAAAAGAAGGGGGGATGATTTCTTATGTGGAGAAGGCAGATTAAGGCTGCATCCATATTAGTCTTTTTTCAGTTTCAAAATGAAACTGTTTGTGTCTACACATAGTGTTCTTACTTTTGTACACTGCTGCTTTCAAATGACTCTGTGACTGGCTCAGTGTCAAATCTGTCACGACGCCAGAGCCTGAAAATGATGACTGGGTGTGGACGACAGGAGGAAACGCGACAACTTTCTTACCGACCTAGTTAAAAAGGGACTAATGTGGACATAGCCTTAGCTCTGGGGCCTGTGGAACAAAGTGCACCAGCTCACCTTAGTTAAATCTGGGAGCAGTGAGTTTAGATCCTTGATTAGAGGTAGTTAAAAATGAGCCAAAGTGCACATTTGGCTACACACCTCACCTCATCTGCAGATTGCGAGTTGTATCAGAGCACTAGTATGTGAATATTCTGTCATTGTGTTGATGCCGGTGTTTTGTGTACTTTGAGGGTGCAGCGATGGTTGCCTCTCTCTGTTCTCTTTTGTAAAGCCCCCGCTTCCTGCCATGATCCCCCATACTTATTTTGTCTGCCCTCTTTCTCTCCTGTCCAGGCGTACTACTTCGACAGGGATGACCAGGCCTTGCATAATTTCGCCAAGTTTTTTCGCAACCAGTCTCACGAGGAGCGCGAACATGCTGAGAAACTGATGAAGCTTCAGAACCAGAGGGGAGGCAGGATCTTCCTGCAAGACATCAGGGTGCGTAGTTATTGTGTGTGTGTGTGTGTAGGTGTGTGTGTGTGTGTGTACACATCTTACTTACATCTTCCTGCAAGACATCAGGGTGCGCAGTTATTCTGTGTATGTGTGTGTGTATATGTGTGTGTACACATCTTACTTACATCTTCCTGTAAGACATCAGGGTGTGTAGTTATTCTGTGTGTGTGTCTGTGTGTGTCTGTGTGTGTGTGTGTATATATGTGTGTGTACACACATCTTACTTACTTACATCTTCCTGCAAGACACATCATGGTCTGTAGTTATTCTGTATGTGTGTATATGTGTGTACACGTATACATGTTTGTGTGTGTGGGTTAATATATCAGTGTGTGAACAGTTTTAAGGTGGCTTTTTATGAGCTCATTTTGTGATATGAAAATGTTTTTGTTCTGAAGACAGACAAATACGCGGAAAACAAAGCCAGTGTGCATGAGATCATCGGCAGAGACGAAGTGTTAGGAGGGAGCACGTGTTGGTGTGAGATATAGAGCTGATAGAGGGAGTTGACTAACAGAATAGGGAGGGAGGGAAGGGTGGAGCATGCATCTCTGAAACAGTAGATAGGGAGGGAGTGAAGGGTGGAGTATGTATCTCTGAGACATTAAACCCCAACTGAAACGGAACATCTTATATCTTGGTGCTTTTCAGACGTAACCAACATGACAGAGCCCAGGAAAATAGACATGTGTGAAAGCACACTGACTAGAATTTCAGTTAGGAAAAATAGGAAATCAGATTTAAAATGAGAGAGAATTTTAAACAGATGGAAAAATTATGGATTGACGATACATTCTACAAAGCAAACCCTTAAAGTAAAATGTGACAGACATTTGTGTCAAGTGTCGGTATGGATTTTACAATAATAGTGTCAGTAGTTACATATTATACAATGGTTAGTAGTATCATACGTTTTTGGTGGGGGGGGACCCCTCTGTAGACAGGGTTGATGGTACTGTTAGAGTAAGACATGGACTCAAGTATATGTCACTAAGCATGTGTGTGTTTGGCTTGTGTCATCTACAGAAGCCCGAGAGGGACGAGTGGGGTAGTGGAGTGGAGGCTCTCGAGTGTGCCCTCCAGCTGGAGAAGAGTGTCAACCAGTCTCTGCTCGACCTCCACAAAGTCGCTTCTGAGCGCAACGACCCTCACGTACGTATACTTAACACCCAGGATACAGTTAGCCTGGTAAACCCGCCCCTCGTACTTCATTTCATTTTGTACAGAGGGTCTGGAACAGAGACCGTCAGAAACGATTTGTTGGAGGTGTGGAAGTTTAAAACAAGTGCCCCTGCCTTCACCCAATTGCTAACGCCTGGTCGTCACGTATGCAATTAGCCTACCTACGCACTACAATTCAAATGTAGCACACAAGGTCAACGTCACGGCTAACGAACACACCCTCTGTTCGCTGATTGGATCGGTCTTACTGGGACTTGCTAAATCACCCTCAAGAGATTCCGGTCCAGACCCTCTGTACAAAATGAAATGAAGTACGAGGGGCGGGTTTACCAGGCTGGGAGACAGTTGCCATGAGGCAGAGAAAGCTTGAGGGGTGGGTCCCTCATCAACTATAATAGCTAGTGTCCCCTTATGGGGGTTCCCTATGGTTTCTAAGACATCTGATCACTGAGGAAGGTGACAGATTTAACTTCTTCCTCGTTCTCACGCTCCGCTGTTCTGTCTCCCACAGATGTGCGATTTCATCGAGACACACTACCTGGACGAGCAGGTGAAGTCCATCAAGGAGCTGGCCGACTGGGTGACCAACCTGCGCCGCATGGGTGCCCCGCAGAACGGCATGGCCGAGTACCTGTTCGACAAGCACACACTGGGCAAGGAGAGCAGCTAAACCTCCCCCCCTCTACCCCCGCCACAACCACCCTTCACCCCAACCCCCACTTCCCCCTGCATCGCTGCATTTATCTCCTCAGCGCAAGATCTTTGGCCTACTGCTGTTCACGCCAGTTAGTTGGCTCCGACCAACACTCTGCTTGCTCGATGCCGCCATGCTGTTCCTGAAAGACACCTCCCATAAAAGCCATAGCTCTTGTGTTATTGTTGTTGCTTGTCCCTAGTGATCGACAATCCTGTCCTTCGCCTGTGTTGTTTTATTACTGATGTTAATCATCAAACCAAAATAAATGGAACCCTCTGGATTCTGAATGTTTGTGTGGCCTTGTTGAACCTTTCTTGACAATTCTGGTATAGATAATATGAAAAGTGAGGATGGCAAGAACATGACACTGAAAAGACATTGATGCAAACCACTTTTTTTTCTTTTAAATGCATTTGGGGGGGTGGGTGACACATTTGTTTCTTTGTGCTATGAAAAGGGAAGTGTGAATTGAAACTGTGTCTCACTTCTCTTGTACTAAAACATAAAGGGATTGCTAGTATCTTTTAAAACCACTTTTGTGTAATTGTTACTTGAAAGGACATTTTAGTGTTGGACATGACGTGGTGGACACCATGGCAATGTGACAACATTACAGAGTATTGCAGCCGCTTCTCAAGTATGCAGGTGGTTACAATTTAAGAACTTAATAACATTTAGCAAGCATTTTATGAACTCATAAAGGGACTTTAAGCCCAACAAAAATGTTTTGACCACTTAAACTTTCAATGCCCCAGCATACCAATGTACTTTTTACATGTTTCATAAACATTTTGGATTGAGCATATATTTTAGACTTAAATTTCAAGTAAGTTTGGGGGGTGGGGGGGCGGTACAATATTTGTTATTTGTTAGTTACACAGCTGAGAAATATGTAGTATCACACTCGAACACAAAGACATCATAAATACACATTACTTTTTTAATCCACTGGTGAGGGTCAGGTTTTCAAACACCCTTGTCTCAGAAACATAATCAACATCACTCCCTCTATGCTGAATGCTCCCTCTTCGCAGTTGAAGCGAACATGCTTGAATGGGGATTTTCCAATCTCTTCTTTTTTCCATCTGTCAAGCTTAGAGAGCATAAGTTATATCACCATAATGGCATGGGCACAGCTGTAGCTATGGATGTTGATAATATACTCCACTCTGAAAAGACATGTAGTCATTTTTATAACTGTATGTAGCGTCTGGGCATCAAACTTGTCATATTACTTATGTTATCTGTCACAGTTCTTGAGTGGAATCTCACGTGTACACATTCTCATTTTACCTTTATAAGTCCTTAGATGGCGTTTTTTGTTTGTTGTTTGATTTTGTAAAAAAAAAACATTTACATCTTGTATGCCAGCGATTTGTTGAAAATGTCCCTAAATCTGAATGAAATCTTTACTGAAAGGTTCTTACCAAGCTTACTCCAGTGGTGGAAAGTATCGCCCTCTGGTGGTAGTTCAACATACTATGGTGTGTGCCCTTAAGCAAAAAAAAAAAAGGACCATTTGTCCTATTTTCATTTGAGCAGAATAGAATAAAATTAAGTGAACATATATCCTGACAAAAACACAACATATCTCAGAAATTCACCAATTTGCAAATAAACATCATAACAAAAATCCCTAGGTTTTAGCCAAAGTCTTTTGCGGTAGCATATACGTCACATTGGTAACAACCCAGGGCTATTCCAACTGCCCAAAAATATGTAGCAACTTACCCCTTGTGATGGTGACTTTGAAGGTATTCCAGATTGTAGCCACATAAAGCTACTATAACGGCACACACCCCATTATAACTGTGCATGGGGAGGGGGGAATAAAGTGTGTAGAATGCACTTGGGGGGATGGCTACCAGATGAAGGGCGGTAGAACAGGTGCCAAGTTCTGCTCAGATGGGTTCTACTCAGGTGTCATTATAGTGGTTTAAGGTGTTTTCCAACTGACTACACAGAGACACATTCTAGACCAAATGGGCAGTAGCCAGAAGTTTATATTTGTTTCTCTAGTAACCAACTGAGCAGTCCAGAGAGGATGGCTGGTTTCAGTCTCTACTGAGTCCAACCACTCATTATTAGGACTGCTTTTATTTCTGAGGCACAAAAGTATGAAAAAGTTTGGGCACACCTTTGGAAAGGAGAGATGTGTATCATAAATCCAGGCTTCATCTTAATGTGCTAAGATGTGCCCTCCTGTTGTCTGATTTCAAATCCCTGGTGTATTATGTTCAGGGATTCATAAAGCAATGGTTTAATGTGTGTGTGTGTGTGTGTGTGTGTGTGTGTGTGTGTGTGTGTGTGTGTGTGTGTGTGTGTGTGTGTGTGTGTGTGTGTGCGCGTGCGTGCGTGCGTGCGTGCGTGCGTGCGTGCGTGCGTGTGTGTGTGTGTGTGTGAAAGCCAAAGCTTCCCAGAAGAGGGGACAGCTCTGGACTGATCAATTTATTCTGATGTCACCATATGGGAAAACCCATTACTCTGTTCAGTCACAGGTATACACAGGTTACCATGTAAAACATAATGGATACACAGACCTTAACAAGAATCCATTTGGATTACATACTGAAAAACTAAATTAAGATTTTACTTGTTTTAAAATAATAGAAAATAATAGAATAGCAAAAGTACCTTTTTTGAAAAGGATGAATTATTTCTGTTACTTCCAGAATTTGCAACATCATTAAAGGTAAATATTTGCAATTTGAGTGTTCCCGATCCACACTTTTGCATATGACATTTATACAGCTTTATCAAGTTTAAATACAAAATAAATGAATAAATAAATAAATACACATAAACATTTTTTCTTGTTTGATTTCAAATGCCTAGTGTATTATGTTCAGAGGTCCATAAAGCAGTGGTTTAACGCGCGTGTGTGTGCCAAAGCCAAAGTTTCCCAGGAGAGGAGACAGCCCTAGACTTCTGATTTCACCATATGGGAAAACCCATTACGCTGTTAAAAGCACAAGCAAAAGTAAAAGCAAAAGTAAAAGCAACCCCTTTTTGAAAAGGGTTCATTATTCCTTGCAGATTTCGCAACATTATTAAGGGTAAATATTTGCAACTTGGTCATTCTGGGAAATTCCGAAGAGTTCCTGATCCAACAAAATTTGTATTTAAGAACGGGCTACTACACCATTCAATCGTGAAGAGATCCTGGAGGACCCATCCAATTACACTACCTGGTACAAGAGGAAATTACATGTAAGTATTTTTATTTTACATCACTAAAGACCTGGAAGCAAAGTGACAGAGCTAGTATACAGAACAGTAGTGAGATTCATTTAATACAGCATTTCTTGTTCTTGTTTTCCCCAGTGTATCAAGCAGTGAAAATGAGGCTGTTCTTGGCTACACTTCTGCTAGCCTTCGTGGTTGGCATTCAGGCTCAGTGGTACATGTTCCCTGTACAGGCTGCCCAAGGTACATACCCTTCATAATCAGCATTTCTCTTCATTTGCCACTGTTGCCCGTCCACACGACAACGTTCCTGGATTTTTTTCTTGCCGGGTTAAAAAAAAGTCGCGTCCACACGACAACGGAGCAGTAAATATTTACGTCCACACGGGAACGTTTTCATTGCGTTTTCATTGCAGAAGGTGCGCTGTCCCAGCTTGAGGGTCATGATCAGAAGCCAATGATTCACTTCAAACATGTAATGTATGTTGATTTTAGCAATGTGGGTTCTAGTTTAGATGGGTCGGATGCAGCGACAGTTGCCCTATTTAAAAAGAATAACGTGAAAAGCGTGTGTTGGGCTGAACTATACCGATGTATACAAAAACATCCTGTAGTTCAATGTCAGAAGGTAGAAACAGTTGCATTACACATAGCCTACACTGCAGACGACTGCAGATTTTTACCCCAAAGTATCCCACAGCAACCTGTTTGTAAAAGTTTGACGCTGTTGTGAGATGTCACGTCGTTAAATTGACCCATTTAAGCGATACGGAGCAGAACATGAAAAAATAGAAGGAGCTGCAAATAAACTTGAGACAACTGCGCAATTATTCGCTTAAAACATGCCGTATGCTGATTTTAGCAATGCGTGTTGTTACTGAGGGGAGCTGAAAGCAGCGACAGTTGCTCTAATTAATTAAGAATAATGAAAGCCTACAAGAAGTAGCATATAGCCATACAGACAGTTTAATGGCAAAGGACAGAAACAATTGCACAACAGCCAGCCTACAGTACAAGCTAATCAAATCACAATTTATTCGACAGCAACCAGTTTGGAAAAGTTTGAAGTTGTTGTTATATGTGCAGCGCAAGGTGAATGGGCGACGACGTCATCGTTTTCAAAAGGTTGCTAGGGCCCGTCCACACGACAACGTTTTCGGGTGAAAACGGTAAAGTTTGTTTGCGTTTTGGCCTTCCGTCCACACGGCGCCGGCGTTTTGGGTGACCGAAAACGATAACTTTTGAGAACGGGTTCCAAAGGGAGAAAGTCTGACAACGCCGCCGTTTCGTTTTCGTGTGGACAGGCAAGTTAGGGTGGTACATGATAACTTTTGAGAACGGGTTCCAAAGTGAGAAAGTCTGACAACGCCGCCGTTTCGTTTTCGTGTAGACAGGCAAAACGCAACCTTTTGAAAACGATGAGTTTGTGGAACACCATTCATTCATCTAGTCTTATAAAACAAAGTGGTACATGTTTGCTGTGAAGGCTTCAGCCCTTCATATTTTCATTATTGCTAATTTGAAGTTTAAACACCCAGTTTTTGGAACACTGATTGTATTTCATTTATCCAGAACTTTCACTTAATCATCTTACTACACACTGCAGGGGCAGGAGACATGTGGCATGCCTATTCAGACATGAAGGAAGCCAACTGGAAAAACTCAGACAAGTACTTCCACGCCCGGGGGAACTACGATGCTGCCCAAAGGGGTCCAGGGGGCAGATGGGTAGCTGAAGTGATCAGGTGGGTAAATGTTATGGAAATGGAAGCAACAATCAGCAGTAACTGATGCTGATTTTGGTAAAGTAAATAACCTATTTTTTGTTTGTTTTCCTCAGTGACGCCCGAGAGAATTGGCAAGGAAACAGTGGCCGAGGACACGAAGACTCTGCTGCAGATCAGGTGGCCAATCGCTGGGGCCAGGGGGGCAATGACCCCAACCACTTCAGACCCGCAGGCCTTCCAGACAAGTATTAGGTCACTGCAGGTGTGACCAAACCATCACAAGGATAAAAATGTGTCAATTAATGAAATGCATTTCAATTAAATAAAACTACTTTTCTTTAAGTCTGTGTGCAATCAATGGAAATATGAGGAAATAATGAACATTAATGAATGCACTATCATGTCTGTGATAAAACCATAAAGGGTGGTCCAAATGTACAACTAATATCAACCCACTCCGCAAGCCACATTAGAACGGTGCTTCACTTCAAAAGTTAATGAATGTCCCAAAAAAAAAAACTGATGAACATTTTGCTGCTGCTCCTTGTTTAAATGTGGCAAAGTAAAATGGTAAGACCTTAAATGGCAGTATAATTAAACAAATCGTTTGAGTTTACAAGCATCCTGATAATAAATATATATTGCAGACATTTACTGATTTGCAAATAAATATCACACCAAACAACAAAATTCCTCAGGTTGTAACCAAACCCTTTTTGGTAGCCTAATATTCTACTTCACACATCCTTTGATAACAGCTCGCTATTTCCACTACCAGGCCAGAATTATATAATTACTCTTTGTGATGGTGGGATTGAGGATACATCAGATCACAGCCATAAAGCTATTATATAATTGTACGCATGCCATTATACGAGGGGATATCAAAAAGTTTTGAGCCTCACACAGAAAGACCAAGATAATCAGAGTTGTATTGCTTTATTTTTCAACATAGTCACTTTCCAACTCCACACACTTGTTCCATCTAGTTTGCCAGTCAATGATACCCCATCAGTAGACCTCAACATCTTGGTCCCCTAACCATCCCTCCACAGCAGCAGTCAGCTCATCATCCTCCTCAAATTGCCAGCCCCAAAGGTGTTTTTTCAGTCTGGGAAAGAGGCGGAGGTAACTGGGGGTTAGGTCTGGAGAATGGAGTGGGTGAGGGAAGATTTTGTAACCACACTCGCGTACAACTTCCATCACAACTCAGCTGGTGTGGACTGGCGCATTGTCCTGGTGAAACAGGATCCCACGACGAATTTCCCCATGACATTTCTCTTTGACGGACTGGTGCACCTGCTTCAGTAGGTTGTGTAGTGTAGAGCAGTGTAACAGTCCCCATTCATTGTGGTTCCAAGAGGCAGGTAGTCAATGTGAACCTCTCCTTTGCTGTCCAAACAAATTGTCGCCATAACCTCCTTGGGGGACCTGGTGGCCTTGAACTTCTTTGTCTTTGGAGATGAGGCGTGTTTCCATTCCATCAATTCCTGTTTACTGTCCGGCTCATAATGATAAAGCCAGGTTTGATCACAGATTACAACCCTGAAATAAAAATCGTCTGGGTTGACATTGTACAGAGTTAGCGAAGCGCCACTGATGGTGACCCTCAATTGGTTCATGTCATCTGAAAGCATTCTCGGGACCCATCTTGCGCACACCTTGGATAGGTGGAATATGTCATGAAGTATGCTGTGAATTGATCCATATGAAAGCCCTGTGGCTTCCTCTAACTCACGGAGAGTGATACAGCGGTTTTTCATCACTAGTCTGTGGACTGTCTCAATGTTTTCCTCTGTGGTACTGTTTAATGGCTGTCCTGACCGGGGGTCATCTTCTAAACTCTCTCTGCCACACTGAAATTCCTTTACCCACCGTTTGATATTAGCAGCAGAAGGGGAAGACTCTTGGTAAATGGCAGTCAATTGCTCTTCAGTCTGTTTGGCAGATTGACCCTCCAGTACCAGAAACTTTATCACTGCTCTATACTCAGCTTTGTCAATTTTTGCCAACTGACTGGGGGTATGCCCCTTCCGCATGGTGTTCTGACTGAACAATAGCAGCCAGCGCAATGATCCCACATGAAATCAGTAGCTAATACAATGGTGTACATCAGATTCAGGTGCATTGTACTATCCAACTGTGAAAAATGTGGGAGTCTCAAAACCTTTTGATATCCCCTCGTAGTGATGCATTACAGTACAGCTCATGATACACCAATCTCTCTCCTCTATGTCACCGCTATGCTGCTCACTTGGAACTATGTTTTGGACTGTCCAGGACGGGTGCAAACCAGCTATCATCTAAATGTGCTAAGATGTGTCCTCCACTGTGACTCCACACAGACACATTCCACAGTAAATGGAAGTTTAGGTGTGTTTCTTTGGTAAACTACTGAGTGGTCCAGAGAGGATGGCTGCTTTTTTAAATCTACTTTTAGGACTCTTATTAACAACACACAGTGCTATCCAAATGTTTGGGCACACTTTTGAAAATGACAGACATGTGTAAAATAAATCCACACATCTATCATTGGCTGGCAATTCTGAATGACAATTCAATCTGTTCCAACAAGTCAAAGGGTCCTAACGAGTTTATGTTCAAAATGGCCCACACTTTTGCATATGACATTTGTACAGCTTTATCAAGTTTAAATACAAAATAAATAAATAAATAAATGCATATAAACATTTTTCCTTGTTTGATTTCAAATGCCTGGTGTATGTTCAGAGGTCCATACAGCAGTGGTTTAACGTGTGTGTGTGTGTGTGTGCCAAAGCCAAAGTTTTCCAGGAGAGGAGACAGCCCTAGACTTCTGATTTCACCATATGGGAAAACCCATTATGCTGTTCAACCACAGGTATTCTAGAGTTACAGTAACATATAAAACATAACAAATACACAGACCTTAACAAGAATACATTTGGATTACATACTGAAAACTAAATTAACATTTTATTTTATTTGTTTTAAAAGCACAAGCAAAAGTAAAAGCAAGTAAAAGCAAACCCTTTTTGAAAAGGGTTCATTATTCCTTGCAGATTTTGCAACATTATTAAAGGTAAATATTTGCAACTTGGTCATTCTGGGAAATTCCGAAGAGTTCCTGATCCAACAAAATTTGTATTTAAGAATGGGCTACACCAGTCAATCGTGAAGAGATCCTGGAGGACCCATTCAATCACACTACCTGGTACACGAGGAAATTACATGTAAGTATTTTTATTTTACATCACTAAAGATCTGTAAGCAATCAAAGTGACAGTGCTAGTATACAGAACAGTAGTTAGATTCATTTAATACAGCATTTCTTGTTCTTGTTTTCCCCAGTGTATCAAGCAGTGAAAATGAGGCTGCTCTTGGCTACACTTCTGCTGGCCTTCGTGGTTGGCATTCAGGCTCAGTGGTACATGTTCCCTGTAGAGGCTGCCCAAGGTACATACCCTTCATAATCAGCATTTCTCTTCATTTGCCACTCGTGCACACTTAGTTTGTGGAACACCATTCATTCATCTAGTCTTATAAAACAAAGTTGTACATGTTTGCTGTGAAGGCTTCAGCCCTTCATATTTTCATTATTGCTAATTTGAGGTTTAAACACCCAGTTTTTGGAACACTTATTGTATTTCATTTATCCAGACCTTTCACTTAATCATCTTACTACACACTGCAGGGGCAGGAGACATGTGGCATGCCTATTCAGACATGAAGGATGCCAACTGGAAAAACTCAGACAAGTACTTCCACGCCCGGGGTAACTACGATGCTGCCCAAAGGGGTCCAGGGGGCAAATGGGTAGCTGAAGTGATCAGGTGGATAAATGTTATGGAAATGGAAACAACACTCAGCAGTAACTGATGCTGATTTTGGTAAAGTAAATAACCTATTTTTTGTTTGTTTTCCTCAGTGACGCCCGAGAGAATTGGCAAGGAAACAGTGGCCGAGGACACGAAGACTCTGCTGCAGATCAGGTGGCCAATCGCTGGGGCCAGGAGGGCAATGACCCCAACCACTTCAGACCCGCAGGCCTTCCAGACAAGTATTAGGTCACTGCAGGTGTGACCAAACCATCACAAGGATAAAAATGTGTCAATTAATGAAATGCATTTCAATTAAGTAAAACTACTTTTCTTCAAGTCTGTGTGTAATCAATGGAAATATGAGGAAATAATGAACATTAATGAATGCACTATCATGTCTGTGATAAAACCATAAAGGGTGGTCCAAATGTACAACTAATATCAACCCACTCCGCAAGCCACATTAGAACGGTGCTTCACTTCAAAAGTTAATGAATGTCCCAAAAAAAAAAACTGATGAACATTTTGCTGCTGCTCCTTGTTTAAATGTGGCAAAGTAAAATGGTAAGACCTTAAATGGCAGTATAATTAAACAAATCGTTTGAGTTTACAAGCATCCTGATAATAAATATATATTGCAGACATTTACTGATTTGCAAATAAATATCACACCAAACAACAAAATTCCTCAGGTTGTAACCAAACCCTTTTTGGTAGCCTAATATTCTACTTCACACAACCTTTGATAACAGCTTGCTATTTCCACTACCAGGCCAGAATTATATAATTACCTTTTGTGATGGTGGGATTGAGGATACATCAGATCACAGCCATAAAGCTATTATATAATTGTACGCCTGCCATTATACGAGGGGATATCAAAAAGTTTTGAGCCTCACACAGAAAGACCAAGATAATCAGAGTTGTATTGCTTTATTTTTCAACATAGTCACCTTCCAACTCCACACACTTGTTCCATCTAGTTTGCCAGTCAATGATACCCCATCAGTAGACCTCAACATCTTTGTCCCCTAACCATCCCTCCACAGCAGCAGTCAGCTCATCATCCTCCTCAAATTGCCAGCCCCAAAGGTGTTTTTTCAGTCTGGGAAAGAGGCGGAGGTAACTGTCGGCTAGGTCTGGAGAATAGAGTGGGTGAGGGAAGATTTTGTAACCACACTCGCGTACAACTTCCATCACAACTCAGCTGGTGTGGACTGGCGCATTGTCCTGGTGAAACAGGATCCCACGACGAATTTCCCCATGACATTTCTCTTTGATGGACTGGTGCACCTGCTTCAGTAGGTTGTGTAGTGTAGAGCAGTGTAATAGTCCCCATTCATTGTGGTTCCAAGAGGCAGGTAGTCAATGTGAACCTCTCCTTTGCTGTCCAAACAAATTGTCACCATAACCTCCTTGGGGGACCTGGTGGCCTTGAACTTCTTTGTCTTTGGAGATGAGGCGTGTTTCCATTCCATCAATTCCTGTTTACTGTCCGGCTCATAATGATAAAGCCAGGTTTGATCACAGATTACAACCCTGAAATAAAAATCGTCTGGGTTGACATTGTACAGAGTTAGCGAAGCGCCACTGATGGTGACCCTCAATTGGTTCATGTCATCTGAAAGCATTCTCGGGACCCATCTTGCGCACACCTTGGATAGGTGGAATATGTCATGAAGTATGCTGTGAATTGATCCATATGAAAGCCCTGTGGCTTCCTCTAACTTACGGAGAGTGATACAGCGGTTTTTCATCACTAGTCTGTGGACTGTCTCAATGTTTTCCTCTGTGGTACTGTTTAATGGCTGTCCTGACCGGGGGTCATCTTCTAAACTCTCTCTGCCACACTGAAATTCCTTTACCCACCGTTTGATATTAGCAGCAGAAGGGGAAGACTCTTGGTAAATGGCAGTCAATTGCTCTTCAGTCTGTTTGGCAGATTGACCCTCCAGTACCAGAAACTTTATCACTGCTCTATACTCAGCTTTGTCAATTTTTGCCAACTGACTGGGGGTATGCCCCTTCCGCATGGTGTTCTGACTGAACAATAGCAGCCAGCGCAATGATCCCACATGAAATCAGTAGCTAATACAATGGTGTACATCAGATTCAGGTGCATTGTACTATCCAACTGTGAAAAATGTGGGAGTCTCAAAACCTTTTGATATCCCCTCGTAGTGATGCATTACAGTACAGCTCATGATACACCAATCTCTCTCCTCTATGTCACCGCTATGCTGCTCACTTGGAACTATGTTTTGGACTGTCCAGGACGGGTGCAAACCAGGTATCATCTAAATGTGCTAAGATGTGTCCTCCACTGTGACTCCACACAGACACATTCCACAGTAAATGGAAGTTTATGTGTGTTTCTTTGGTAAACTACTGAGTGGTCCAGAGAGGATGGCTGCTTTTTTAAATCTACTTTTAGGACTCTTATTAACAACACACAGTGCTATCCAAATGTTTGGGCACACTTTTGAAAATGACAGACATGTGTAAAATAAATCCACACATCTATCATTGGCTGGCAATTCTGAATGACAATTCAATCTGTTCCAACAAGTCAAAGGGTCCTAACAAGTTTATGTTCAAAATGGCCCACACTTTTGCATATGACATTTGTACAGCTTTATCAAGTTTAAATACAAAATAAATAAATAAATAAATACATATAAACATTTTTCCTTGTTTGATTTCAAATGCCTGGTGTATGTTCAGAGGTCCATACAGCAGTGGTTTAACGTGTGTGTGTGTGTGTGTGTGTGCCAAAGCCAAAGTTTTCCAGGAGAGGAGACAGCCCTAGACTTCTGATTTCACCATATGGGAAAACCCATTACGCTGTTCAACCACAGGTATTCTAGAGTTACAGTAACATATAAAACATAACAAATACACAGACCTTAACAAGAATACATTTGGATTACATACTGAAAACTAAATTAAAATTTTATTTTATTTGTTTTAAAAGCACAAGCAAAAGTAAAAGCAAGTAAAAGCAAACCCTTTTTGAAAAGGGTTCATTATTCCTTGCAGATTTTGCAACATTATTAAAGGTAAATATTTGCAACTTGGTCATTCTGGGAAATTCCGAAGAGTTCCTGATCCAACAAAATTTGTATTTAAGAATGGGCTACACCAGTCAATCGTGAAGAGATCCTGGAGGACCCATTCAATCACACTACCTGGTACACGAGGAAATTACATGTAAGTATTTTTATTTTACATCACTAAAGATCTGTAAGCAATCAAAGTGACAGTGCTAGTATACAGAACAGTAGTTAGATTCATTTAATACAGCATTTCTTGTTCTTGTTTTCCCCAGTGTATCAAGCAGTGAAAATGAGGCTGCTCTTGGCTACACTTCTGCTGGCCTTCGTGGCTGGCATTCAGGCTCAGTGGTACATGTTCCCTGTAGAGGCTGCCCAAGGTACATACCCTTCATAATCAGCATTTCTCTTCATTTGCCACTCGTGCACACTTAGTTTGTGGAACACCATTCATTCATCTAGTCTTATAAAACAAAGTGGTACATGTTTGCTGTGAAGGCTTCAGCCCTTCATATTTTCATTATTGCTAATTTGAGGTTTAAACACCCAGTTTTTGGAACACTGATTGTATGTAATTTATCCGGACCTCTCCCTTAATCATCTTACTACACACTGCAGGGGCAGGAGACATGTGGCATGCCTATTCAGACATGAAGGAAGCCAGATGGAAAAACTCAGACAAGTACTTCCACGCCCGGGGGAACTACGATGCTGCACAAAGGGGTCCAGGGGGCAAATGGGCAGCTGAAGTAATCAGGTGGGTAAATGTTATGGAAATGGAAACAACAATCAGCAGTAACTGATGCTGATTTTGGTAAAGTAAATAACCTATTTTTTGTTTGTTTTCCTCAGTGACGCCCGAGAGAATTGGCAAGGAAACAGTGGCCGAGGACACGAAGACTCTGCTGCAGATCAGGTGGCCAATCGCTGGGGCCAGGAGGGCAATGACCCCAACCACTTCAGACCCGCAGGCCTTCCAGACAAGTATTAGGTCACTGCAGGTGTGACCAAACCATCACAGGGATAAAAATGTGTCAATTAATGAAATGCATTTCAATTAAATAAAATGGCTTTTCTTCAAGTCTGTAGTGAATTTACTTAATTACTGTCCACCTCTGCTCACACTCGGCCTACCAGATGCTGAAAAGTTGATATACACCTTTTGTCTCCTCCATACTTGACTACTGCAACCCACTTCTCATCAGGATCCCTAGCAAGTCAGAGGATCCAATGCATTTAAAACTCTGCAGCTAGGATCCTGATGAGAGCGCGTAAATATGAGCATATCTCTCCCACTCATTACTTTTAACATACTAAATTATTTATCTTAATCATCAAACTGATTAGGTGTTAGAATATAATGTACATATTAGATCTCAAGTTTGTCCCAAAAACATAATGAAACAGCTTGTAATCTGAACACTAGGGAAATATAATAATGTACTTCTCCACTGGTCACAGGTACAGAAAAGTGGCCGTTGTTTACATTAGGGGAATGGTACCCATCCACAGGGTTTCTATAATTGGAGCAGAGAACTAAAAGAAAAGTTTTTTTTTGTGTTATGCAGGGGGTCACTGAAGACTCTTTTGACATATTAGCAAAACATAGCATGCAAAGTATCCTTTCCCATTTCTGTGCTGTAATCATGCTTTTTATCTAATCTTTCATATGCCTTGCTTTGAAACATTGCATCTAAAACTGCACTTTGCACTTACTACATATTTACCTTGCAGATGTCTTATGAAATCACGCAACCCATGTTAAATGTGCAACATTAAACAATTTGTGTACACAGTTTTGTATTCACCTGTATAAACAATTTATTAAAATTACTTTTAATGTTGCAAATGTCAAACTTCATCTGCACATTTAGTCACTACAGGCTTGTTTTAATTTTTGTAAAAAAAAAAAATAAAAAAAAAGAAACTTCTGCTTAGATCCTAGTTATGATCCTAGTATGGGGCAGTGGTGGCCTAGCGGCTAAGGCATCGGACCTGTGACCGCAAGGATCGCAGGTTCGAATCCCAAGTCGCCAGTAGTGCCTGAGGTACCCTGAGCATGGTACCGTCCCCACTCACTGCTCCCCGGGCGCCGTTGTCATGGCTGCCCCCTGCTCATGTGTGATGGGTTAAATGCAGAGGTTGAATTTCGTTGTGTGCACTGTGTGCTGTGCCGTGTGATCACAATGACAGAAATGGGTGACTTTCATTTGAAGTGACTGGAAAGCTAGTTGCTGGCACAAATTACTACCCCTTTCCAAAATTTGGCCTTAAAAGCCATGTATTACTAAAATCATTAGTTTATACAAAATCTTGGTTTGATTTGCTGCTTACAGCAACATTTTCAGTCCACAATACATAATTTAACCCTGTGAGGCCCACTGTTGTAATATTACATCAAATTTAATTCCACAAAAATAAACCTACACATTCTTTTTTCTTTTTAAAATCATTTATATTACTAATAGGTCATATTGTCTAGTTCTGCAACACTACTGGATGGTAGATTGTGTAAATAGGCTCAGTTACTTGGCCACAAAGTTATACGACCTGTGAACCTGCCTTGAAGTACAGCACCTTGTCCATTGGATTTGATTTGGACAGCATTTGGGATTTGGAGGTCAAAATTGAAAATAAGCACTGAGCACTAAGCACAAATCTTAACGTAGCTTGACACATTCCTGTGAAGACGGCAATAACCTAGAAGCAGAGAATGACATACTATCCAATGCTACAAGGTCAGCATTTTTAGAAATGAGTCTTAGAAATGGCAGTTTGTACAAATATTTTATTGTCTTGGTCCAGAGAAGAAAGTTTAATCGAAAAGTCCGAATCCCATGTCATCATCAGATTCCTCAGACTCTTCCTTCTTCTCTTCCTTCTTCTCCTCTGCAGCTGTAGACAGGAGGAAAGCCGAAAACATTAAGCCAACAGCCATACATTCACCAGGATATACAGTACTACTCTGATTATTAGAATATTGTGTACAAGTTGCTTTATTCAGGCAATTCAACATAAAAGGTGAAACCAATACATTTTATAGATTCATTACATGCAAAGTGAGATCTCAAGCTTTTTTGGTTGTAATTTTGTTGATTATGATTTACAGCTTATTAACATCTCAAACCCAAAAACTCAGAGAATTACAATACTGCTACTATTGTAGGCTCAAAGTGTCATACACTAATCAAGTCAGTAATACAAAACACTTGCAAAAGGGCCTGAGCCTTTAAACATTTCACCTTTAAAGTTGAGTTGCAGAAGTGCATGCAATTTTTCAAGATATTCTAATTTTCCGAGCAGTACTGCACATATCTACGATCTTCCACTGACTCGCCACACATTTTACTTTGACCAAAAACTGTTCAATACTGCATTCATTAACTTCAGTTGTTGGTGATGTTTTATGACTAGCTGGTCCAACATGACCTTCCTGGCCATCTTTAAATTTTGGTTTCTGCTATTTGATATTTGCCCCTGAAAAGCAGATTCGATACCTCAATGAGACTAACCTGGTTAAATAAAGATTATAATAATAAAAATAAGAGATATGCCCTTCCAAGCAACAATAATACATACTTGTCACACTACAACCAATTGTCTAAACCAACCCATCTTGTATTTGTTGAGAAAAGCACAACAAACTGCTGCCACCAACTTGAAAGTTTTTTTTTTGCCGTGTAGCGGCCACTAACTCTACAGTCCACATGCAAGATCTCACAGTGCGTTTAACTCTGAGGTCACCTGGATCCCTCAGCCCTGTTGGGGTTATGATCAGTGTAAAATTACCCCTCCATAATTGGGCTAGGCCTTGATCAGGGGTACCGTACCCTCCGGTACCCCCAGTAATTCGCACTATGGTTATAACACTGACCTGCAGCGGGAGCAGCAGCACCACTGGCACCTGATCCACCAGCAGAGGCAGCAACTGCCACAGCTCCTCCGGAGGGCACGCTGGCCAGCTTACCGTAGCCTGGAAGGGCCAAAAAACACATTGCCAACATTCAAAACAAACCTCACTCACATGGTGTCGTTATTTTGGATACATATCTACATTCTGATTCAATTAATAGCTGATCATTGTTACGTAGCATGAATATAACACAAACTTACCCTGAGCAATTACATCCTCTACACTCTTGCCGCTGAGTTCAGAGACGACCTATAAATATGCACAAAAAACAAAATAAATAATCAATAATATGACAGCACTTTTTACAAGCCATGTGTAAGTACATTTCAATACATTACAGTATTGTGGAAAGGTATTTCTTAATATAATTGGAGTTACTCATATTTACTACATATAAGGTGAACTACTTTAGAAGTATTTTTACTTCTGATTGCAGCTTACAGACGGTGAAAGGCCATATTTTAGTATGCAATATTGTTTTCACATCAGACTGTAGCGAAGGCTATTGACGAGGATTTTTAAATAAAAAAATGTTCATGTATATGCCCTCAGTATGTGGTTGGACCTCCTTCTACATGAATCATGCCATCCACGCAACATAGCAAAGAGGTGATCACATTGATGAGGTAGGATGGAAGCCCAGCTTGCTTCTACAATGACCTTCAGCTCATCACTGCACTGTTGGGTCTCTCTCTCGCCCTCTCCCTCCAGAGGTACCAATACCTGGTGCGGCCGTGAAATTACGGGGCTTGATTGGCAAGCAAACTCGTTTGAACTCTAATTACAATCTATGGGGTATTGTCAATAGGATGATGAGAGGAGACCCCACAATGCAGACGAACTGAAGACCGCTACCAAAACAACCTAAGCCTCCATCTTTCCATCTCAGCATTGGCACAGGCTAATCGTATCCATGCCACACTGTATTGATATGATGTATGCAAAAGGCCCAAACAAGTACTGAAGCACGTAGATGAACATACTTCTCAGATGACTAACATTTCCAAAATATAACTGCTTTATTTATTGACCCAGTCTAATACTTTCATCTGAGAAACAGGATTTTGTGTTTTCATTAGCCATCAAAACTAAAACGAAGGCTCAATTTTACTTGTAATAAATTAACAAGGTATTTTACCTTATTAACTAAATTAATGAAATGAACTATTCTACAATGCTCTGGTTTCTTGTGATGTACTTATATATGCAACACATTCATATTGGAGGCAACATCTCAGTATCAACGTTTATTCTGCAGATTATCTAGGCACAAGAGGGCTAAACATCTAGGAAGTTGATATGGGTTTACATAGCCGGTTTGTATTTGGTCATACTGTCAAAAATTCTTAAACTGCAATGAGTTTTACAAAGATTTACTTTCACTTATCGACATGATTTTGTTACCTGGAGACTTATTTGTACACGTCGCAAGAAACACAACATGCCACTACTTTGAATAAGGGTTGAAATACCTTGCCCAGACGTGTGTCATCAGCCTCAATGCCAACGCTGTCAAGGATTTTCTTGATGTCGGCGGCATTTGGGCTATCCTTGCCACTGAGGGCAGCGAGCAGGTAAGCGGCTACGTAACGCATTCTGAAACAGAATGACAACTTTCATCAGACGTGCATTGCAAAATCACTACAGCGCACAATGTTCAACTACATAAGTGCTTAATGGAAAAAATAGTGGCGTTAAATGGTTTGTCTTCTGTGTTTTCAAATTAACTGGCCTGCTAAAACAGACTACAAGTGACCAGAGGGCACACATGGGTTTTCCAAGCAAACTAGCGTTAGCTAGTAACTCACATTAGCAATTTTTCACAGATAAACAAAAAGGACTCCTACAACTGAATATTTGCTATTCGTTAATTTATGGCAACATAAACTGTTTACGAGACATTTAGTACCATTTTCAGGTGATTATCCCCGAAATAAGACTTAATTCAAGACTCACTTTTAAGACGGCGTGGTATCGCGTGTTCTCAGCAGCGCTCTTACGGGGGGAAAGGAAGTTGAAAGGGCTTGGAAAACGGAAGAACTTCTAGTGGGCGGGCCTAAGTGAAATTCAATTGGTCTACAGAAATGTCCATCATATTACAGCGCTAACATTCCGCATGCGTGCTTGGGTAGACCTCAGACTGAGGGATAGAAGAGGAGATGGTAGTTTTGTGTAACTGCTGGTAGCCTATGCAATTGTCTTTTAACGTCTTAAAGACCGATGTGTACTGAGTCTGTGTAGCAAACTTGCCCGCTTTTACATGCTACTATAGGCAGTAAAACATTTAGCATTTCGTAGACCTATATCTATGTTGTATGAATATTTAGCTAATATAGGCATTTTCCATGACAACTAGTGCAGAAATTTGTAAAAAAGAAGAAGAAGCCGATTATTGTTTAGACTACATTATCCAATTTTAAAACAGTTTTTCTCTATCGCTTTGATACATTTTTTAAATCTTTCTTGCAATTTGCAGAAGATCGAGTGCATTTCTCGAAACAGTAGGACAAATAGCAAAACACAGTGGATCACCTGCAAAAGCCTCTTGCTCAAAATCCTTAGTTTATCCCTCAATAGCAAGTTTTTGTGTCAACATACGTGTCAGTGCCATCAGAATGTTTAGTCATTGTGTCACTGTGTACGGTCAAATTCATTTGTCATGTTGACAATTCAATAGTGCACTTCAAAGGGACATTTTGATGTAAAATGTGGTTTAGGTGTGATGACAAGTGTTGTACATTTCACTTTATATAATGTAGGCCTATATGTGTGAGATTGATTGCAAAAGACAAGATTTACATTTACAGTATGACTTCTTTATTGGCAGACATTGACATTGCAAAACAAAAGACAGCACTGCACAGAACAAAGGTAAAATACAGTAAGTAAACATAGGTCAAAAATATAAACGGTCATACAGTAAGTAAACGAAAAATAACATCTCCCCAAATTCTAAATCCTGATCCTGATCTTCAGCTTCTTCACATTCCTGTCTGTCAGGCCACAAATTTTCATCCACATGTCCTCCTGTGCAAGGCAGCGTGGATAGTATCTTCTGGAGTGCCTAATCTATGCTCTGCAGGAATCTGCTGTTATGTCTTGGCATGCATGCTGCATCCATTGCAGCCAAAAAGGTTACTTGTGTGTGTGGCTCACGGTCATACACCTTCCACCTCCAGGCTTGACATGTTACGATAGCTTGGTAAATCATTTTGCATGTGAAGACTTATATGATTAACTATAGCCTAAATGTTTTGGCGAGTGAGACTATTTGATAGATTCCCATAACAAAGCATTTTGATTAGCATGACAAAAGCAATTGATAATGTACAAAAAAACAGAGAATTGTACACAATCATTTGCATGGATGGACATGAAAAAGCATTTGCAATTTGTTTAATGCAATGAGGAACTGCCTTTTTCATCTGCATGAATGGCATGATGATTTTTTGAGAATTTCTGATGTGAGAAATGTACCAAACGAATTGACAAAAACTGTAAGATATTTTGTGATTATTGAAAAATGTCTACTACTACTACAACTCTATTTGACCTCAGTGTATTATGCCAAATGTTTAGATACAGGATACAGGCCAAGGCTACGAGGCTGTGGGTCCTCATAGGTGAATAACTAAACACAATTCCTTCATTCAGGGCAGATATCAGACAGGACACTCCTTCAGTTTCCTTCTAAGCCTACCTCAGTATTGTTGCCAGAAAAAGCATTTTGATTGAAACATTATACCCCCCCCCCCCCCCACACACACACACACATTCACAAACAACCAGCCAATGAGAGCAGTGGCCAAAACCGCTCCTGTTCGTGCTTTACTGTATGATAAGAGGATGGAGGAGAACATGAGAGAGAGAGAAACAGACAGAGACAGGACAAAGACAGGACGGGAAAGAAATACCAGGTACGCAAGGAAACAGTCCATAATCAAGTAAGACTATTGTATTTGCTGTTTTTGCCATTTTGCTTGTTGCTTCCTTGTTTTACAAAACAGTAATTTAAAAATGTTTAGGCCTAAAAATGTTTGCAAATTATTAGATTTACCTCCATGGCACTGATTGACTTGACCAATGGCAGGAGTATTTTTCAATAAAAGCACTGTACAGTTTTGTGCAGAAATATGTACGCTATTTCCGTGGGGTGAAAGATGGTTAAATGTTATCACACTTTTGCATCACATACTGGCTCAACATTTACGTCAATCGGTGGACCAGAATTATGGGATTATCATCAGCCAAATTGTTTAGAAATATAATATGATTCCACAGGACATGTACTAATGTGACCTTGTTACACAAATATAGTATACGTTTTCACAGTGCTTTTGCCATTTTAGTATTCAATTCTTTTTATGTTATTTTAGTTTTTTATCTATTTTATAACGACCGATTAGAGCTCAGTTTAGGAATACAAAGCTATCAATGCATGAATATTAATTAACATTTAAGTAGGTGAATAACAATTTCACTAAATGCATTTACCGTATTCGAAAAACAGTCTTGTGTTTAAAAATGGACACGCACTCACTCTCACTGGTAACTCCATTAATTTTAAAAACAAAACCAAAGGTTTGGTCACAGGTATATTGTTACAGGAAGAGAAAGCACTCAGGCAGGCTATAGAAGAACAGGGAGAGAGTAAGAGATGTGGGAAATTAGTTTTGAGAAAGGGAGAGTCATCTCATTTAAACAACTGCTGATATCACAAAGAGATCGATTGTGTCAAATACTTTAAAGCAGTTTGGCCAATTTTTAGTTATGTGTGTGACAACGGTGGTCTTAGTCAATCAAATTATTTCAGGTTCTCGTCCAGTAAGCTTTGAAATGAAAAGAAAGACTGAAAAGATTCAGTTTGGCTTCTTTTGTTATGAATGGTATATCAGTATTTATAATCTTGTGTCGTTATAAATGGCATAGCTCAGCATACTACTATCTTGTGCATTGCCAAAAAAAGACAGTGCTTGTTACAAATTATCAAAACTTTTGATTTTACTCAGGGGCTGGTTACCATGGTAATTATAGCACTGTTTTGGGGCCTGGGAAGAGTTGGTTGCTATGGTTACTGCACCAGATTCATGAAGTTAGTTGTGTTTAAGATGCTTAATGTTTATGGCCAGACACGGTTGATAAATATCTATAAGATTTTTGTTGTGGCTGCTATACATCGCATTTTAGCTGACGCTTTTATCCAGAGCAACTGATTAATTAGGTACATACTGTATAGACACGTTCACCTGGAGCAATGTGGGCTTGGATGACCTGCTTAAGGGCACTTCAGGCACGAGTGAAGGTACAGGAAAGCTGAGCGCTGGTTATTCACTCCCCCACCCACATTTTTTTTCCTACTGGTATGGGAATCGAACCTGTGACCCTCCCATCCCAAGACTTTGCAACTATCTAACCATTAGGTCACGGCTGTGTGGTGTTCAATGCTGTATGTTGCACAGATACTGAATACAATATATGGCAATAGTTTCTTTCAACTGCAATGCTACCTTATCTACACAGGTTTCAAAAAATAGTCTTGTGCACAAATACCTACCTTGCATTCCCTTCCTCCAGGAGGCAATATAAGCCAGTTACCTCAGAGAGGAATGATATAACCAGATTAAATTAAAGTACACAACAAACCAGAAACCGCTACGGTCGTTATGATAATTTTCTCCTCTAAATGTTGGATACTTGAGTTTCACTACGGGGTGATCGGACAGAAAAAAAAAAACATGTATGAACAAAACTGATTGATAGCAATCTACACCAGACCAGCATTCATTTATTTAAATTGTTCACCCTAACCTACTTAGATAAATGTTTATTATTTTAACCAAACATGTGTCTATTAGATGAGTATTTCACAGTTTGTTTAATGTAGAACCAAATGTAATTAGATAGGCTAATGTGGATGCAAATTCTGACACATCCACATTGTACTGGTTGTCAGGTTGGCTGCCTGTCTGCCTTTGGGTCCTTTTCTTGAGTGAAACTATTAAACTGATGGCTGACCGCACAGTCAGGTAGGTGGAAATATACAACAAGAAGAAACCACCCACCTCACTGCCACTACTCTTTTTTCTATGTCTGTAAAACTGGGAAAATATATTTAATTTTTTTTTTCAACCAGATTTCTTCATGAGTGATGTTTGTATGTGTAATACCACCTGATCTTTATTTCTCTTTTTGTCCCCCTAGTTTACCTGCCAAGCTAATAAATGGAGGAATAGCTGGATTAGTTGGGGTTACTTGTGTGTTTCCCATTGACTTGGCAAAGACTAGGCTCCAAAATCAACAAAATGGCTCCCGTCTCTACAACAGCATGTAGGCAAAATGTCTTTGTCAACAGCCAGAAATTATAATCACACTCAAGAAGGTTGCTAAATCCTGAGCTATTTGCTAAGCTTTACAGCAGATTGCCCTCCTAACTGTCACTGTGACAAGGGCAGCCTGTCAGCTATACTGTCCAATGCAGGCAGCAGTAGTCTGGGGCTCTTCCTTAAGTCTACACATGATGAGCCAAGCTTGCTGATTAACTCTGGGATTTTCTTTTTTAAAGCAAACCAATGACTCTTTTACTTAATGAGCTCAGATAGGAATTGGTAACAGAGACTTTATAGAATGAGGCATGTATATCAGCCTAGAGTGATCCAGAACATGAAAGAGGACCAAACGTCACCTGGTTCTGACCTAATGGTGCAAGATTTGTCTTTCTTTTTTTTTGGTTAATAAACTTAAAGCAACATTTTGTATTTTTATATACTGGTTTAGGCTTTGTGGCTGAAACACTAAACAGAGTCAAAAAACAACACAACAAATGTTCACATTAATTTGCCATAAACAAATGTTGGGATGTTAGCAAGTATTTTGTCACAGTCTGGATATTTGCAGTGTTTGTAAGGTACAGCAAAAGCTGTGCCTTATAGTTTGTTTGAACATTTTATAAAAAGCTTGTAATACCATTCTTATTAACAGCTTATGACAAGAGGCGCACAAAAACATACAGTGCTACACTATAGTGGTGGTGGTGTGTTTTTTTTTTTTTTTTTTTTGGTGTTGTTAAAAATACTATTAACAAACCGAATAAATAATAACAACAACAATACTAATAATAATAATACTACATTTAAAGGGGATGATGGAAGTTTTCTCATTTGTTTTAAGGTGTGTTCTGACAGGTCTGACTGGACATCACATCATCTTTCGAGTGGTTTTATTGGGTCATACTGCAAAAATTGGTATAATGTAGGCTACTGTGGATACAATAAGATATTTCCTTGCCAACAGTTATGAAATTTGTTTTCAAGGGTTTAATGACCTAGATGAAGGTCAAGTTCTATTTTGAAATGCAAATGTCAAAACCAAGATTGTTTTTAAAATGCAAGTGTCTACCTCTATGTTGTAATGTCAACTGATCTTAGCAGCATCAAGATTGAGCTAACAATACATGGAGGGAAAAAAATGTTTTTCTAATGCATTTTACAGGTCAGACTGTCTTATGAAAACAATTCGCTCAGATGGTTACTTTGGCATGTACAGAGGTAAGTTTAAGCAAAACTAACTGAAAATGTTTGTAATGTTTCATCAAGTGTTCTGTTTTACATTTCACACATTTACCCATCATATAACGTGCACACACACACACACACATACACACACACAGACACACACACATTCATATTCTGAACTAAGAACACGAGTTTCCTTGGTCCTTTCAATCTGCTAAAGGTGCCGCGGTAAACCTCACCCTGGTCACCCCAGAAAAAGCCATTAAGCTGGCTGCCAATGACTTCTTACGACAACAACTTTCCAAGGATGGGTATGTTAAAGTGATGCTGTAAAGGGTTAATTAGGTAGCCACTACATTTTCTTTTAAGTATGGTACTATAATATGTTATTAACTGAACACTAGAAACAGTTATCACAGCAAAATAAAATTCTTTTGGATTTGTATCATTACATTTATTGCAGATGTTTTGGAAAGTTGTGATTGTTCACAATCGCCCACAGTTCTCCTTGGACTATCTTTGGACATTTTTTGTGTGTCTCCATGACAACTAGAGTCAGGCTGTTGAATTATTGACTGTTCGGTTGAGCTGAACTGGTGAATTATTCACTTTTTAAAGCTGTTGCTTTTTTGCTTATGACTGTGCATATTTGTGTGTGTGTGTGTGTGTGTGTGTGTGTGTGTGTGTGTGTGTGTGTGTGTGTATGTGTGTGTGTGTATATGCATGTGCGCGTGTGTGTGTATGCACCAATGTGTCTTTGACTAACAATTTGTGAAAAAAGAGGACAAAATCTACAAACTATGGATGGCTTATCAAAATATCACAGTTGTCATTGTCAGTTGTCATTGTCAAAGTCATTGTCACTTGTTTGGCCGGCTTAACTTCCCTCCCTCTCTCCCTCCATCAGGCAGAAGCTGACTCTGCCGCGAGAGATGCTGGCCGGCTGTGGTGCGGGTACCTGCCAGGTGAGTTATGATGCCTTATTTTCCTATTGCCCCCCTGTGGCCCCCAGCAACACTGCAGCGCCCCCGTGTGGCTCTCAGCAACACTGCAGCACCAGATGGCTTTGCTGTGAAACGCAGGCCAGTCCTGTTGCCAGTGCCTCATTATCTCCAGTGATGAATACAGGTGCGTGCTTGCAGCTGTGCAGTGTGTGTGATACCAGTGTATGTGCCACGCTTCAGGTCATTGTTACTACCCCAATGGAAATGCTCAAGATTCAGCTACAGGATGCTGGACGGATTGGTGAGAGTGAGATAGACAGATGTCTGTCTGTCTGTCTGTCTGTCTGTCTGTCTGTCTGTCTGTCTGTCTGTCTGTCTGTCTATCTATCTGCCTGCCTGCCTCTATCTATCTATCTATCTATCTATCTATCTATCTATCTATCTATCTATCTATCTGTCTGTCTGTCTGTCTGTCTGTCTGTCTGTCTGTCTGTCTGTCTGTCTGTCTATCTATCTATCTATCTATCTATCTATCTATCTATCTATCTATCTATCTATCTATCTATCTATCTATCTATCTATCTATCTATCTATCTATCTGTCTATCTGTCTATCTGCTTGGCTGATGCTGGGTGTACTCCCCAGAGGCCCAAAGGAGCAAGGTTGCTCGGGGGCAGACTGCTCCAGGCCACCGGGAAGTGAAGCCTCCCACAGCCCTTCAGCTCACCAGAAACCTGCTGAGGATGGAAGGAGTAGCTGGCCTCTACAGGGGCCTAGGGGCCACCCTACTAAGGTTGCGCAAAACATGCGTGTGCAAGCACACATACACACAGAGTCCAAATCTGAAATATTCACTCGTTCACTATAGTGTACAATGTAGTGAACAGCTCAGTGTGACTCACAAGCTGTAGTGTTCTGCATAGTGAACGAGTGAACGAGGGCCAGATTCTTTAGCGTTCCTCAAACACAAAGACCTATCCCCATGCACTGAGTGGAACTGCAATCCTCTCTTCTGCAGGGACGTTCCTTTCTCCATCATCTACTTCCCTTTGTTTGCCAATCTGACCAGACTGGGAGGAAGTGGGGCAGAGGGACCTGTCCCATTTTATGTCTTCTTCATCTCGGGCTGTGTGGCTGGCAGTGCCGCTGCTGTGGCTGTCAACCCTGTGGATGGTATTTGTGCCATGTGTGCTCTCTATAAATAATCTTACAGTTTGTTTGAGTAGAAAATCTGTATTTTGAGTATAAATCTGTATTTTTCTAATTCATGTACTTACCCTGATGGACATTATGATTGATAAATGATGGCTTATGATAAAAGTACGTGTTCAATGTTGGAATATTGTGGTTCAAATCCTTAGTTTTATATTTACTATATATATATTATAGTATTCATATAATAAGTACACTAGTGGCACTGTCATGGGCTAATACTGGGGATCTCTGCTCATGTGTCTGTTTCAGTGGTTAAAACCAGATTACAGTCTTTAACGCGAGGAAGTCATGAAGACACCTACACTGGAGTGACAGACTGCATACGGTATTATGCTACTTTCATGAACATTCAGTCAAAGATAGATAGATAGATAGATAGATAGATAGATAGATAGATAGATAGATAGATAGATAGATAGATAGATAGATAGATAGATAGATAGATAGATAGATAGATAGATAGATAGATAGATAGACAGACAGACAGACAGACAGACAGACAGACAGACAGACAGACAGACAGACAGACAGACAGACAGATACATAGATAGATAGATAGATAGATAGGTAGATAGATAGATAGATAGTCTTTTTCTTTGTGTTTTTAATATAGTTCAAACTACAACCACTGTGTAGGTTGGACAGACACACATTTTGCCAACTGGCCCTGTGTCTTTACACCTCGTCTGCTGAATGAGTTGTTGATTCTCGTTCATCATCAGGAAAATCCTGCGTCAGGAGGGCCCTGCTGCATTCCTGAAGGGGGCATACTGCCGTGCTCTGGTTATCGCACCCCTCTTCGGCATCGCTCAGGTTGTGTACTTCCTGGGGGTGGGCGAGTTCATCCTCAGCATCCTACCCAGGAGAGACCCATAACCACACAACCAACACCGTCTTCGCCTGAGGTAGCACTTCAGCTGTGGTTTCAAGGGCAGTGCATGGTTTATGAATACACCGCACTTCGTCTGACAATGTGAAGGCAGTCAGACAGCTTATTGTTCTCCCTTTTGGTGTGGTCCAGACTGGAGCTGGTTATGGTTTCCTTGGTTATGTAAAATGATTTCGTGAGGGGGAACACTGACAAATGCTTTTGAGGAGACATTTTCACACGCAGTACATCTCCAGGGGTCAAGGTCAAAATACTGTACAAAATACAAAAATACTGTACAAAATACAAAAATACTGTACAAAATACAAAAATACTGTACAAAAGTACAAGTACAAAATACTGCCTTTTGCTGGAAGCCTACAAGGGCACTCATTTCTCTCCAAATCCCACAACTGATCGTTATTATAAATCAGGCCTTGGATGAAATATTTCTTTCAAAGATAGAGACATGGTTAATTGCTAGGTGACATCTTCTCTAAGTATTGAAGTGAATTTAGACTGTTTCCATTGCTGACGTCTTACTGGCAGTGTGATAAAATTAGTGTCAGTTCCGATCTCTTTGTGTTTTCTAGCGCTGTCTCTGAGGACATAATTAAACTTTCAAACTTTGTCATCACCTACTAAAAACTGATTTTGCTTAAATGCAGCCGCTGTGCTTCTCATTAGTAGTGAACAGCAAGTGAAGAATGAATGTCTGTATGAATTGGCTGCTCTACAATCTTTGGTTATAAGTTTTTTCTCAGAGTAAAAGTAACACATTTTATGCAACGATCATGGCAGCATCATGGCAGGTGTGCTATATCTGTATTATGACTGGTTTGCATAATGTCATTTGTTTTAAAATACCTCTTACCATGCACTTGACATAGTACGGATATATGTAGGCTATAGAAAAATATATATTGCAAATTATTTTATTACTCAAATATTTAAAGCTTTTTTTCTGTTTACTGGCTTTATTGTTAAGGTTATATCTGCCACGCCCTTTTACTATACCTTTGTCCTCAGAATAATTTAAAATGTATTGTCTTTGTTATTCTAAACCAGGCACCTATGGGCCTTAAATGAAAGCATCTAATGGCCTTAAACGAAGACATTTCAAAGATATTTTAACTATTCAAACGTGCTGCATTGTTTCTTTTTCTACTTTATGGTGTAAGCTTTCTTCACATTTCTGCAGCAACACAGTATGTAGGCATATGGGAGGCAGTTTTGCTGTAATAGGCATATTGGCAGTGACATACATGAATTGTATGAAGAGACCAATCGTTTTACCTCAGCACCGAATCCTCTTGTTCAGCACTGTAACACTCTGGATTAGGGCATCCAGATGATGGGCTCGATGTAATGTGTAGTTTGTGTGACAAATGGAGTCCTCCTGAGGATAAATGCTGTGTTTGTGCTTTTTACTCACAGTCAGGGCTGCCTGTCTAGCAGCGCTGCCTGGGTGATATTCGATATTGCTTAGGAATATGTATGTGGCAGTCCTGTGTGTGGCCTTGTGCTTTTAATCCATTTCCTAGACCTCCATGGATTTGCACTGCACTAAAAGCCTGAGTCTGTCTTCATTATGGTTGTGCTATCTGATAATACTTTTGCAAACTATTGTGGGGTGGACTATTATATTGACATAGGTTGGGTTTAACTAGTATTTTCTGATGGTTAATTGTCTTTCTAAATAACTGTGTTCACAAAATAACTCTGTAACTCCTTCATAGTATCTTTTACAGCTGTTTAGAAGAATATTTTAAATAAAAGGACGTCTGACCTCACACATTCTTCGTTAAAAAAGAACAGTCACTCGCTGAGGTTTCTCTCTCTTTGCTCCACGTGTGGTTGGTGCTATGAGATCATGGCTCTCTCCGGTAACCACTCCCAGGGGACAGCGTGTGGCCCTTTGGACAGTGGTAACCAGGGCAACAAGGCTCTAGAGTCACAGACTTGTGAAACTCATCTCATTTGGTGGATGTTTCAAACAGAAGGAGAGTCCTTTGAAAACCTAAAGCGCACCAGCAGTTGATTTCCCCACCAATGCCCACTTTGCAAGCCTGCAAGCCTGTGAATTCATTGCTGTAACCAAAACAACAATAAAAGTATAAACTGTCTTTTTTCATAATTTATAGGAAATGTTTTCTAAAATTTAACTCTGATGATTAACTTAGGTAAGTCACATTAGCTACTAATTCCAAAATTCATAGTTCATTCAAGATTTCTAATTTTACATTTTGAAGAACAGCTGAGTCAAAGCTGTGTGAAGTATTAAACTTTAAGGGGAAAATGAATACCAACTTTGAGTTTAAAATACTCTTTCCAATTTGAAAAATATAGAATACATGTTGACTGGCACAATCTATACCACTGTTGACCCTTATGCCTCAATTTTCTGCAGTTATGCTGATTCCCCAGCAGAGAGCAGCAATCTGTCATTACTGCAGGAATTACTTTTTTGTGAGCTGGCCATTTAGTCAAGCAAAATAACCATTATATTTCAGAGTTGTTTTAAATATAATTCAATAATACATTTCTTAAAAGTTTTCAGTTGGAGTATTTCTCTCAAACTGGCCCACTATACCCATGAATGTCAATGTCTTCCACCTCTTCCCAGCTGGTTGTTCAGACATGTAAATCCATTAAATGCGATTCTTACTGTGCGGAAAAAGTGTTGAATAAATCCATTTGTAAAATGCTGAAAATGGTCCCAGGGTGGCAATCTATTTGCGGAAAAAATCTATCAATATCTTCCGATGTGGTGTGTGTATTTAGCTAAGAACTAACTTGGGGGGGTGGGGGTGGGGGGTGGGGGGTGGTAGACCAGAACAGATGCAGGGAGACTTCAGGCAACCAAACACGCCACCAGCCACTCAAGCAAATCAGGCCATGAGAATAAATCCATTGATTGCAGAAAGAAGAAGAAAAAGAAAAAGAAAAAGAAGAAGAAAAAGAAGAAGAAGAAAAAGTGATTGTATCTTGAGGGGCAAGCACTGAAGCCCAGGATCCCATTACACATGCCAGGCACAGGGCAGATGATACAGGCACGAGAGGCTCCAGGGCCAGGGCAGAAAATAGTCCTCAGCGCCATTTCGATCAATTTTCGTCACGACCAGTCTCATCTCTTTTCCTCACATCTCATTACATCTCTCTATCCATCTTATCTTCCCGAGCATCCCGGCCACTTCTCTGTTTTTAGAGCTTCTTATTCCCTGTGGCGATTTCAATTGATTTCAGCTGGTTCTCACCAAGGTAAAAGGTGCCTTTTTTTGGTTGTGGTTTCCTCAGAAAAGGCGTTAACAATGTTTTTCTTTGGACTCAAAACAAAACAAAACAAAACAACTAAGGGCAATACATGAATGGACAGTGTTCACAAGCAGGGAAGGACAGAGAGGCTGCAAACACTGTGTTGGTCTGAGATGCTCGGTCATGGCTGTTGCCCACAGCCTGTTGAGGGAATATGTGCATAAGCTGTTTTGGTCATCGGTCATTTCATTATATTGTATTGCCCATTGAGCGAATGTCTCATGTTATGCCAGAAAGGCTGCTTTGAAACCTAGATGCAAAGGCAGGGATGGAGAAAGTGGTGGGTTTGTTTTTCCTGCCTGTTTTATTCTGTCTATTTACACATTACCTCATGCTTGTTTTATAGCTCTGAGTGAAAGCTGGGCTGCTATTCACAATAACAATCATAAGACCTTCAATCACATTAGCACCGCATCCTTTAGGCTCATTTTGTTTCTTAACATATTTGTCTCTTTTTACAAGGGTGAGGATGTGGTTAGGGAAACCACGGTTGATCAACGTGGATCGTCAAGTCTGGTTTATCCGTATTCTATGTGAATCACACTCGTCTGATGTACCGGGCTGGTTTAACCATGGGATATGTGTATGCTGTTGGTGTTAGAGGTTTGAGTAGGTAGGTGGCTAGATCAAGGCTTCACTCGTGCTCTCAAGCTTGATCACCCAGGAAAACAGTGGGAGATGAAAGGCCTGCATGCTTGTTGACTTGAGCTGAGAGGCAACAACGAGGCGGACTGATGAATATTCAACTCCGCGCCGATGCATACAGGGCACGTGAGCAGGGGGGGGGGGGGGGCAGGAAGAGAGAGAGAGAGCTGACAGAGTGCCTGGCATAGTTACTACACCCAGCCGTAGAGAATTTCAATAGAAATGACCTTGACATTTTATTTTGTACAAGACAGATCCTTAGGTATCCAGGAAAAAAAGAAAAAAAAGAAAGAAAGAAAGAAAGAAAGAAAGAAAGAAAGAAAGAAAGAAAGAAAGAAAAGAAAGATGAGCAAATGGAGATGGAGGACAGAGGGAGAAAGAGAAGGGATGAGCATGTGAGAAAGAAAGGAGAGAGAGAAGGAGAGAGAATGAGGGGGATGAGAAAATCAGACATTCAGACCAGCTGATAACTGGACGGTGGGTGAAAGTGATATCCTCGGGCCAAATGCATCCAGTGATACAGACTGAGGCGCAGAGCCAGTGGATCCAAGCTCCAGCATATCTCCCATCTCATGAGGTGTCATTGGCCACAGGAACAAGACACTCAAGGTTAAGCCATCTAAGATAGGAAGACAACAAAAATAGCCAAAGATGTGGCTATCCTGAGCTACTCATTGTGTACTTAATGTCTTTCAAAAACTTTCTCTTCGATTTTCCCAGTCACATGATGGTAATAACACTCCTGTCTGTGATTGGTGGAAGTGCATAACTGCATTTCTCACAACTGACAGGTGGGAAATGTATCTGATAAGGAAAATGGGGAACATTATATTTGGAATTTGGAAATTTCACTCTGATATAAAAAACAAATTTAGCTTTTAATTTTATTGTAGCTTTAGATCATTTGCTGGTGTGTCTGGTGTGCATAAATGTGCGTGTGTGTCTGCTGTGCGTGTTATAAGCAAACACGTTTATCCCACAGTGCAATAGTTTGGTGTTTTTCTCCAGGGATGTCAACAAATGTCCACCTCTTGTTTAGAATACAGATTTTATGAGTCCATTCAGTGAGTCTTAAACAAGCAAGTGAGGGACCTTGTCACTAAATGTCAAGTCAGAGTTGTATATAATCTCTCTTTCAGATAATATCACATTAGAAAGAAGAAATAGCCAAGGGGTTGAGTGCTGACAATGAGGGCTGCGCGTTATGAGGACATCCAGCTGAAGAGGCGACCAGACTGATCAATTGAACAGTGGGGTGCAGTTGGATGCGTAAGGGGAGAGGCACGCGTTGTAATGAAGGCAAACCAATGAATGGCTCGTGCAATCATCTGGCGGGGACACGAGCTGATGATTCCAGCTGCCGACGATCACATACACGACCACTTGCTCATCATCTATCTTCCTTCTAACCAAAATCCCTCTTCTTGCTTTCTGTCACAACCCATGAATCCACTGTAAAGATTGTACAGAAAAAGACAAGGAAAGCTAAAAGGCAGAGAATAAGGGAGAGAAAGAGGGAGGGAGCTGGAAAAGGAGGAGGGAAGGAGGAGAGAGCAACACCACTGACTGACTACCTGCTCGAGCGAAACACTGGCTGAAGACGCTCAGACACGCGCGCGCACGGTCGATCGCTCGCGGAGAAGCAACACAACACTCGGACACGAAACTATTCAAAGAATTTGGGGATTTTTGGAGAGGAGACCAATTACAAACAGCCTTGAAGTGGAAAAGTGAACAACCATGCATCTTAATCGCGAGGACGAGGATAACAAAGGTAAGGAAAAAAGACACGCGTAGCTTTTCCACTTTGTTTCTTCACTGTTTGGTTTGTTTGGTAAAAACGCCCTTGAATTGCTAGGAGTGTCGGGATCCACAACTACGGATATGTCTTGCATCCCTTTCATGACAGACCAGTTATCCTTGGGGTCATGTGCCTCTTGCTGTGACAATACTTGGTGGTATTGCAGTATTGGAAATATTGCAGTGTGACTAGTTGATATCACGCGTAAATGCATTGTATTTCTGTCGGCAATGACCCCAGCTATATAGGCAGTCTGTTTTTGTGTGGTACAACCGACATTAGAACAGTGAGAAGAGTACTCTGATCCCGCTTGTCTGGTACACTTGTTGTTCTGACATGCTTGCCTATGCTACTTTGTAGTTACGAGAATTTATGTCAATGTGACTTGAGGCCATCCTGGCGGGCAAAGACAAGGTCATTACATTCTCATTCATACATCCTTGAAAGGCGAGCCTGCGTTGTGTGCGTATGTGTGCGCGTCGCGTCCACTGATTTTATTAGAAAGCGTTTCTGTATATGTGTGTGTGCCAGTGTGTATGCGTGTTTTATTAAGAAAGAGAGTGTTTGAAGACGACAACGCGTGCGGGCCTGCGTGCGTAAATGTGTGGTGATCTTTTATCTTTTGTGCGTATTATTGAGCGTAACCAGCGCCCTGTCTGTCCAAACGTAAACATCGAGTCGAACAGTCTACAAGTGGTTGTGAAAAAATATAGACAGGATTTTCCCATGGCCACAATGACCATAACTACCACTGATGGGGAAGCAGATCTTGCCTGTAGCCCGTCTACCTCGCCCCCTGTTGCGGCAACTGTTGAGGTGTAGTTTTGGGCTTTACGAGGTGAACCTTGACCTTCGATACATAATTTAAGGCGAGTAATTACGACTAGTGGTACTAGTATCAGCAATGTAGTGTCTGTATCACAACATGGTATGGTTTGTTGACACTGAGAATGATATCAACAGTGTCTTGCTCGGTTGGTGAATTCAATTGTAGCACCTGTGACTTTCCTGTAAGTCCAGCAACGCGCTCGGGGAATCTCCCTTTCGGTAATAAACAATGACCACTTCAGAGGAAATACGCTCAAGCTGTGTAGATATTAAGCCTGTATAACTGTTTCTTATTTTTGATGTCACGTCAGCCTACGTTATTTTTGTTCCACATCGTATGTGAGCCTCAGTTCGGGCGGTGCCATTATTTTTTTGTAAAACGACCGAGAGGCGGGTTTCGGTCGCGCCCATAGGTCCGTTTCCCCGCGCATGCCGGTGCTTCCCTCTCCACGTGCATTTCTCCTTGTAAATTCCCGGCGCATCTCAAGGTGGAGCAACAAGGCAGGGGAAACTGAGCATGCCTATTCCAGTGATTTAACAGAATGACGTATCGATTATCTTTTCCCCCAAGGATTCCTTTTCGTCACTGCCATTTCACCTGCCTAAATTTAGGATTCTATCAGACACACTGTTTGATCTCTGCAAAACAGCCATAACAATGTCAGTATAAAACAGGGTGTCAGGGTGGGGTTGCGAGGGTCATTTATGCATTTACCTATGGTTTAGTTTACCTAATTGTCAGCAAACTGTTGATCTTTAGAATGTTTCTGAAATGATGGGATGTATGTTGCAATATATCAAGGAAATAAATACATCCAACAGCAATAAATCATGTCCACACATGAGAAATCATGTTCCAAAAATGAGTTTGGAATAGTCAGGGACAGTTTGTTTTTAATTTATATGGGCAGAATGCCACCATACAAATGAGGGAAGGACCATAAAAACAGTGTTTCATAACCTGACCTGCTCCAGTTGGAACACACAATTGCAGTTGAAGTGTTGCATTTCAATCAGTGACAGGTCTGAAATTATTTTTCCAGGTAGACCCACTGTCTGACTTTAAAGTGATAACTCTTTGGGATATTTGAGGTCAGATTCAGTCTTTTATTTGCATTATTAAATAGAGAAAATACTTACCCCTCACTGCAAAGCAAAATGAAAATATGTGAAAAGAGACAGATTTTTTTTTTTTTTTTTACAACATCAAGTAGTTTGACAAACTCCCTTTCTAAACACTAAGACCTTTACAGCAAAAAATGGATTTGGTCAAATTGCTGGAAAACGTTGGAGGAAAAAAAGTGCTGCCACAAGATCTCTAAGGACTCCAGTTTGTGTCTAATCTCAGTTTTGTTATTGTCATGACTGTGAGCAGCGTTTTTCTTCGCCTGAATGAGAACTCTGCAGGGAATTTCCCTGGAATCTTGCTCTGCACTTATCTAAACGGATTATAAGCTAATTTCCAGGCAAAGCCAGTGCATTATTTCTTGATTTGTAGTACAGACGATTTGGCTGCTAAAAATGGTTGTGTGTGCAGCAAGCATGAATTTTTCCCCAGTGTAAAGAAAACCCTGAAACCTCTCTGTCCGAGTGCTGCTCCACTGGCTCGCAGTTCCAACCAAGCACCCCACATTTAACCTCCTGATTCAGCCAATTGTTCCCAGAATAAACTGGTGTCTGTGTAGATTCTCATGTATCCAGGTCATGGTAGTCAAGGGAGCTCAGTTGTAAGCAACTGGACTTCTTCTTGGAGCTTGAAGACGTTTCATCACTGGAGGCAGAGCTGTGTTCAATTTGTCATAGAATGAGGGGTGTGGTCTACAGCTCCACCTCCAGTGATCCAACTGGCTTCCCAACATCAGGCCAGAACTGAAGAGGCCTTTTGGATGAAAGGTGAAATGTCTTCAAGCTCCAAGAAGAAGTCCCGTTGCCTACAACTTAGCTCCCTTGACCCAAGAATAAACTGGGTTAACACACTTGTGCTTGTTTTCCCTCTTCCTTCAGTGGACTGAAACTGTGCATCGTTCCTCAAGGAGGCATATTCGGCAAAGGCATATGCCAAGCCACGGCTGAGTAATAAGAAACTCACCTGCAGGGCTTTCAGGCAATGAGGCCAGCCAACTTGCTGTAAGCAAACTAATAAGGCACCTTCACATGAGTGACTGCCACTGCGTGTTTGCAGGCTGTTCCAAATGAAGCGTGACTCTCCATATAAACCCAACAAACCTGTGAAACACATTAAAGCCTTAAGTTACAAAAAAAAGACACCCAGTAGGCCTGAGTTTTTTGTGATAAAAGTGATAATACTATTTATGTTAAATAGTTGTGTGTATGTGAAAATGAATAGCAGGTTAACCAAGCACGTGTGTCTGAAAATACCTACATTTACAGACGCAGTCTGCTATTCTAATCTATTGCTCTGATTCAGCTCATTTCCCATGTACAGGCATGTTCCATTGGTGTTTTTCAATGCTCTAGTGCTCCTGAAGAAAAGTAAATAAGAATCAAAGAACATAGCCCAGACTGAGCCATCTATGACTTCAGCCAATCAACCCCATTGATTCAGGGGCAAGGAATCGTGGGGTGAAGAGGTGGGAAACCCTAGCCTGGTAAACCCGCCCCTCATACTTCATTTCATTTCGTACAGAGGGTCTGGACCGGAATCTCTTGAGAGTCATTTAGTCGGCCCCAGCAAGGCCGATCCAATCAGCGAACAGAGGGTGTGTTCGTTAGCCATGACGTTGACCTTGTGTGCTACATTTGAATTGTAGTGCGTAGGTAGGCTAATTGCATACATGGCGACCAGGCGTTAGCGATTGGGTAAAGGCAGAGGCTTGTTTTAAACTTCGGCTGAGTCCACACCTCCAGGAAGAAATCGCTCTGTACAAAATGAAATGAAGTACGAGGGGCTGGTTTACCAGGCTAGGGAAACCCGGGGTGCGTCTCATTTCTTAATTTGTCCATCTTACTTTTATTACTTCTGTACTACTTATACCTATACTGCTAATTTTGTTCCTAGCACCTCCCTCTGTGAAGGAATCAAGGAATAAACTACTTGAGGATGAAATAATTAAGATCAATCACACATAAAAAACTATGTTAAAACAGTCAGCATCATGTAGGCTATTGGTGGTGGTTTGAAAGGTTCCCATAGAACACAACATCCTCATCACTACAGAACACCTACCAAAAGAAAAGCTTCTGCAAAGTGTGCACCTGTGCTTCCTTTCTTACCACACCTCGTTCCCCTCTCTGCTCTGACCTCATTCCTCCCACCATAGAGCAATTAGATAAAGTGATTCCCATTTTGAACACACAGCACACTGTGCACACGTAACGAAATCCAACTCTGCATTTAACCCATCACACATGTCAGCAGCCCAATGGGTGCCCCGGGGAGCATTGGGGGAGGGGGTACCTCAGTCACAGGGCAGGATGGAGCAGAGTCCTGGTCAATCACTCCCCCAACCCACCTGTCAATGTGGGGAATGGAACCTGTGATCCTTTGGCTACAAATGACCCTTTTGGCCACAAGTTCAACACCTTCACCGGTAGCCCATGACTGCCCCGTCACATGAAGTTTCAAACGAGTTCTGGGACATGAAGATGGAAGAGAGAGGAAGGAGACAACTCTGTCTTCACAATGTCTGTTCTACCATGCGCTGCGTTTACATGTGCACTTGCATCATCACGTCATTTTTAACCTTATTAGCCCATCTTCCAGGCTGAAGAGTTTTGCTGACCTGAATCAGCTGGTTTAGTAAACGGCTAGAAGAAATACATGTACAACAAATACGTGGCAGGGATTTTCTGTAGACAGGGTTCTCCCCTCTGGAGGACTGTAATTTAATTGACTGTTAAAATCTTTTAGGAAGAATCTCAGGCAGTAGCTTTAAGGGATCGATGATAATATGTTTCACTCATTTGCTGCAAATCAGAAATAATCATTGTAAAATCAATTCTAAACTAGATGTACCGCATAGCGGTATGACCGCCGCAGTATATTGAAATGTGGTAACTGTTGGTATGATGAGTGTGTGGTAGAGCAGTGTTGTAAGGTGAGAATTTCTGTGGAAATGATTTCCTGGAAGTGGGCATGGATGTGGGTTTTTTGAATGAATGACATTGTGTGTGTTTGTGTAATGTGTAGGAGTGATTTGTCAAGGCAAGGAATAGGCAAAATTTTGTACAATTACAGCTCCCCCTATGGACCCCCTATAGAAGTGAGTGTTTATGGGCTGGGTCGATACGCCTCTGTAACACCAGCATACTAACAGAAAATCGTTGTCTTGGGCAAAATTGTTGACGAGTTATTTAACAAAAACAGTTTTTTGACACCTAGCTTTGCCAATAAACATCGCCCCCTATGACGAAATGTCACAAAATTTAGTACACATGATCAGAAAGCTGTTTAGAGATGGCATGTCAACTTTGACCAAATTTGAGCAATTAAAAGCAAAGATATGGACTTTTGAAGAATTTTAAGCTACGTGTTAAATGTTCATTAATGTGTAACTTCAAAATGGTTTATGCCAAGATAAATTCTTTGATAACTTTTTGTCAGCATTGTCTGTAGATGACATATACCAAATTTGGTGAGATTCACATGAACAGCCTATGACGAGTTCATTCAGATTTGTTTTCGCAATGTTAAAATTTCACGGAAATTGTTCTCGTTGGAAGTGGGCGTCAACCAGTGTTTTCAATGCGTGAGAGTCAATAGATTTCACGATTAAAAAAAAATGTTGTCAACGTAAGCATTCTTTAGATAATAGGCAAAATGACATTTTCTACAATTACAGCGCCCCCTGTGGTCCAAATTTTATGGCATGTTCTGTGGTGTTAGAGGTCTTTGTGGTGATCGTGCATGATGTATTTTGTGCAGTTCCCACCTTCTCGGTCCAAGATATTGGCAACTCAAAATCCCAATTTTTGCATTTACCCTTATCACTAGGTGGCGCTATGCTTCAAGTGAGTGTTTATGGGCTGGGTAGATACGCCTCTGTAACACCGACATGCCAACACAAAATCGTTGTCTTGGGCAAAATTGTTGATAAGTTATTTAACAAAAACTGTTTTTTGACACCTAGCTTCGCCATTAAACATCACCCCCTATGACGAAATGTCACAAAATTTAGTACACATGAAAAGAAAGCTGTTTAGAGATGGCATGTCAACTTTGACCAAATTTGAGCAATTAAAAGCCAAGATACGGCCATTTGAAAAATTTTAAGCTACGTGTTAAATGTTCATTGACGTGTAACTTCGGAACGGTTTATCTCAAGATAAATCCTTTGATAAGTTTTTGTCAGCATTGTCTGTAGATGACATATACCACATTTGGTGAGATTCACATGAAAGGCCTATGACGAATTCGTTCAGATTCGTTTTCGCAATATTCAAATTTCACAGAAATTGTTCTCATTGGAAGTGGGCGTCAACCAGTGTTTTCAATACATGAGGGTCAATAGATTTCACAATAAAAAAAAATTGTAGTAAACGTAAACATTCTCTAGAAAATAGGCAAAATGATTTTCTACAATTACAGCGCCCCCTATGGACCAAATTTTATGGCATGTTCTGTGGTGTTAAAGGTCTTTGTCGTGATCGTGCATGACGTATTTTGTGCAGTTCCCACCTTCTCGGTCCAAGATATTGGCAACTTAAAATCCCAATTTTTGCATTTACCCATATCACTAGGTGGCGCTATGCTTCAAGTGAGAGTTTATGGGCTGGGTCGATACGTCTCTGTAACACCGACATATCACAAAAATTTCATGTTGTTGGGTGAAACGTTCATTGAGTTATTCATCAAAAACGTTTGCCGGTCTCCCCCTCTTTAACGCACACTGGCACAGCGGGGGGGGTGGCCCTGGGGGACCAAAAGGTGTTATTCGCTCACAAACTTCTTGGGCTACATGCCTACAAACATTTATGTCTCCCCGAGTTTCAGTGTCCTGGGGATCGTTGACGAAAAATCGGTGAAAAAAAAAAAAAAAAAAAAAAAAATTTTTTTAAATTAAAAAAAGGGAAAAATTTAGCAGCAACTCCAATATGACCGCTTTCGCTAGCTTCGCTAGCGGCGGTCATAATTATATCAGCTTCCTAAAACATTTAGCCCCCTAGATTCCCTGTTGTTCTTTGTGTAAACACTTTTTTAGAAGACATAGTTGTATATCAGAACAAAGAAAATCACAGGTTAAACCCCCAGAACAGTGCTTTTAATAGCTCTGACCTTTCATATCCTCAATGTCATCTTCAATAGCACAACTAGGCCTTCAGCCTCTGTTTGTTTTTGGACCCAGCCTTCATACAGAAGATGTTCAGCAATGTCTGCCTTCCCCCTCACCCAGTGAGTGTTTACTCTCTTACTGTGGCTGAGTGATCACTGACTGTTTGGGTTATTGGCCTGAACTGTGCCCAAAGACAGGATTAGGTCACCCACATCCGCTATCTTTTTAGCACCAGAGCAAAGACTGGAGCTGAGCCCCTAGAAAGGCATGTATTGTAACCCTGGCCCTAATGGTTTGTCACATGCGAGCCACAAGCAGTAGGTTTGGTTGGGGGCTTTAAGGATTTGGGATTCAGTGCCAGATGATGGACAGATGGTCTTAGCCGCAAGAGTCCCTGGAATCATTGAAATTCCCTGAGTGTGGCTCTGATGTTGTAGCGTAGAGATAAGGCAAACATGGTGGTGAGAAGGTCAAGCTCTGGCCGGGGTTGTCAGGTCTGTTGGATAAGGTTGTGTCTGTGTGTTTGTGGGTGTGTGTGTTTGTATGTGTGTGTGCGCACTGTAAAAAGTGATTTGGGCAGGTAGTAGGTACAGCTTAAAAACATACATTGATCCAGTGTAAAAAAATGTTCTCAAGATATTTCAAGATATTTTTTTTATTAAAAAGAGAGAGAGGCCCTTTTGCTATAAGTTAAAAAGAGTTGGTGTGAGAAAAAAAATCCAGTTCTATCATATTGGCATGGTTCATGTGCCAATGTCCTCAGGTGTTAAACGCAACAGTTCAGAAACAATTCAGAAAACCTTGCATGTCAGAGGAATGGGTGGGTGGGTGGGGGGGGGGGGGTGGTGAGGCGGGGGCGCGGGCATCTGGAGCTGTGCCATTTGAGTGACTCCTCGTAGGACAAACACCAGACATTGCCTCTCATGTTCCTCATGCCAGTGAAGCCCTCTTAAAGGTCTCATTGCATCATTTTTTCATTAATTTTGCAGTGGTCTCTAGTATTAATGAATGCCCTGTGAGCTGTGTTTTGGTGAAAAAAAATGCTTTAGTGCTCCTCTTACATGCTGTTCCAGTTTGGTGGAGGAGATGGAACAAAGAGAATGACAGGTTCTCGGCTATGCTAGTCACAGGCTACAATCATTCAAAGCCCATTCGGTCACAGCACACCAAATAGAAGATTTAAACATTCTGCTAGGTGAATGTGTGCTGCAACGAGACTCCTACGGTTATCACAACTATGGCATGGCTTTTTCTAATTAACTAACAAGTCACTTTGTTTGCCTTTTTTCTTTCATTGACTAATGAAGGCAATCGGGGTAGAAGAACAATTTCATGTGCAGCAATGCATATACAACTCAGAGTGACCTGTCGTATTTCAGAAAGAGCAAGTACTAAATGGTTTCTCGTGGAATGACACCTTTAAACAATAACCCATGTTTCAGCAGAGAGGGGAAAAGTTACTGTGTCACCTTTTTTAATATGACACGGGACAGTTATAAATCCCCCACCGGTGCAGCATGGAAGCAGCCTTGGATGGTTTTTTGTTTACATGAACACCAGGTAGCTGTCGAGAGCCAGATTTATTGGTGTAATCTAAAAACATGAAATACAGCACACATGAGATGCCATGGCAGTGACATGGTATCGCGGCTGGCTGCTCCAGGCCTTTGGTGATATTTGCCCCTGACAGCAAAGAAAAGCTTAGATTTGTGTTTTGTCACCATTCTGACCAGAGTAATCTGGTCCTTGTGCAGACCCAGTAGAAACACATGAGCTCTGATAGATTTGTTTACAAAGGCTTGATAAATGAGAGACCCACATACAATAACACCACAATTTTATTAACATCACACAAAGACTGAGTAGCAATTCCTTGAGGCAAGTGTATGCACAGGCATTATAAATTGATAGCTGGATTTGAGATGATTGTATTTTAACTTAATTCTGCTTATTTCTGCGACACAGCTATTATAAGGACTACATTGACTTGATGAAACAGCATGTAGCCCGTAGCAAGGCCACAATGGCCCCCCTGTGCTCAGTCAGGGTTTATCACTTGTGACAAAAGCTTAGTGGTCAACAGCCTCTCAGCCAAGCAGTAGTAGGCTGTACTGTACATACATCTGGTTAACAAGCACAAAGAGGGTTGTCTACTTCAGCACTTGTGCACTTGTGGGAGGCCGTATCATCTGGAGGTATAGCTGGAGATCACAGGTACTGTAATCTCCATCTGTTCAGCTCACTGTTGGAGCCCGATGGAGTCATATTGTTTTTGTGGGCCCCGGGACGGAGAGCAAGTAGATGAGCGTGTGAATGGGGCGGACAGGCGGCATTATGGGGATGCGCCGCTGACCCCCCTCCGCATGTGCGTCCTTCCTTCCAGACAGGCCGGCGAGGCTGCTCATAATGATGCGTCGTAATCGCGCATTAATAGCTGCATCTGGCCCCATTGTCAGGGGTCTTGCTAATATAACGTCTCGTGGACAAAAACAAAGGGTGAAATAATGGACTGTAAATGACCAAAGCGTAAGTGCTTTTTCTGAGGAATGGCAAAGCAAGTGGTAGAAGAGATGTGGGGCTAGAGGAGGAGGAGGAGGAGGAGAAGGAGAAAACAGCCACGATTAGTCAGGTGCTGAGCGTAATAGCCATCTAAAATGGATGTATTTCATCCCGTGGCATTACTCCTGGGCGTGATGGGGAGGGAGGCGCAGAGATCAGGCCATTTAGAGCGACGAGAGAGGCGAGCCACGGCGCAAAGATAACACAACACCATTTAGAGATGGCCTATTCACTGTCGAGCAGTGATTTATCCACTGTACCCTCTATTCTCAGTAATCATCACACAGAGCAGAGCGCATTAAATAATGGCAACCACCCCGCTGTAGCTACTGTAATAGAAATAGATACTGTTGTAGTTGTGTCTGCCACAAATCCAGATAGTATTGAGCAATTGCTTCATTTTAATATAATTAAAGCGGAATCGTGAAATTCACTGGAAATGAAGCTAATATGAGAAGGACTGAATGGGATTTAATGGTTTAAATAGCTAATTGATGTCTTGTTTCGAAGCACATGGTAAGGGTTTCTCATCACAGGGCTCAGCAGTGATGCAAACTCTTTTATGAGGACATAAAAGATTTAAAGATTGAATAAAGATTGAAGGTCAGAGATGTCACGGTTTAATCCAGGGTGACAGCCAACTGGTGACCTCACAGAGAACCTGCGTTTTTTTTTTTTTTCACAGATTGTCAATTCACCAGAGCTGACAAGCGAGCGATCCTACAACTTTTACAGCAGGAGAACGTCGGCTAATGTGGGTCACGGCCCGTGAGCCTGCCTCTTGCTTCCTGCCTCCTCTTTCCATTTACAGGGCTTGGCTTAGTCTCTCACCCCCCCACCCACACTCCCCATCATGCTGTCACTCACTATCTCACACACGGTTTGGAGCGAAGCTGAACAAGGCCCCAGAGGCCAGTGGGCAGTGCACAGCGCGCACAGTTAATGTAGGGTACTCATTAGTGACACGGTCTAAAAAAAAAAACTAATAACGGAACGCTCTGCTGTTTTATATTTGCATTAAATCCTTTTTTTATGAATACAATGTGACATAGCTAATGACTCATAAAGATGTTGGAGAGAATGCGATAGACACAGACTGAGACAGAGAGAGAGAGAGAGAGAGAGAGAGAGAGAGCAAGCAGATGATGACTTAGAGCTGGACTGGAGCTCTGTGACTGCTAGGAGTCAGAGGTTGACACGAGCCACTGGCGTGGAGAACAGAATAGCTTTGCCATCCTCAGTAATACCGTCCCTTGTTTTAACCAAGACTGAGTAGAACCAAGATTAGAGTGAGTCAGGTGTGTGTGTGTTTTTTGCGTGTGTGTGAAACCTGAGTAGAGGGTGCATTTTTCTGTATGTAAGTGTATGTGTGTCTATGTGTGTGTGTGTGTTTTATGTTACATAACACTCTCTCTGGTTGAGTCACGTGGAGTCTTCAAGAGGTTTGCTCAGACTCTTGGCTCCTGTTCTCCTGCATGCTCATATTCCTCTCCTCTCTTCTGCTCTCCTCTTCTCTCTTCTGCTCTCCTCTCCTCTCCCTTCTCTACTCTCCTCTCCTTTCCTCTCTGTCCTCTCTTCTCCTCTCCTCTCCTTTCCTCTCTGTCCTCTCTTCTCCACTCCTCTCCTCTCCTCTCCTCTCCTTTACTGTCCTCTCCCTTCCTCTCCTCTCTTCTGCTCTCCTCTTCTCTCTTCTGCTCTCCTCTCCTATCCCTTCTCTACTCTCCTCTCCTCTCTTCTCCACTCCTCTCCTCTCCTCTCCTTTACTGTCCTCTCCCTTCCTCTCCTCTCTTCTGCTGTCCTCTCCCTCCTCTCCTCTCCTCTCTGTCCTCTCCTCTCCTCTCCTCTCCTCTCCTCTCCTCTCCTCTCCTCTCCTCTCCTCTCCTCTCCTCTCCTCTCCTCCCTTCCTTGTCTCCTCTTATCTACTGGCTACTACCCTCTCAATTCCTCTTCTCTGTTTTGTCATCTGCTCCCCCT
>CM050207.1:10102282-10117282 GCA_027475355.1 Coilia nasus
ACGCACACACACACACACGCACACGAACACACACACACACACACACACACACACACACACACACACACACATATGCAAACAAACAAACTAGGAAAATAAACAGCTTGTACTTGGACACACACACCTTCTTCCCAAGATGTGATAATGTAGGACATGGGGTGTGGGGGTACGGGGGGATGGGTATGTGAGGAGGCGGCGTTATTGAAGCAGTGATGCTCTAATGCACCTGTGCTACCGCCAGTCTCATCTCCGCCACACACTGCCATTATTTTTAGATTTTTGTTTTATGTTTGAACGACAGCAGGTGGTTTATGGTTCCGCAGCTCAGACACCGTTGTCTGCTGTCAGATATAGAAGTTTCTTATTGGTTACTTTATTCAATTATTTATTTATCAATTTAGGTGGTTTACCTGGTCAACTGCAGCTGTAGCGAGAGCGTAAGTGTCCTATGGACAGTGGTATTGTTCGTTGAGGAATTAATTTGTGCTCTCCTGCCTTGATAACTTAAAGATTGTGGGTGCCAGTGAGCATTTAACAGTTTAAGATGTCATCGGGGGGCTTGTAAATGAGACAGCACGACGTGATGGATTACGATAATGCGACTCCAGTAGTAACTCGTGTCCCTGTGCCACACAATCAGAGGCCTATTCTATGTTTATAATGTCTGGGCGGCTTTTATTCTCAGAGGCTGTGTTTTTTTTTTTTGATAGCCCCATGACCCTGATGATATTTTTATGGGGAGGTTTTAAAATAGAGCCGAGGAGATCCCTCTTGACAAGCCGTGCCCTTTCCTTTTTATCACATCACATTTAGCATCCAGCGGGAGTAACAGACGAACGTCCCTCCCTCCTTTGAGTGGAGAGCTGCGGCTCAAGAGCATCCAGATGCATATCTTCATGATCGCCGCGCTCAAACAATTGCTTATCTCTCTGAGTACCAATCACAGGCCTCGCCGAGGTTATTCGGGTACAGAAGCAACGACTGAACTCGGGACGTGAATGGTGGCAATATGATACGTTTGTAGATTTGCTCGTTCCTTTCTGCATGGGGCCTCATCTGTAATGTGTTCTGTCTCCAGGGGATTAACCTACTCTTATCAGTGTCTCACCGTAACCCGCTGAGATCCATACTGAATCAGATGGTTTCCTGTAAAAGGGCCAGTGTGAGGAATCAAGCGCTGTTAGCACTGCTTATATCTGGCCTTTGACTCCTCAACCGATTTTCTCGCCTGATTGCATGTCTGACTCTAAAGGCATTTTGATATGGTAAGGAAAGACACTAATGCAGGTGGTCATAGCCGAGGGTGGGAACCAATGCATTTGAATGGTAATATATGGCTGTTTAAAAGCCAATTCTATGTCACCTTGCTAAAGGATGTTAGACATGGAAAACCATGCAGACCTCTGAGATGACCATCAGACAGCTGCCAGGACTCAGAGTGTGGCGCTTTAATTATTTTACACGTTTACTTTCATTTCTGTCATCTTTAATGCCACGACTCTTACAACCCCAGTGCGTTCCCTGGAGGGGAATCTTTTTATGAGCGTTGGTACATGGAGGGAGAATGGTAGCTCACGGCCCAAATGGCTCTGACCTTCTGGTTTGGTCTGCAAGAGCATCGCAGTCAGTTTGTGTGTGTGTGTGTGTGTGTGTGTGTGGCTACATTTGCAGTGTTTGTTCGAGCAACTCGATTATGTCCCCCCGTGTGCAGTATAGGTTAACTGCATCATGCCATTCTCTCAGGCAGTGAGTCAGTTTAACGTGATTTTGAAAAGAGGAATACTGATCGGCTGCAGAAATGCGGCAGCCATGTGAGTGAGGTTTGCACACGAATACCTCAGGGCTGGTAGGACCCCACCTTGTTTGTCTCAATTTTTGGACCCACACAAATGATAGCTACCAACAGATTTTGTTTTCTGTGTTCATCTTCCCGCTAAGCGTTTGTGAGAATTATGTGTAGCGTCTCCCCCACCATCACATGCATATATATATATATCGTTGTTGCGAATGTCCGTCACCTTGGGAACTGGCCTTGCCGTTCAACCTGTTGTGGGCAGGCTTCATTGATGAGGCTCGTTTGTGGAGTGCAGTTGCTTGGAGCTGACTGATAGCAGCTATGGTGAGGGGGATAACGCTTACTGCCATTTCACAGTCTGCTGCCGCACTAATTCAGCTCACTCCATTAAACCCTGTATTAAAACGCGCCTTCTCCACACAGCTCTGCACAGACGTTTGTTTTGGGGGCGACCCTTAAAAGTCTGTGCGTGTAGGGGGCATCAGTCTGTCTCTCAGAGGATAATAAAATCATCACCCAGGATCAGTCCAGTCTGTCAATAAGCTGCAGAGCATACTATAGTGCTGCAGAAAATCCTTAAGCAGTGTTCTCTATTGCAGTGTGCACAGATGAATGTTGTATTATGTCTGCCTTTTTGGTGTCTAAATTGCCAAGTATTGTTTTGCATAACCTTATCGGATGCATTTTGGAGGGAGTGCGATTTGTAAGCGCCTGTGTGGTGTTCAGAATTAGATTTGTTTTGCCTGTAAAGAGCCTCGGCTGATTAGTGGGGCATCGTTGTTAGACCTCTTGTAACCCCGGCGTAAGTATTGTTTCTCAGTGAGGCTCTGAGGTGGGTGGACCTCCTGACCCAAACAAAACAACCCTTGAAATTTTAATTATAATACAAATCACACTCTGAGTGTTCAGGCCTAAAGACATTTTGTTAAAGGCATGATGCATTTATTTGTTTTTCCATGTGGCTACCCGTATAAATTCTGAAACCATTACAATATTTGCACATGTTGGCTCAGCAGTTGAAATTAACAGAAGAAAGTAACTCAGACCCAAATAAGAGGGATATTGTTTTCCTTAGGGCAATTACATTACAACTTACAAGCCGTAGTTTCATTTGTTGCATGTGTTAGATTAGGTTGATAATTAGATGGCAGAGTGGGTATACTCCGGGCAGGCAGAGAAGAAAGCTGCCATAACCTGAGATGAATAGAATGTGCTGGAGATCCTCAAGCATCCAGACAGGCAGTGGGCAGACACACACCACAGAGGGACATAGGCCACGGGCAAGAGAACAGTCCCAGCTCCACAAACACAAACACACACACACACACACACACACACACACACACACACACACACACACACACACACACACACACACACACACACAGACAGTGCACACATACACAGTGCATGCATACACACACACAGACACATGCGCGCGCACACACGCACGCACAAAGGCACACACACACACATACACACACACACACACAGGCACACACACAGGCAAGCAGACGGACAGTCAGAGCCAGGGATGAAAGAAAGGCCACAGGGCCAGTCACAGTGTTCATAGGAGGTGTGTCTGCTTCAGCCTGTTTAATGGACTCACCTGTCAGAGCAACTCACTTCAGCAGTCCATCACCACAGGGCACACACTCATCCACACACACATACACATATACACACATGTGCACACACGCATGCGCACACACGCACACACACATGCATGGGCAGTGCACTCGTGAAGACACACAAATGCACGCACACATACGCACACCCATACAAACACGCACGCACACACACACATGCAGACACACGCACACACACACACACACACGTGCACAAACAAACACACACACACACAGAATTGCATACACACGAGTGTGCACATATGCACATACATGTGGTCAGTGCAGGAACATATTGACATAGTGACACATCCACACATGCTCATTCACATGCATGCATGCACACAGCTTATTGTAGAGGCCTCTGCATTGTGTCCCAGTGTTGTGACACACAGGAGAGCCTGTGGGTTATACTACAGCAATAATGAAGCCATAAAACAACATCCCTCCTTTTTCCCATGCCTCTTGCACACAGGGCCTATAAAAACACTACTGTGGGTCCTGCCCAACAGCCAACAATATGCTGCAGTTCTAAGTGTTTGTATGTTGTATTGTATGTGTGTATGTGTGTGCATGAATGCGTGTATGTGCATGTGTGTGTGTGTGTGTGTGTGTGTGTGTGTGCATGTGTGTGTGTTTGAATGAGTGTGTGTGTTTGTGTGTGTGTGTGCATGAATGCTTGTGTGTGTGCCTGTGTGTGTGTGGGTGTGTGTGTGCATGTGTTTAAATCAGAGTGTGTGTGTTTGCATGCGTTTGTGCATCTGTGTGTGTGTGTGTTTGCATGCGTGCGTGTATGTTTGGGGGGGGGGGGGGGGGGTGGCTTTCCTGAGCCTGTCGGCGGAGATTTAGGCAGTATGTTTGTAGTGAGTGTCTCATCACACACTGTGTTGGTACAGTACATCATCTCTGTGTGGAATAGCAGTCCAGCTAGCTCACACACATGTTGTTGCTAGGTTCCTCCCTAGAATCATCTTCTCCACTGTGTGCTACTGTGTGTGTGTAGGTGTGAATGTGTGAGGCTGTGTGTATGTGTGTGTGTGTGTGTGTGTAGACGTGAGTGTGTATGACATTGTGTGTGTGTGTGTGTGTGTGTGTGTGTGTGTGTGTATGTGTGTGTGTGTGTGTGTGTGTGTGTAGACGTGCGTATGACACTGTGTGTGTGTGCGTGTGTGTGTTAGAGGCAGAGGGTGCGTGTGGTGAGGAGAGTTGGGGATAGAGACACCCTCTCATCTAATTCATTTGGACACCTTCACAGCCCCCTGGGAAGGCTCCTATTGAGCACCATTCTGCTGGCGTTCTCCACAGACACCTCATCTTTCCATTCTGTCTTTTCCCAATGTCGCACGAACCAGAGCAAGAGCAAGGGTGGCGTGCATTCCACTGACAATGACAGCCCGCGTGTCCTTGTGCGTAGCACAGTAAATTGCATCATTGTCTGTGCATGTGTAAATTCATACAAGTCATTTTCTTACATGTGTGCATGTAGCTCGTTAAGAGCAAAAAAAGGCCAAAACAGAGCTGTGGTTTTGTAAACACGTGTGCAAACACTAGCGCTGTAGCCACGCCACAGTCGGCAGACTATTACAAATCAACTTTACATTCAGACACTTGCATAGTTGATGTGATGTCATTCCTGAAATTGGAAAAGATTACATTTTCTCTAAAAGGATCTGTCGAGAAGTTTTACATTATATGTCAGCCTTTCCTCTCTTACTTTGACAAAGTGTCTATAGCTTTTAATGCTTAATTTCGAATAGAAAGCATTCATCCAGAACAAACTCCAAACAGTAACACTTTTTATACTCTTTGCTTTAGTATGTTTATATGTTTTTTTTTTCCCGGTGGAAATGTTGGATTTTGCCTGTTGTTTGATGGTTTATGAAAAACTGGACATGTACATTTATCTTCTGTGATGTTTATAAAATTATGAAATTATGTTCTAATAAAACAAATTATTAAAAAAAAACTTTACATTCAGAATTAGTGATCTCTGCAGGGGCAGCCTGTCTGTGTGTCTGTCCACGAGCACTATTGCAGTCTCAACCCCATCTCTGTCATCTTCCCCGTGCTCTTTCTGTCCCTCCATCGTGCGGGCGGCCTCCTTAGACACTCGTTCTCCTTTTAATTCGCTCTGCCTCTTTCCGTCTGTCTTCCACAGAGCACTCTGTCTTAATCATCGCCGTCATCTCTGAGCAGGTGCCACTCTCCCCTCTCACGTATCCACCCCCCTCCATCCTCACCACCAACACCCCCCCCCCCCCCCCTACATTCTCCTCCTCCTCCCTCTCCTCCTCCTTCTATCTCTCTCCATCTGCCTCTCCTCTGGTGCTCATTCTGCCCCTCTTTCTATCTCTGACCTTCAGTCTCTCAAGCGCTCCTATGTGTAATCTCCCCCTCTCTCCCGGACTGGCCCGGCTGCCCTCCCATCCACCCCACTCTCCCACTTTCCCTCTCTCGTCCCTCGTTGCCTCCCTAACCTCCCCTCTCCTCACCTCTCCTCTCTTCTCCTCTCCTCTTCTCTCCTCTACTATCCTCTTATCTCCTCTCCTCTCCTCTCCTCTCCTCTCCTCTCTTCTCCCCTACTATCCTCTCCTCTTCTCTCCTCTACTATCCTCTACTATCCTCTTATCTCCTCTCCTCTCCTCTCCTCTTCTGTCCTCTCCTCTCCTCTCCTCTCCTCTCCTCTCCTCTCTTCTCCTCTCCTCTTCTCTCCTCTACTATCCTCTTATCTCCTCTCCTCTCCTCTCCTCTCCTCTCCTCTCCTCTCCTCTCCTCTCCTCTCCTCTCCTCTCCTCTCCTCTCCTCTCCTCTCCTCTCCTCTCCTCTCCTCTTCTCTCCTCTACTATCCTCTTATCTCCTCTCCTCTCCTGTCTCCATTCTTCTTCTCCTCACTCACTCACTCACTCTGTACAGCACTCCCCCAGCCTAACCCCCACCCCCACACAACCCCACTGCCCACATGCTGTTCCTCTGTCCATCTATTTGTGTCGTCACCCCCTCTCTGCCAGCCTGTCTCTCCACTTATCGTCACCCTCTCTTTCTGACCCCTTATTTGGCACCCGTCCTCATGGTGTTGCTGCTGCCGCCGCTGCCGCCTGCCTGCAAATTTTCTCTTTCCATCTGTCCACTCTCTCAGCTCTCAGCTTTTTGAATCTTCCAACCTTTCCTCTTCTCTGTCTCTGTCTGTATATCTCTCTGTCTCTGTCTCTGTCTGTCTCTCTCTCTGTCTCTCTCTCTCTCTCTCTCTTTTTCTCTCTGTCTGTCTTTGTCTAAAATGCACCTTCTCTCCTTGCCCTCCCCCACCCTACCCATGAGTGAGTTATGGCGTTCCCAGGCACAGGCAGCCCTGTTGCCTCTAAATAAACCTGCGGATGCTCTTCATTACGGGCATCATATCACATGCCTCTGGGAAATGGACTTTGATGGGTTCTGCCTGTGAACCGCCCCGATAAATACACCTGCCAATCAAACAAATGAGAGTGTTGGGGCCGCCTTTGATGGCCCTGCGTTCCCGCGCCAACACCCGGCGTCATTTGCCTTGTACACACATGCGATGCAGAAGGTGTTTGTGTTTTGGGAGCAGGAGGGGGGGGGGGCAATAGGTGAAGGAACGAGGTGATTGTATGAGCAAGGTGTCGAGTGTGCCGGTTCAGTGGCTGACAAAATGGAGACCAGCCGAGCGGTGCTTACGCGTGGCAGTCGGATGCCGGCGCGAGCAGCCACTCGACACAAGGTTCTGCTTCGCAAGCGGAGTGACGGCGAGGCCCACAACAGCGCCTGAGTCACATGACGCAGCTCTGCTAGCTGGGCTGCACATTGACATATGCATACAGAGGAGAAGGACGAGGGAGGGATGAGGGAGAGAACAGAGAGAAAAGAGCCATGAGGGAGAGAAGAGAGAGAGAGAGAAGAGAGGAATGAGAAAAATGGAGAGAGAGAAGAGAGACATGAGGGAAATGGAGGGAGCTGAGGGATAGACAGAAAAAAAGAAAGCAGGAAGGAATGATGGAAATAGAGAGAGGGAGGCTGAGGGATGGAGAAAACGATACAGAGACCAAGACTGTTCAACAAAGTGAGGGAGAGGGGAAGGAGAAGAGAGGAGAGAGAGAGAAGAGAGGAATGAGGAACATGGAGAGAGAAGAGAGAATGAGGGAAATGGAGAGAGAAGAGAGAATGAGGGAAATGGAGAGAGAAGAGAGGAATGAGGGAAATGGAAACTGTTCAACAAAGTGAGGGAGAGGGGGAGGGGAAGAGAGGAGAGGAGAGGAGAGGAGGAGAGAAAAATAATTGAATGAGAGCTTCAGTGAAAAGGTGTCAGTAAATAAGTCAGTATGAGGAGCGCAGTGAAGCAGTAAATCTAATGAATCTCTCCAAGACTTGCCTAATATCTCCTTTATCCCTTTATTGTGGCCTGGTGATTTGATGGATAAAAGAGTGCGGCTGGTGAATGCGATGAGGAGTATGCAGGGATGAAGACACACATACACAGATAGGCAGGGGAGGGATACAGGGAAGGTGCTTGTTAACAGGTGACCAGTTTTAATCATTCAGGTGTAATTGTGCTACCCATCTACTAACCATTTCTTTACCTAGGTGCCTCGTGCTTGTATGAGTGTGTAGGAGCCGTGTGTGTCTGAAGTGTCCCTGCCACGGGAAACTTAGCTAAGGCATATGTGTCTCCTTGTGTGTATGTGTGTAGTCTGTTTACTATGTCTTTCTCTCCGTTAGCTTATTATGTCCTCCTTTTGTAAGTCGCTTTGGATAAAAGCATCTGCTGAATGTAATGTAATGTAATGTAATGCTCTTTAACCCTGTGAGGCCCACTGTTGTAATATTATCAAATTTAATTCCACAAAAATAAACCTACACATTCTTTTTTCTTTTTAAAATCACATTTATATTACTAATAGGTCCTATTGTCCAGTTCTGCAACACTACTGGATGGTAGATTGTGTAAATAGGCTCAGTTACTTGGCCACAAAGTCATACGACCTGCGAACCTGCCTTGACGTACAACACCTTGTTTCACCTTGTCCATTGGATTGCATTGGATTTGATTTGGACAGCATTTAGGATTTGGAGCTCAAAACTGAAAATAAACACTGATTTCTGCATCATGTGCCTCCCACAACAAAATCTAAAAGGTTTAAAAACATTTTTGAAGTTTATTTTGTATGTTTGGGTCTCTGGGGGTTAAGGGAATAAATGGGATTCAGCAGTGCCTTTTCCCAGCACAATCGGGGCAGGGGAGGGAAGGCAGATATGATGAACTGCATGCCTGTGTGTACCTAGTGGTGAGGCAGACAACGAAGTGAGCTGACAGGACGGGTAAAGGAGCAGAATGGGCTTGCCAGCCTCCTGGGTCAGCTTATTGCCTCAGTGAGTGTTTGTGGGCAAACGATGGGCTTGCCTGGAGTGCTTGTTACACACAGGGGGCATATGGGAGTGGGGAAAGGGGGCAGGGGAGGGGAGGGGAGGGGGGTGGGGGGTTGATGTCGGGGGCCCTGGAGCCGTTCAGCAGGGCTCCAGCCTGGGCCGCCTCTCTCGCAGCGGAGGGCTCGGCGTGGTGCCCATCAGCGCGCGACATGAGCCCGCATCCTGGTGCAGTCCTGATGTGAGCCTCGCAGGGGGCTCCGCTGGCCAGGGCCAAGAGCGTGCCGTGCGGAGTGCAGAAGTCTGGGGGATGAAAACGTGGCCAGGCAGTCTCGCCCCCGCTCTCCATACCCAACCTGTTCTCTAATTGCCGCCCCTTGTGCCAACAGCGTGTTTTGGGCAGAAATCTAGCCGCCGCACTCTGGCCGGACCACCGCTGTTCTATGTGCTTCTAGGCTCATCGCACAAGATGTACTGTGGCTGTCCCCAGCTGTTTGCTGGGAATATTCCTGTTATGGCACGAAGGCTCTCCTCTGTTTTGTTTTTATGTGATGGCGTAATCGGAGGTTTGTTCATCATGTAGAGTAGCCATTTTAGTGAGGGTGACGGCCAGGTCAGCCAATTTACTGAAATGGATCGGCACACGCACGGGGATCTGCTACGCTTAAATAACGTCTGAGCCTGGAAGTTGGGTTAGATGAATGTACAAAACAAGCAGAATAAAATCAACATGGAAAGAAAAAAATCACTCAAATAAGCAATCATTTAAAATCAATCACGTTCATTACTCATTCATTACCTAGGTCTGTAGCTAACACTATTATGTGTGTGTGTGTGTGTGTGTGTGTGTGTGTGTGTGTGTGTGTGTGTGTGTGTGTGTGCCTCTGTTTTTGGAATGGGTTTATCTTGCAGCAGTTCAACGTGACTTGCTGATGTAGTGCTCTCCCAGCTCAGCTATGAGACATTGATTGCTGTGCTGAATGAAGAATTCTTTTATGTTGAATGAATACAGAAATATGTTTGACAAATTTAATAGCTCCCCTCTAACAGTCATCATACTGGTGAAAGGGAAAGAATATTACACAAATGAATCATACAGGGAAACTCACTGGAATAGAATAGAACATAATAGAACAGAATAGAATAGAATAGAATAGATAGAATGTAATAGAATAGAATAGAATAGAATAGAATAGAATAGAATAGAATAGAATAGAATAGAATAGAATAGAAAAGAATAGAATAGAACATGATAAAGTAGAATATAATAGAATAGAATAGAACATGATAGAATAGAATAGAATGGAATAGAATAGAATAGAATAGAATGGAATAGAATAGAATGGAATAGAACATGATAGAATAGAATAGAATAGAATAGAATAGAATAGAATAGAATAGAATAGAAATCCTTGTTGTCCACTCACATGGAAATTTGGCTTCCCAGCCATACATGATGTATCTTTCTGTATGAACTGTATGTATCTTTAAGACTTCACAAACATAAAGGTATAAAAGCCTTGTGTTCTGTGGGTTAGGATGCAAAAGGCAATGGACATGTGGGCTACTGCTACAACTGGTATAAAAATGTGAAGGTAATACATAGTCATTTGTTTAATGTGGTAGGAGAGGATGGAATAAAAGATCTATAAAAGGTATTTTGTAGCAGCTGTGGGCTACTGGTAAGGGCTACAGCCTTGAAACTGAGCGGTTGCTGGTTCCATCCCTGACCGGAGCTAACCCTGGTGTAATTCACTAATCCAGGAATTGGGATAAATGCAAAGAACCAGTTGCCCTTAAGGGATCAATAAAGCAAATAAACTTAACTTCAAACTGTTTCTTGTAGGCGAAGGAGCTTCACAAGCTCATGAAACAAGTATGAGAGAGGTGCTGCACTATTAATGCTGAGCTCCTCCTGGTGTTCTGCTGACCTCCAGTAGCTGCCTTGGGGCTTTCCATGTCATTTTGCTGGCTCTGATAAATATTTTTAATACCACCCTTTTGCTCCCAGCCCTTATGTTTTTTATAATGGGATGTACTCACACAAGAGAATATACTCTAGTATAATATACTGTATATACTAGAGTCATGTGCAACACCATCTCTTACGCTCTATATGCAATTTGAAGAATGCTCATGGAACCATGTGGAGGTTTTAGGTGTTCTGTTATAGCCTGGTAAACCCGCCCCTGGTACTTCATTTCATTTCGTGCAGAGGGTCTGGAACAGAGACCGTCAGAAACGATTTGCTGGAGGTGTGGACTCTGCTGAAGTTTTAAAAAAGTGCCTCTGCCTTTACCGAATCACTAACGCCTGGTCGTCATGTATGCAATTAGCCTACAGTACCTACGCACTACAATTCAAATGTAGCACACAAGGTCAACGTCACAGCTAACGAACACACCTTCTGTTCACTGATTGGACCGTACTTTCTGCGACTTGCCAAATGCTCCTCAAGAGACTCCGGTCCAGACCCTCTGCACGAAATGAAATGAAGTACGAGGGGCGGGTTTACCAGGCTAGTTCTGTTATACCCTTTCCATGGAGCTGGAAAAGTCCAGTTTCAGGAAGTAAAAGCCCTACTTATATTTGCTCCATGCAGTTACAATACCAGCTTATTTTAATTAGCACAACTTTTCTGCCAGGAAGATGAGCCAGTTGGTGAATCCACCATGTCCAGTGCAAAAGGGAGAACCAATACATGGCAGGAGTTATGCTGTCTGAAATTGAAGTTTCCGCACCTCTGCCTGTGCACGTGTAAGAAATGCTGGTGAGAGAAATTAGTCTGGCATTGTTTTTATACTGGTATTGTTTTACTGACTCTTTTTTAAGACCTGGAAATGATTGTGGTTCTCTTCCATTAGGTTAGCACAGCAAGGAGATCCTGAAATGCTGTTGTGAAAACACCTTTAGTTGATAAGTGCACCACAGTGTGGCTGAGGCCATGTGGGTCTGGAGCTTTGTGTGGACAAAGATCTTAGATTCTCCCTCAACACTCTCTGGTGTGGACTTATCTTAGGTTGCCTGCTACCTCCTCTTCAGTGTGAGTGTGATAGGATCCTAAACTGGGCTGTCTTTATTGTAGTGTATGCCATATATATATATATCTGTATTACACCTACCATAAAACTGATTTAAACTCCTTACACAGAGAGGCTGCTTCATCCTGTTTTAGCAGACAGTAATAAATTGTTCCTCCATTGTGTCTCTTTGCTCCTCTCCAGATCTTTAAATACGTGTAACATTGTATGGCATATAAATGTTCCTATTCAAAATTCTGTCCCTATATTCTCCTTTGTGCAACCCCAAGAGTGACTACAAAGACACAGACAGGCTGATGTAAGTGGGTCTTCATGGAGCTAGCTGATAACATCTGGCTCCTAGGACCCATAACCAGACAGTCAGCTCTGTTTAACAGGCACCCTGGGCTCTGTGCAACCTACTTTGAAAGAGGCAGGCAGCCAGGCTGGCTGGCTGGGAGGGCAGGCAGGCAGGCAGGCAGGCAGGCAGGCAGGCAGGCAGGCAAGCAGGCAGACAGCCTAGGGCCTTGCACGAGGCCCTCCGTCAGGCCTGTAAAGAAGCTCAGTGTGAGGCACGTCAAGGTGGTTATTTTGGATAGAGCAGGTCTGGCTGGCTGGCCCCCGAAGTACCCTCATCTGGTGTCTGTCTCAGCTTGCCTCGGCCTAGTGCCAAACAGCCACATCCTTAAGCCAATCAGATGCTGTGGACACACACACACACACACACACACACACACACACACACACACACACACACACACACACACACACACAAAAGCATATCTGGAGCAGTCAAAATTGAGGTGAAGCACAAGCATCTGACGAAGCCTGCTCTCAGAGCTTTATCTCACGCTGCTGTGCCAGCTTCCTCCCAATCCAATCAATGGAGTCGGCATTAAACATTTATTAAGACGTGCCATTTCCCATCTTTGCCCTCTTTTTTGTCAGTCTCCCTGACTTTGCAATTAGATATGACCAATGTGCAGGTTATAAAGCAAGATGAATAATCCATTGTCCAGTTACAGCTACATTTTTTCTTTTTAAAAGGAAAGATTTTCTGGTCTCACTGCAGTGCAAAACTCTGCCCCTATATCAACCATTGTGGGTTTGGACTCAATGGCTGTAATTGTTGGAGTCTTAATGAGGTTTAATGGGGTTGAGGTAGGTTTATAATATGCTCCATTGTTGCTGTGTTGTCTTTTCAATAGTCACTCTCGGCAACACTGCACCAATTTAATCTTATAGCCAACTAATTGCACTGCATTCATCTGTTTAACCATCGGAAATCTTCAGTGGAAGCAGCTGCCTTGGGTTAGGATGCTACCACCGGGAGAGTCGGGTTGGTTTTCTATATTGGGTTGCACCAGCCAGCAGTTATTGTGCTTTTGCAAGCATCAGTGCCTCCAGTGTGAGAGATATCTTGATTTTGGTTTGTTTATTACTGGCCAGTAGCCTTTCAGGGGGGAACTGTGTGATTCATATTCATTATGCATGTGAATTATCATAATTGTTTATGCATTTCAAGTATCCTTCTGATTTATAGCCATGCCTCATCAGTGCCCCTCTGGCCGAGTTGAGACATTGCAGGTAACTGTAGGTCATATTGGTTGGTTAAACAGACTTGGTTTGTGTGCCCAGATTGATTTTAATACACCTTGAGCTTTTCTGTTAATTTATAGACTGTATTCCTATACTCCGGAAGGTATTACACAATTGACTGTCCTTTAATTCTTACCCCTCTTTTCATAATACCACTCTTTTCTTCACTCAGACATATCTAAAGCTCTACGCATTCATTTCCAACCAGCACTGCACTGCCACTGTCCCATTTTGTTCTGATACTCCTCTTTTGCTGTAGCATCCTGTCTCATGTATCGAAATAAAGTAATGTATAATGCTCTCCTCCCTAGTGTTCTCTGTAAAAATGCAACTCACTGCACTGATCTCTGCCCTGGGACTGATGAGGTATTTGTGTTGTTGCTAGGGAATGTCTGCACTATTGAGGCACAGAGCTACTGGGCTGATTTGTGCTCTAGGTTCTTCTGTCAGCCTCACGATAACATTTATCATTCATGACAAGCCTCTCCACCATCCCCTTTCTGCTGCTCCGCAATCCGCTTTCAGTGCCTCGAATGCCCAAGGTTATATTTTTGTATTGTTTCATACTTTTTCGTTAGTTTTGTAGCGTTTGGTGTGTCTTTGTTTACACTGTGATCTGTAACTGTTTATATGTGTAGATGTGAGCTTGGCACTTGGAATTTGATAAAAGAGAAACAGGAAATGAATGCTGGATACAAAGTAATGACAAATTTTCAGCTTCTAAAATTAGGACCATGTTATAAAAACGGAACTGCTTGAAGTGAGGCTGTGGCACATTTTGACATTTTAATGTCTTAAAATTCTTTTTAACTCTGTAAAGTGGCAGATGAAACTGAGGGAGGGCATCTGCATTTGGCAGGAAGAAACCCCAAGGAGATCTATGGAGGCTGGAATCAGCTGTGAGCGCAGGTAGAGATTAGGCCAAAAAGTTATTTCCTCATTTACATCTTTCACTCGTTTTCCCAGGGAGAGAGGGAGGAAATGTGATTTATAGGGCAAGCAGGTGCTGAGAGAATGAAAGAGAGTGGCTGTTTATTCCCGTCGGTCCCTGTGTGTTTGTGTGTGCATTCGTGTGTCTGATTGTGCACGTGTGTGTACTGTATGTGTGTGTGTGTGTGTGTGTGTGTGTGTGTGTGTATGGTGTGTGTCTTCATGTGTCTTCAAGTGAGCGTGTATGCATGTGTGTATATGTGTCCCTGTGTGTGTGTGTGGGCCTGTGTGTTTGTGTGTGTTAGGCCAAACAACAATGCTGAAAGCTTCCCATTCTTTAAGTGACATGGTTTGGCACGACGTGTCATCACCTTTGAAATTCTGCTCAGAGGGAGGCCTACCGAGAGGAAAATCACAGTGTGGTTAAGGAAAGGGTTTCAGAGACACAGCCGACCACAGGAGTGAGCAATCGTTTTGTATGTCAAGATTGTGTTTGTACAAGTGCTGGTCCAACAAAAGCAGAGCGTAAAAGAATGAAATCCGCTTACATTTATTTACAACAGAGGACAGAGGAGATGGATACTAGCAATTACTGAACACGTTCCCCAGAGGGCTTTAATTGAGCGGGATTTAGGCAATGACTCTGTCGTGTACA
>CM050207.1:10122282-10127282 GCA_027475355.1 Coilia nasus
TGTGTGTGTGTGTGTGTGTGTGAGTGTGTGTGTGTGTATGTATGTTGTGGGTGCATGTGTATGCATGCATGTTGTGTGGGTGCGCGTGTGTGGGGACTGAAACTGGTTCTGCTGTGTGTGTGTGTGTGTGTGTGTGTGTGTGTGTGTGTGTGTGTGTGTGTGTGTGTGTGTGGGAGGGTGTGTGTGGCAGCTGTGTGGTAAGCAGGAGTCAAGTGTGCCATAATGAGGGAATAATGTTGACATCTCTCACATTCCCTCTCAAGGTGCTCTGCTCACATACCCTACACTACAACCTTACAGCCAGACAAACACATACAACACATATCGATCGCAAAGAGTTCAGTGGTTTGGATTTCAGATGTTTACATCACCCTGTCCTGGATGTGTGTGTGTGTGTGTGTGTGTGTGTGTGTGTGTGTGTGTGTGTGTGTGTGTGTGTGTGTGTGTGTGTGTGTGTGTGAGTGAGACTTTGGAGGCTGTGTTTGCTTACCTGACAGTGTTGCTGGTAGGGTATCATTTGCTGGGTGTTAATTATCCACCCTGGGTGTGACTGGTGCGCTGTATGGAGTCATTAACATGCCATTTCCCTTTGTCCTTTCTGTCCCACACTCATGGGCACACAGCACACACATGTAGAGTCACACACACACACACACACACACACGCACACACACACACATGTACAGTCACACACACACACACACACACACACACACACACACACACACACACACACGTAGAGTCACACACACACACATACACACATGTAGAGTCACACACACATGCACACACACACACACACACATGTAGACACACACATACACACACACATAAACGTTTATATCACTGTCTCAGAATGGCACTGACAGTAGAAGCGTGACTTTACAAGGGTTAGTGAAATTTAAAGTTTATTACACAAATTAGAGTTTAAAATGAAGACGAAAGAAAGAAAAAACTAAAAAGGCTTGTAAAGTCCACACACAAACTCTGTCTGCAGTAGTTCAGGCGCAGCTCTCAGACAGCTTCATGTGTCTTATTTTATTTTATTTTTTCACTCTGACGTCACGTACGACTGTGATGACAAAGTTAACATAGCGCAGCTGTGACGGTACAGAACGATGCCCTCTGACCTACGCCCTTTTTATAAGGCAAAAAACCCCAATCATGCTTCTGCAGGAGGAACAAGCAGTTAGATAATCATGCGCTCAAGGGTTGTCCTGAAAGAGAGACAGCGGATGGAAAGAAAGAGAAACAAAGCATAAACAAGGTCTAGATCTGCTTCAGTGGATACACATATTCAACTTTTCATGGGCTTTCTGGAGTAGGGGGGCAAAACTGTGCTTTTTCGAATGGCCAAGTGTGTGGCCTCCATGTCTTATCTGAGCCATTCACTACGCACACATTACACTTTTCTTCCGTTTAAGATAATCCCCTCAGGGAAAAGTACTGAGTTTCTACTGTCTAATATATTGCATCTGAATAATGCAGTTTTTAGACAGAACATCTTCTTGGTTCAGTTTCGCTGATATGTGTGTGCGATTATTTCTTTAGTCTAATCATTACCCTCTTTTTCCCTCTCAAATTCATGTGCCCACTGTGGGTCACACAGCCACACAAACCAGATGGCTGCATTCTCACTGGCTAGATGAAATTATATTCCAGCTCCCCTTAAATCATTTTCACTTTCTGTGTTGATCTAGATGAAGTTATGGTTCAGCCTAAAGCAAACACAATGGCATGTTGTGTCTGTTGATTAATCACCTACAGTACATGCATTTGCATGAGTGTACACCTTAGTATAGAATAGAATAGAATAGAATAGAATAGAAGAGAAGAGAAGAGAAGAGAAGAGAAGAGAAGAGAAGAGAAGAGAAGAGAAGAGAAGAGAAGAGAAGAGAAGAGAAGACAAGAGAAGAGAAGAGAAGAGAAGAGAAGAGAAGAGAATGCTTAGTATTGTCACTATACACATGTACCATGTACACTATACACATGCACAATGAGATTGAAAAGCCTTGAGAGAGAAAAGCCTAGCCTTGTCTATACCACGTGTTCCAATATTACACACATTTAGTACATACTGTATAGCAGAGATGCGTCCCCAGTGAGTTTCAAGTGAAGACATTTTACATCTATCATCAAGATAGATATAACTGTACTCAGAGGCACAAATGTATGTCTTTGAGTCGTCAAGGAAGAGGAGAGACTGGTGAGACGAATGAGAGCCTTCACTGGACTGACATTTGAGACAGGGAAGATGTCTCACTATTTAACAGAGCGGCCATGGTAGTCAAGGAGCCTCTCTGGGCAGGGAGCCATGGCGTCACACTCAGATGTCCTCACTCATTAGAAGGTGTGGAGCTGCTCTGGTTAAAATGCTGCAGTCTGCCCGCTCGCCATCTGGAACTGAGAAAGGCTCGGAGGAATGGACAGACTTAACCAGTATTTTAAATGTAAATCAAGTGAATGTTTTCATTTGCTTTATGTCAGCATGGAATATCAAGTGCAATCTTATGTGGGGACCATTTTTGTTTAATCCTAACATCTAGGTATACCCCCTAACATCTAGGTATACTTTGTGTGATTGTCAGTAGACCCTAGCAGAATGAACAGGTATGGCAGGGGAAGAGCAAGGAGAGAATGTCTACTAGTTCATCGATCGTAGTGTCATTCTTACCGACGGATCTCTACAGTATATAAATATATATAAACCTAAAATAGATTCTCCACATATACTTTGGCGGCCATTAATTTACCTGGGCGGACCGCCCGAAGTAGAGTCTGTGTGTGGGAAACACTGGAAAATCTTCTAGACCAGATTCATAATGCGACTATCTCTGCACAGTCCCACGCAGCAGTGTGGACGAGAGAGCACATCTCTGTGGACTGCTCAGCAGGCTTACATAAGAGCGTCTTTCTGCCTGAGAGACACACAGGCCTGGATGAGGCTAATGTCCCATGTTGGCCCTGAGGCCCACTAATGATTCATATGTTTGTGCCCATGTTGTTCCATGCCATCGGGTATTTCCAGAGGTTTGTGAATGCGATAAGTAGCCCTATAAATGCTTTCTTTGTCATTCTGTCGTTCATACAATCTCTTTTTCTTTCTCCCTTTCCCTCACTCTCTCTCTCGTTTTTTCTTTGTCTCGTTATCTCTGTTTCGCTCGCTCTCTCTGCCTTTCTGTGTCTCTCCCTTCTATGCTTCCCATTATGCTGCGCATCATGTGTGCTTATCCTGCGGGCTGGCAAGCATGCGTGTGTGTGTGGGAGTAAATGCAGATCAACACGGGCGATCCACCTCTCACACCCACCTCCATCCTCCACCCACTCCACTCCACTCCAGCCCTCTCCCTCTCCCTGCCTGTTTACCGGAGCCTCCGTCTCTGGTGTTCAGCTCCAATGTACACACTCCTACTCCCTCACAACACTCCCCACACACACCCCTAGTTTACCTACTCTCACCACAGCTTCTCTCTGGCCCCCCTTGGCTTGTTTGTTGTCTCTTCTCTATCTCCCCGACCCCTTGCGCTCTATCTCCACTTGATGCCCTGCTTTTCCTAGCCTGGTGAATCAGCCCCTCGTACCTCATTTCATTTTGTACGGAGGGTTTGGCATTGGTGCCCCTGACATTCAAGTATTCAGACCAAGCGAATCCGTCCAATCAGAGGGACTGTTTGTGAGCGGTGACGTTGACTTTGTGTGCTACATTTAAATTGTAGTGCCTAGGTAGGCTAATTGCATACGTGACGACCAGATGTTAGCGATTGGGTAAAGGCAGAGCCACTTGTTTTAAACTTCAGCAGAGTCCACACCTCCAGCAAGAAATCGTTTCTCAATGCAGCAAGGCCAGACCCTCTGTACAAAATGAAATGAAGTATGAGGGGCTGATTTACCAGGCCATTCTTCTCCCCTCTTTTCTGCTGTTCTCTTGTGTGCTTTTTTTCTGTCTCGTGTCCTCCAGCACAAAGAGTCCTTTTCAAACATGTCTCGTTCTTCTTTCTGTTTGTGTTTGCCTCTCCATGTCCTTCATCCGCTCGGCTCTCCGTGTTCCTCTGTTTTTGGGCTCTTTAGCCCTCGTGTCCTCGGCGCTCCTTGTCACCATTTTGGATACAGGCCACATCGCATCGCCCCTCCTCGCCTCGCCTCTTTCTCTTCTATCCTCCTCTCTTTTCCTCCTTTCCCCATGTGAAGTTCCATTAGGAGGTCTAGTCCAGATGGGATCACTTACACTCGGTGACACACACAGACGGTGCGGGGAGGCACTTAGTGCCATTCACCAGAGTGACAAGAGAGCTTCTGGTGCAGCCACCACTACAGTCTATCTAATATGCAGCCGTCAGCCACAGTTAAATATGCATGCCACCAAGAATACAACACAGATTAACGAGTGCATGGGCAGACACATGATAGGGACTGCATTGCATGCCAAAGTTGAGTACAGCATTGCACAGACATCTCTCAGGCCCTTTGAGAAGAGAGATGTCTTCTCTTGAGAAGAGATTCTGGCAAAGACTGCATCCCGCCCTTAAATTTAGGGCAGGCCACTGAAACCACATTACCCAACAGCTGCCACCCAGACAAAATCTTTGCCCAGACAAAAAACCTGCCTGTCCATTTATCTAAATCATGGTCGATTGTGAACTAAGGCGCTGTTGCAGTACAAATTGCAGTATATCACCAGCCAAGGGTATTCATTGATCTCAATCCAATAAATTCAGGAGAAATGCCACTCAGTTATAAATATGAACAAAAATGGAAATCCATAGTGAGAAAGCAGAGATGATTGTTATGGTTCATAGACTCAGCCCCCCCCACCCCACCCCCCACCCCCAACTCACCTAACAACCTAAAGAAATTGTTGGGCATAGTGTTAGTGGCACCAGATGCATTGCATATACCCAGTAGTACTACAGAGTTGGAAAGGAGGAGTTCCTCCTGTGTGTCTCATAATTCTCAAGAAATATGGTTGCTTACATTAAACAAGTTGACAGCACAGTATAATA
>CM050207.1:10132282-10217282 GCA_027475355.1 Coilia nasus
GCGTTAAAGAGTTAGAGATTGAGTCTCTATCAGTCAAACATGTCTGCTGTTTCCTCTCAACATATTTTTTCCCACTTTGTATCAACAGTGTGTCACAGTGACAACCTTGCAGGTGTTTTTTCTCTGATGTGAAAAGTGCTTTTGTTGGACACCCCCAGGAGGGGAATTACACCAATTAAACATTCCATTATTGATTCCACCTATTTATTCTGACAGTCTTTAAGCAAAAATAGAATGGAATATAGAGCTGTCTCTTTTTTTATGAAATCCCAGCCTAAGAGAGGGTGTTTCATCTCCTCAGAAAAGATGTTGAATTGCATGCATGATATTGCTGATATCTCTCCCTTTTCTTCCACAGCGCTGCCTTTCTCTCTCTCTCTCTCCCTCTCTCTCTCTCTCTCTCTCTCTCTCTCTCTCTCTCTCTCTCTCTCTCTCTCTCTCGGAGACACAGTTTTTTTTTTCTATTCGCTTTTGTTATCGTCAACAGGGTATGGCTCCCGCTCTCACCACCGCTCCAGCCACCCACTCTGTACTGCTCAACTGCTTGTTTTATCCTCAATCTCTCTATCAGTAACCCTCTCCCCCAGCACTGACCCGTCTGTACGACCGCGCGCTCAGAGGCTCGTCCTGCCCGCCGGCTCTTTGGCCTGCCCCTGCTCCAGTCTGACCACATCTCTCTTCCCTATCTCCCCTTTATATCTCTCCCTGTGTTGCTGCTCTCAATCACTGTCCCTCGCTATTCCTGTGTGGCTCTCTCTCGCTCTCTCATCTTCTTTGTCTCTCTCTCTTGCTCTCTCATCTTCTTTGTCTCTCTCTCTCTTTCTTTCTGTCTGTCTGTCTCTCGCTCTGTCATCTTCTTTGTCTCTCTCTCTCTCTTTATCTCTCCCACTCTCTTTCTCTCTGTCTCTCTCACTCTTTCTCCCTGTCTCTCTCTCTCTTTCTCGCTCTGTCATCTTCTTTGTCTCTCTCTCTCTCTCTTTCTCTCTCTCTGTCTCTCTCTCACGCTGTCATCTTCTTTGTCTCTCTCTCTCTCGCTCTGTCATCTTTTTTGTCTCTCTCTCTGTCTCTCGCTCTCTCTCTTACTGTCTCTCTCTCTTACTGTAATCTTCTTTGTCTCTCTCTCTCTCTCGCTCTCTCTCTCCCTCGCTCTCTCTCTTTCTCTCTCACTCTTTCTCCCTGTCTCTCTCTCTCTTGCTCTGTCATCTTCTTTCTCTCTCTCTCTCTCTTGCTCTGTCATCATCTTTGTCTCTCTCTCTCTGTCTCTGCCTCTCTCTCTCTCTCTCTCTCTCTCTTTCTCTCTCTCTCTCTTTCTCTCTCTCTGTCACTCTTTCTCCCTGAGACCCTCCTTGATCCTGTGCCTCCACTATCGTTGGCTGTGGTGCTCTGACCTGTTTCTCTCTTTGGCCACAGCGATCTAGACAGGGACTTTTGGAATAACAATGACAGCAGCACCGTGCAGCAGCAGAGGTGGAGCTCCTACCCGCCCAAAGAGTTCCTCCTAAACATGTCCCCCTATGCCCCCTACGGAGACCCCCGCCTCACGCCCAAGTGAGTCTCGGTCGCGGCTGGTAAGGGACCCCTTCTCTTCTGTGCAGGGCTGTAACGAAGGGGCGACCCCTTTGCATTCCAGCTGAGTGTGGAACAAACTCTCTAAACCCCACACACCCCCACACCCCACCTCATACCCCCCACACCCCCCAAAAACAGAAAACGCTCCCCACTGACTTATATATATTAAATATTTTCCCCTCATTCACTTACCCTCGGCATCCTTCTTACTTGCACCTTTACTGAACTAAAGGAATAAAATCCACGAAACGGCATGAAATACTCATGTACATAAACTAAGCACAAATGGGCAAACACATACTGTACACAGAAACCTCATTGAGTTTTAGATGTAATCCCCTAGTCATTGTACATTTTTGGTCACAAAGTGTGTCCACTGATCGCACCTGTGGATTAGATTAGATTAGATTAGATTCAACTTTATTGTCATTACACATGTATAAATACAGGTAACGAAATGTCGTTTAGCATCTAATCAGAAGTGCAAGAGCAGCAAGTGCGATATGTGCAGTATATACAATATAGACAGTAGTGAATTATGTACAATAAGTAGGGCAGTATGAACATGTGGGAGTACTTTGTTGTTAAACTTTGTGGGGGATATAAACAGATGTGCTATAAACAACTATATATAAACAGATGTGCTATAAACAACTATACAGTAGAGCTATTAATATATATGATGGGCTATGGACAAGTATACAGTTATGCTATAAATATATAAGTTAGTAAATATGCAATGTATGAACAATATGTACAAGATATATACCAGATGAACTATAACACAGAGATATACAGGAGATATACAGTATTGACAATATACATTTTTGTTTTGGGGTGGAGTGCCAATGGATGTGGGGATTGGGTAAAGTTCACTGACATTGGGAGAGATGGAGAGGTGAAGAGGGACGGGGCGTGGAGGTAGTGGTAGTGGTGTCATGGTAGGGGGAGAGAGTGGTGGCGTAGTAGGAGGACAAGGAGGTTCAGCGGGGGGTAGAGTTCAGGGGGTGTGAGTGGTGGCATGGAGGGGGGGGCATGGTAGGGGGCGAGAGCATCCTGACCACCTGCGCCACAGCTCAGCATGGGAGCTGCGTAGTGGCCTAGTGTGAGGACATGGAGGTTCAGCGGGGGGTAGAGTTCAGCAGGGAAACAGCTGTAGGAAAGAAACTGTTCCTAAACCTGCTGGTTTTAGTCCGAAGGCTCCTGAAGCGCCTTCTGGAGGGGAGGAGCTGGAAAAGTCTATGATTGGGGTGCGAGGGGTCCTTCAGGATGCTACGAGCCCTGCGTAGGCACCGCTTTCTCTGGACATCCTCGATGGCAGGTAGTGGGGTCCCTGTGATGCGTTGGGCGGTTTTCAAAACAGAGTCATTACAGGCTCTGATTATGCTTCCTGAAGGGTGATTCCAGCATCCTCTTCCCCTCCTGATGGCACACAGCGACGGGTAATTTAAACAGGCCGCTGAGCAGAGCCTTCCCTTTAGTCATTCTCGCGCACACACACACACACGGGCCTACAGTAACTGCCGCTCTTCTGCCCGATCGATTCTTTATTTCAGAGCTGTCGCCAGACTTATCAGCAGTCTGGGCACAAACACTTGGCTCTGGCAGTGCAGAGGGAGTGGGGGGGGGGGGGGGGGGGGGTGCTCCACAGGGCGAGCAGCAGCACCTCGGTGTGCTTTCTGTCCCCACTATCTCATCCTTGGGGACACGGCGCAAGTCCAAAGGAGGCTGGTGGGGTGAGCCGAGTCACGCACCACCTCACGTTTTAATTGCTTAATTGGAGTCATTATCTGGAAAGAGAGTAGCCTCTCGCTGCTTTCCCAGGATAAATCAGCCGCTAATTGAATGGAGACAGTAATAGATGCACAAGTCTGGCATGCCGCGACTGAATCAGCCCACTTTTTTCTCTCTCTCTCGTTCTCTCTCTCTCTCTCTCTTTCCCTCTCTCTTTCTCTCTGTCTCTCTGTGCCACATGCGGTCGGCCCGCACACTCGCCGTTCCATAGCAGCATCGCGGCCCACACACAGACAACCAGCTATACGGAGGCAAAACTGTGTCAAAGTACAGAAGCCCGAGACATACTTCTCATCTCCCACTTTCCTACCCTGCCCAGCCCAACCCTACCCCACTCTACTCTCTCCTACCCACACCCACCTGAACCCACTTCCTCCCACTTGTCCCACTTAAGCAGTATTTCAAAATTAGAGGCCCCTGTTCCCTACAGCCCTGCCAGCACACTAACCCCTTAACCCGCAGCCTATCACTGCCCGCCCATGGGTGCAGCCATGGAGACGGACAACCCTCCAAGAGTCCCTAGCCCAGCATAGCCTACCATGCTAATTTAATCCCTAAAGTCCCCTTACTTAACAACACTTACTGTACCTAGGAACCCACCTCCTTTAGTCGAAAGTGCTCAGCTTACTGAATTCTAGAGGGTTGACCGTTGAACGTGGTTATTGTGTTCTTGTGGTCTTTCTTCTTATTTCTATTTGTGGTGGTCGTGACATGTTGTGTAGTGTTTCTTTTTCGCCTTCCGTCATGCATCACTTTCACTATGTTGACTGGCTGTACCTTTCTTTGAGCACAAATGCAATTATATGACTGAGTGGCTTCATGACTATGTACATATTGTACATATTATTATCGCATCCAGTGGAGTGCAAAATTCTGACATGTGAGATTTGCAGTTAGTGATTTTTTTCCTAACTTTATTTGTATCACAAACATTTATTTAATTCATTATGATTTGTTTAATTTAATTAATCTCCCCAAGTTTTGAGGTTATTCTTCAAAGGTTATGTTTACATTTTAACCATTAGGACCTCATGCACAAATGAGGTGCAACATTTCGGTGTCTACTGGAAATGAAACTTAAAGGTGAGAGATTAAAGAATACTAATTAAGTTTGTGCAAATTACAAGAGTACAAGAGTCCATGTAGCTACCATAGTGTTAAAATGGAATCTACAGATTTGTAAGACTCTTTTGTGGTCCTGAAATAGTTGTTGAAATAACATTTTTTAAATCTTTTACCAGATATTTAGTTCCTCTGCTCTCTGGCTATTTTCTAAAATACCTTACTAGTTATTTGCTGCATTAAAAGTAGCTACAGAATGGCACTGATGAAGTCAAGATGTGCTGCTTTCTTCTCTGGGTGACTGTGCTCTGTGTGGTGACTCTGGTTGTGCCCGTGCTGTCTGCTGTTGTCAGTGGCCAGAGCTGTCTCTGTATTGACCAGGCGTCTGGGTCTGGGTTACGTGGGAGAGGGACGATTGCTATTCAACTGCAGTTTGAGAAGCAGAGAACACGCAGCAAACACAGTGTGAATAGGCTAATTAATCTGCAATTTAAGGAAATTAAAAAATGAAATCAGGAAAAGAAAAAGATGGAGAACTGAATCGGTACTGCTTGCGGTTGCCATGGATGCTTCGGTGCGACCTGCAATCATTTCTTAGGCCTTTTTTGTATTCCCTGCACTCAAAGGCTTCATGGAGTGACCCTGTTCTTAGGTGTGCCATTAAAAGGCTGGTCATTCAGGCGCCCACAGCTCACCTGTAGCACTTGCTTCTTTCTTCTCCTCCTGCATGCTGGTAGACAGTGAATGGCACTCTCCCTCCCAGCTAACTCAGCACCAACCTCCAGCAACCCCCTTGACCCGCTGGATCCTCTTGGCTCCTGCACCTGTGCACTTAAGAGAAAAAAAAAGAGCTGTGACAGGACTGAAAGAAGTCCCACCACCCCTTCTCCTGCTCCCGCACCACTGCTTGAATGTGAAGGTTCCACCTGTGAGGCGGCTCACAAACAACACTAACTACTCTGTCTCTGTCGCTGTCTCCTCCTTGCTCTCTTTCTCCCTACCTCTCTCTTTCTCTCTCTCTCTCTCTGTCCCCTTTTCTATCCCCCCCCCTGTCTCTGTATCTCTTTCTCTCTGCCTGTCTTCTCGCAGTGGGACAGTGGAGAAAGGGGAGGCGGGAGGGGGAGGGTCGGGGAGGGGGCCCGGGCCCGGGCGCAGTGACAGCGTAAAGAGCATGATGGCAGGGGGCGGCAAGGCCGGCAAATGGCAGACGGTCCAGAGCCACCTGCACTCCGGAGGCCTGAGGTCCAGCAAGTGAGTGGCAGGGCTTAATAGCTGGGATTGCATGGAGACATCCAGCACAGAAACCAGACCAGTGGGGAGGTAGCAAGGGAGTCACTCTGGGATCCTTAGAGAAAAATGAATGGAGGTAGAGACCGCAGGGCGACATATTTGCGGAGAATGAAAACGGATAAGAATGAGAGCAATGCTTTTGCAAGCAAAACGTAGCAAAATAAATATAGCCATGATATATAGTAGAGATACACTGGTGTACCGGTGTTATATGCCCCTCCTATTCACTTTGGGTTGTTCTATACAAGCATGTCAAAGCAAAGGAGCTCAGATAATTGCATTCACTGAATATGCATTGGAAATATACACCTGAGACACCTGAAATGTAGCATTCCTGTTGTATTTTTTCTGTTAATTCTGGGTTTCAGATTTTTCTGTGCACAGCTTTTTTTTTTATAGTTTTACAGTATTAAAGACCCGTTTGTGGCCCATCTCTGTTATCATTTCTCCTTCACCCCATGAGCACTTTCCCACTCTCATGTGTCTCTTCTGTCCACATGCACACACATTCTACATCTATAATTGCTTTTCTATTTTGGGCCAGTTAGGAGCTCCTCGCTCTTCCCAGGATTTTCGCACCTTCCGGTGTGCCTCTTAAGCCAGTCCTCTCTCCACTCATTTGGGCTTTGCCTTACATACTGGGCTCCCAAGGTCCTTCAATTAACAGGCGGCAGGCGCGGGGTGCGCAGAAATCCCTCACGGATCCTAAATTGACAGGCCAGGGTCACAGCAAGAAATTCATCACGAAATTATTTGTACTCAAGGCGAGCGTTCAGTCAGAATAGCAAATTTCTTCTTTTTTTTTTTTTTTGTTTGAATATGGTGGAGGAGAGGTGACCCTGAAAAAAAGAAGCTATGAGGCTGAAAAATTTAAAGCTGAATAAAACTCGATCTGAATTTTGAAGCGACATTGATCAGGTAGAAGTTATTTTTGGCCTTGGAAAAAGCTTGAAATTCTTTCAGTTTTTCATATGTTTGCCTCATTTGAAAGTCCTCTACAGAGTGTAAGGCAAAGCCGACAGTCACAGCTCAGTCCTAACACAAACAGGAAATAAACTAGTGACCGAACATGCTTGGCAGGTGGCTGAGATAGCCTCGGTATATCTGTGTGTGTTGAGAGTGGTTTGTGTCTCTGTCTTCCTTTCTGTCCTTGTCTCCATCATTTCTTAATTCGCCTCATCCCCCCCCTGCAATGTCCTCCCCTCATCACACCACCATTAACCGTGTGCGTTTCCATTCACCCTGTCCCAGTCTTAGTTTTGTATTCTTTATTTTTTGACCCTTTTTTCCCCTCCTGTCCATACAAGAGCAGTAAAATGTGGAGCAGCTTATCTGTTAGAAAGGAGAGTCAGCAATTTATGTGTGCTTGACCTTATGTCTTGGGAAGCTCTAACTCTGTCACCATGAAATGTAGTGAGTGATTGAGCGTCAACCAGAGGTGCTGTCTGCATTTTGAGCAAATCTGCAAACACCTGTCTGAATATTGAGGATGTTCGATGTATACTGTTGGTGAGAAGGTTGCTTTCGAGCAATGTGACGACAGGCAAACACGGCAGCTCGTCAAGTGCTATAGTCTCGCCGAATCACTGTTTGCCTGCGAGGCCTATTTTGGAGTCAATTACATGTTGCCAGTCACACCGCCAGATTCATTATAACTTCCATGCGCACTAACATTAACAAAGCCGAGTTATGCATTTTTAATGGCCATGTGCATCTGTCACAGAATCATCATCCGTACCATCACCATCGTACAGTGTGTGCATGGGGGACAAAAACGTGTGTGGGTGTATGTGTGTGTGTGTACGTGCGTACGTGTGTGCGTGCGTGCGTGCGTGCGTGCGTGCGTGCGTGTGTGTGTATGTCTGTGTGCGTGCGTGTGTGTGTGCACGTGTGTGTGGCATGTGAATGTATGTGTGTGTGTGTGTAGTGAGGGAAGGGTGGGTTGAAAGAGTGGCCTAAGAATTATTACTGGCATTAATCCAGTCCTCCGCCAACAAATGGCCTCGTCTAAGACGCCTCCCCTGAGCACTCAACAAGATCTACAATGGCAGGGCAAAGCAAAGAGTGTTTCCAGCCCAGTACCAGCACAGTAAATCCTCTGGTCAGACGCTGGAACCCAAACTGACGGAGTTCGGCTCAGGTCTACAGTTAACAGAACTGACAGGGCAAGGCAAAAAAAGACAGAACCTGGAGCTATCAAACTGAGAGAGACACAGAGGGAGGGGGGGGGGGGTGAGAGAGAGGCAGAGGGAGAGAGAGAAACACAGGGGGATACGAAGACTGGGACAGTTTAGAAAAAAATACTGAGGAAGACAGGAAAAATGGATGTCTAAAGGGAATGTGACATGGGTAAGTGCAATGTAGGGACAGCCAGGGCAGCCTATTAGTCAGTGAGTGCTGTTTTAGAAAGCTAGAAACTATTACACAGACATACAGCCATGCATGTGAATGTATACGCATAAGCTGTCATGATCTTTAGATGATATAGGATCTGGTTGGTTTTGACCTAAAGAATAGAGTGACAGAGAATCCAACCAAGATTCTTGAGATTAGGAGCTAAGTTGTAAGCAACTGGACTTTTTTTTGAAGGTTGAAGACATTTCACCGTCCATCCAAAAGGCTTCTTCAGTTCTGGCCTGATGATGGGCAACCAGGAGCTACATCTCTGGACCACTGGAGGTGGAGCTGTTGACCACTCACCCTTGTGAATTGTAGTGAGAGTGGTTGTGGTTACAGGATCCAGAGGATGAGACCATAGTGACTTTCACTCCAATTCACAACTTGGGTAATTCATGTGACCCTTCTGTCACATGATGAGGGCCGTGGTTTACAGCTCCAGTGGTCCAGAGATTTAGCTCTTTGTTCCCCATCGTCAGGCCGAAACCGAAGAAGCCTTTTGGATGAACGGTAACATGTCTTCAAGCTCCAAAAAAAAGTCCAGTTGCTTACAACTTAGCTGCTTTGACTACCATGACCTGGATGAAAGAGAATCTCCACAGACATTCTCGAGAAGCATGAGGCTTCCACTGATGGTCCCTGTGTTCTGCCTGACTTTGCTCTGTTTCTCTCTTTCTCCTTCACGTCATTCCCCCCGAATCTCTCCTCATTAATGGATGTCTCTGACTGGTTCTTCTCATTCTTACCCTCCTTGTTCTACACTGTGTGCACATGTGTGTCTTCTCCGGTTATCTCTTCTCTCCCTCCATGTGTCATCACTCACTTTTGACACCCGCCACCCCCCCCCCCCACCTTCCCGAGTGCCCGTATCATTCTTCTCACTTTTTCAATTCCTCCTCTCTTCTTCCATTTTGATCACTCCATCTCCTTTCCTGCCGCCACCATTACCCTCATCACGTCTCTGCCTTTTTCTGTCCACTGCTCCCACCATCTCACCCCCATTTGTGGTCTTTTCATCTCCCTGCTCCCCCCTCCACCATCCCTGCCCTCCATCTCCCATCTGTCCTCCCCCCACCCCACCCCTGTCATCACACTCTGGCTTCTCCATTCCTCTCTCCTCCATCTCGGGCAGCTTTGGGGACCCCTCCCTGTCCTCTGCCTCCACCCTGGAGCACATCCCTTCCTCGGCCGCCCGCCCACGGCCCCTGGTGAGGCAGCAGAGCCTCCAGCAGCCCCTAACCCACCAGCCTCCGCCGGGCCCCAACGACCCCCCAGCGACGTCACAGAGCCTGGGCCAGCTTCACACGGGGCCGGGCGGCGGGGGGCACCGGGGAGGTCCGCGGGGGGTGCGTGGTAGTCCGGCTGGAGCGGGGGCCTCACGGTACAGGGGTGGCGGAGGAGGAGGGAGGTCTCGCTCCAACCCGGGCAGCGTGGACCACGTGATGGGCCAGATTCGCCGGAGGGGCCTGGACGTCAAGTCGTTCCTGTGAGTACAGATCTGTTTTCCGTCCCCCAGTTATTCTCGTAACTCGGTGCAGTTCTCGCCTGCTGTGTAGTCCTTGGTGTTGTTCCATTTCTCTGTTTCCTTATTTCCTCTATGTTATTTCCCTGCCAATGAGTTGTAAGTGTCAGCTCTGCTGGCTGTAAGCTATCAGGCAGCCGTTTGCCATGATTAAATAATTAGCATGTGCTTGTGATTGTTATCTCTGTAATGTCTCATTCACACCATTCGCTGGCTTGTCTGTCTCTACCTGTTAGCAGCGGTTGGGTTCTGTTAGCTGCTTCGGCTCAGTCTCCTATTCGTTACGCCTGGTTATGCCCTCCGCATCCATGCACCCTTCTGTCCCCGCCTCCTCCGTGTGTCCATCTGCCTGGGTTCAGTGTGTCTTTACCACTGACACCTGCCCACTCCAGGGTAGGAAAAGGCCCAGGGCGAGGGGATTAGTGTGTGTGTGTGTGTGTGTGTTTGTGTGTGTGTGTGTGTGTGTGTATGTGCGCCTCTGTGTGTGTATGCACCTGTGCAAAAGAACGTTCATGCCAAAGCATTTGTGAGGGAGTGCATAGATCTACATACACTAAAAGTTTGGACATACCTTCCACCATTCAATGCATTTTCTTTATTTTCATGACTAGAATATAAGACATTTTTTAAGTTATTTCACACTTTTTTGTTAAAGGTGTACTTCCACGAGAAACCGTTTAGTACTTGCTCTTTTGAAATATGATAGGTCACTCCAAGTTCATTGACAAATGGTCAGGAAGCGACTGTGCTTGTGCCATTTCTCCTTCCTCTTTGGATTCAGGATCAAACACATAAGGCTATATCTCCGAAGACATTCTGTGTGCAGTTTTAGCGCTGTCAAGTTGACTTTTCCCCTTTACCTTACTCTGCTATCAAGTTGACTGTGGGGCAAAGGAAGCTGCAGGGAGCGTGTCACGCCTCTGGTGAAATCGTGTCGTTCTTCCGGCCCCACCCCCTCCACCAAACTAAAACAGCCCGAAACAGAAGCAGTAGAACATTTTTTTTCATCAAAACCAGCGCACAGGGCAATTATTAATACTAGAGAACACCGCAAAATTAATGAAAACACAATGGAAATACACCTTTAAGTACATAATTACCTCAGGAGGTTATGTTTTTGCCAGTATTGGTTTGTTTGTTTGTCTGTCCGTTAGTTTGTTTGTTTGTTAATAGCGTAACTCAGAAAGTTCTGGACAGATTTCCACGAAATTTTCAGGATAGATCAGAAGTTGGCTAACTTACAACTGATTCGTTTTTGGTGGTGAGCTGGTCACCATCTGGATTTTTTTAAAGGATTCTTCACTATTGCGAGTGAAGAGAATAGGAGCTAAGTTTGGACATTTGGACATTTTGGACATTTTTGCTCCTAACTCTACAAATAATGCTCAGAATGCTCGTTTACCCATCATACATGTGTTCATTCACAGTTTTAATGCTTTCAGTGAGAATCTACAATGTAAATATTCATGAAAATAAAGAAAACGCATTAAGTGAGAAGGTGTGTCCAAACTTTTGGCCTGTACTGTATATATATAGCAAATAATCCAAATAATTTGTGCCATGAGCCTTTTTCTGGGGAGACTGGACCGTATTTCCGGGGCCGGCCAGCCAGTCGCAGGAACGGGGGGGGGGGGGGGGCGAGGGGGGAGTGAGGAAGGGTGGCTGTGTGACTCTGATGAGCTGGTGACCCCACGACACGGCAGGGACGGTGCAGGCAGCCGTTGATTTATCACACTAATGGATTCACTCCATGGTGTCGTGACGGGAGGGCCAGCACAGCACAGCACAGTACAGCACAACACACGGACATGCTCCTTGCTGGAGCTGAGCCTCTCTCTCTCTTTCTACCCAACTCCCCCCTCCGCCTCGCACACAGCCCTGACCCTGCTGACATTGTGGCGTGGTCACCACAAAAGACAAATCCAATATGCAGTGACCTCCGTTAAATCAATCAACACAAGAAGCCAACCTGACACACACACACAAAAACGGCGATGGGTTTTAAGCGACAGAGACAGGCAAGGTAACAGGCTTAGCGCGAGGGCGGCAATAAAAAAAAGTGTGGTGGAAAAGGCGAAAAGCGCAAGCAGAAACAGCCGCTGTAAAGATATATGGTGATGTGTGGGGTTGGGAGTTGGTCAGATGTGTAATTGGATTGAGTGGTGCTGTTGTGTTGCTCATCTCTGCACCAGATCACAGCGCACTACTCCAGGAAGTGTTTTTATCCAAGTGCATCGTTTAGTGTGTTGCTGGTAAACGGCTAGGGAATGGGTATTGCCTCATATGGCAGACAGCCTGAGGGAAGCACGGTAGCTAACACATAGACATACACACACACACACTTACACACACACACTTACACACATCCACAGTCAGTGTGCGTTTATCAGCGCCTGGTGTCGGGTATACTGCACACAGTGAAAGCTGAGGCAAGTGACTAACACACTAACACACTAAGTAAGCTAACACACACACACACACACACACACACACACACACACACACACACACACACACACACACACACACACACACAAACACACACACACACACACACACACGCACACAAACACACACACACAAACACACACACACACACGCACACACACACACACACACACAAACACACACACACACACACACACACACACACACACACAAACACACACACACACACACACAAACACACAAATACACAAATACACACACACACACACACACACACACACACAAATACACACACACACACACACACACACACACACACACATACAGGTATACTGCGCATGATTAGGTCTGAGAGAAGTGCAGTAGCTTACACACACACACACACACACACACACACACACACACACACACACACACACACACACACACACACACGGGTACACTGCGCATGATGAAGGTGAGGATCAGAGGCTAAGCAGCGGTATGTAGAGGATCTTAGCAGGTTAACTCCACACAGCATTGATCTGCTGTCCTGAGCATCATTACCCTCAGGATGGACTGTCACTGTAAGGCAGGAGGGCGAGGGAGCCCAGGCAGGGCGGAGGCTGGGGGGCTGGGGGGGGTGGGGTGGAGGCTGAGGGGCTGGAGGCTGAGGGGGATCCAGTGAAGGGGCCGAGTGAACCATGGAGGCCTAAGGAAAGAGGGAGAGAGACAGTGCTTGTGTGTGTGTGTGTGGGCAGGGTGGAAAGCAGCAAAACACTGTGTGTGTGCGTGCGTGCCTGTGTGTGTGTGTGTGTGTGTGTGTGTGTGTGTGTGTGCGTGTGTGTGCGTGTGTGTATGTGTGCGTGTGGGGGTGGGGGGGTGGGCAGGAAAACACTATGTGTGTGTGTGTGTGTATGTGTGACTGTGTGTGTGTGTGTGTGTGTGGGGGGGGGGGGGGGGGGGGGGGGTGCAGCATGATGGGCAGGAACACAATGTTTGGGGTGGGGGTTGGGGTTTCGGGGATTGCGGTTTGGGAAGAAAACTGCTGAAAGGGCCCCAGAACAGACATGCGCCATTGTGAATGTTTCAGTATGACTCAGGGAAGCTGAAGTGACAAACGTGGTATGGTGGGTGCGGTGCGGTGCGGTTGGGTGGCCCTGCTGGTTCCCTGTGCGTGATCTGAATGCCTAATCACCGCTTTTACATTAAGGCTGTCACACGGTGTTCACGCACGCCTGTCGATGCCATTACGCGTCGCTGCCACTTATCTAGAGGTGAGGCGTTAGACGTGTCCTGGTTTTTGTGTTTGGATAAAAAAAAGTGCAAAGAGCTTCTCAAGGAAATGTCCTCGTTAGTAGTATCACTGCCCTACCCTGGTAAACCAGCCCCTCGTACTTCATTTCATTTTGTACAGAGGGTCTGGACCAGACACCGTCAGAAACGATTTCTTCCTGGAGGTGTGGACTCTGCTGAAGTTTAAAACAAGCCTCTGCCTTTACCCAGTCGCTAACGCCTTGTTGTCACGTATGCAATTAGCCTGCCTACGCACTACAATTCAAATTAGTGCACAAGGTCAACGTCACCGCTAATGAACACACCCTCTGTTCGCTGATTGGATCGGTCTTGCTGGGGCCGACTAAATGACCCTGAAGAGATTCCGGCCAAGACCCTCTGCACAAAATGAAATGAAGTACGAGGGGTGGGTTTACCAGGCTATCACTGCCCTGCGTAGAGACTTTTTGTTGAGATTTGTATAGCGTATGGACGGAAAAAACAGAACGGACTGGTGAAGAGCGTGCTGTATGTGACATTCTCCTCTTCCTTCTCCTCGGCTTGCCAGACTTCCCTGGAAGACTGTAAATAAGCTGTTCTTCCAGGAGACCCACCCCCCCCTTTCTCTGTCTATCTCTCTCACACACACACACACATAAACACAACAGCACACACAGGAGCACACACACAGAAACACACAGACACACAAAAAACACACACACACACATACACACACATACACCCACCACACACACACACAGAACCACACAGACACACACAAAAAATACCGCCCAACACACACACACATACACACACATCCACCCACCACACACACACACACACACACACACACACTGCCATCATCACTCCCTCTCTCTACAAGGCCTTCAGGCCACAGTGGTCCCAGCGGAGGAGCCTGTTAGAGGAGAGGAGGCCTTGGGCAGGATGCACAGCTCTCCTTCAAGTCTCCTGAAGGGTCTCCTGGTTCTCCACCGGGCACGGCAGTAGCAGGCCCTGTCAAACAAAGGCATGAATAATGACTTTGGGGGATGGTCTGTAGAGCACTCACATCAGAATCACCTTTTGGTTGAGGTCATGGTGTGCAATCAATGCACAGTGTGTGTTTGTGTGTGTGTCTGTGTAAGTGTGTGTGTGTGTGTACCTGTGTTTGTGTGCGTGTGTGTGTCTGTGTAAGTGTGTGTGTGCGTGTGTGTACCTGTGTTTGTGTGTGTGTGTGTGTGTGTCTGTGTAAATGTGTGTGTGTCTGTGTTTCTGTGTGTGTGTGTGTGTACCTGTTTGTGTGTGTGTGTGTGTACCTGTATTTGTGTGTGTGTGTCTATGTAATTGTGTGTGTACCTGTGTTTGTGTGTCTGTCAGTGGGTTTACATGGCAGTGTAATAATTTGAATTATTGGCTTAATTTGACTAATAGTTTTCATGTAAACACCGTAATTCGACTAGAAATCAGACAACCATAGTCGTTAACACCCCAAGATAACTCGATTGTTAATCGAATCAGGGGTGCATGTATACGGTCAACCGGATTGGGGTTAGGACTTTGTGTTCTGCGCATGCTTGTAACCCCCGCCTGTATCATTTGTCGGCGGGGCCTTTCCTCAGCAATAAGCAAAACTCCATTGGTGGTTTTTTTCTCAGATGCGGGTGGATGTTTTACATTATATTCCTATGATACAGGGTTTTTTTTAAAAAAGGTCCTGGGCGCTTTTCAAAACGCTGCCGCTTCCCTCCTTCCCTGGGTGGAGAAAGTCTTTACTCTCTAAGATAAAGCGTCCTACGTCAAGTGTTTGTTTTAACGTGATAAATTAATGTGATAATGTGTGCTTGGTGTCGTTGGAAAGCTGAGATTATGTACTTTCTTCTGATGTGTGTGCCTTATCTATCCGATCACGGGTTCGTGAGTAATTTCATCGAGAGTAATGTCTGTGCAAAGCGCTAATATGATAGATTTTGGCGATTTTTTTAATACTAATATCTCGCCGATACTTGATCACAAAAATAAGCGGGAGGTCACGTTGTAAAGCCTTGGTTCTGCAGTTTTGTTTGCTATGAGTGCCATATCACTACGATGTACCGTTCCAAAGTAATTCAACAGAGAAGAATAGGTGTACATTTGCCCGCACTTTGCGGGCGTCGGGCCCATAGGGTTAAAAAAACTGCCTATCGTACCGGGGTACTAGGTGCTTTCGGCCAATGATTCGAGCTACTCACTGCCATGTATACTCTGACAGCTGCAGTTGCCCCCCTGCAGAGGGTAGTCGAATTAAAGCTATAATCGAGTTATTTGCCATCATGTAACCGCACTGTGTGTGTGTCTGTGTAAGTGTGTGTGTGTGTACCTGTGTTTGTGTGTGTGTGTGTGTGTGTGTGTGTGTGTGTGTGTGTGTCTGTGTAAGTGTGTGTGTGTGTATCTGTGTTTGTGTGTGTGTGTGTGTGTGTGTGTGTCTGTGTAAGTGTGTGTGTGTGTACCTGTGTTTGTGTGTGTGTGCGTCTGTGTAAGTGTGTGTATGTGTGTGTGTGTGTACCTGTGTTTGTGTGTTTGTGCGGTGTGATGTAATGGCCCTCAAGTGGCCCTTGTCTTAAGGGCCAGTGTTATTGATCTGCCACTCTAGGCGATCTTAATGCCTCCCCAGTGTGGCTGTGCTTTTTAAGGGCTACCTTGTTCTAGCTGCTTTACATGTTCATCTGCCAATAAAGCTCCTCGGTGTGTAAATCAAGGCCGGGGAAAGGTAGATCGAGAGACAGTGAGAAAGAGGGAGTGGTAAAGGGAGAGAGAGAGAGAGAGAGAGAGAGAGAGAGAGAGAGAGATGGAGAGAGAGACAGAGAGAGATGGAGAAAGAAAAAGAGAGAGAGAGAGACAGAGAGAGATAGAGAGAGAAAAGGAGAGAGATGGAGAGAAAGAGAGGGGGGAGAAAGAGAGATGGATAGAGAGAGATAGAGAGAGAGGGGAGAGAGAGATAGATGGATAGATAGAGAGAGAGATAGGTGGGGGTAGAGGTATGAAGGTGATGGAGAGATGCTGTGAGCTGCTAATGAAGAGAAAGAGACAGAGAGAGATAGAGAGAGAAAAGGAGATAGATGGAGAGAAAGAGAGGGGGGAGAGAGAGATGGGTAGAGAGAGATAGAGAGAGAGTGGAGAGATAGATAGAGAGAGAGAGCAATAGGTGGGGGTAGAGGTATGAAGGTGATGGAGAGATGCTGAGAGCTACTAATGAAGAGTATCGGCAGCAAGGACATTATTTTAAGTAGAGTAGTAGAGTTACTTTATTGATCCCGAAGGAAATTAAGGTGTCTAGCAGCATACACATAATACACATTACAAAATAGATCAAACATATTGCACACATCTGCATACATACAAACATTCACTTAGCTGGCAAAATAATAATAATAATAATAATAATAATAATAATAATAATACAAATGGGGAGAATGAATTGGTAATATGCACACACAAACACAGGCCTGGAAACACAAGCACAATAAAAGTAGCAAGGGGATGAAGAGTAAGAGAGAGAGACGGAGGAGGAAGAGGAGGAAGAGGATGATATACTGCCTCATCAACATGGTGAGGACTGTGAGATCAATGGCAGTCAATAGTTGACTTAAGGGTCTATTGCCTAAGCATGCACTGACTGGAACACCTAAGGCATCCATAGTTTTTTTTTTTTTTTTTTTTTGGTTAGCTACAGTCTACGACTGTGAGTCTTGTGTTTGTACACATACTCTGAGAAAGTGTAGAAGTACAGTGGTCCCTCGCTATATCTTTCACGGCCTCGCTGTTTCACAGATTTTTTTAGCGCATGCAATCTCCTGTACAGTACAGAATGCGCTTAGCTTGTAAAATTTACATAAATCTTCCACTGCTAGCTGTGTGACTCTGAATTGCTGTATGTTTGCAAGTGTGAACTTTGCCTGTCTGAGAAAACTGTATATGTGTAGTGAGGGGTTTACAACCTTAAAACATCTATAATAATTGTAGAAAATAAAGCTGACTACTTCGTGGATTTCGCCTATCGCGGGTTATTTTTAAAACGTAACTCCCGCGAATAACGAGGGACCACTGAAATTAGTTTTTATTACCTCCGCCAAGGAGGTTATGTTTTTGCCCGCATTGGTTTGTTTGTCTGTCCGTTTGTTTGTTAATAGCATAACTCAGAAAATTCTGGACGGATTTCGACAAAATTCAGGATAGATCAGAAATTGGCTAACTTAGAACTGATACGTTTTTGGTGGTGATCCGGATCACCATCTGGATCCAGGAATTTTTTAATGGAATTCACCATTGTGAGATTTGCCAATTTGTTGGTGACATGTGTTTGCTCGCTAAATCACCTTCCTGGTCATCACCGTTGTTACCTCCGCCAGCAGAGGTTTCGTAACCATCGCCGTTTGTTATTTGTTAGTTTGTTTGTTAGTTAGCAACAGAACTCAAGAAGTTATGGATGGATTTTGGTAAAATTTTGGTGGTGATCTGAGCTGCCTTGGCAAAGGTCTGCGCTCTCTGAGTGCTTTTCTAGTTGGGAAATAATTGCTTTTTTATTTTTTCCATTTCTACAAGCAGCGGGGGTGTACAAAGAGGAAAGGATGGCTGGCCCGGAGCGAGGGAGAGGAATATCTCAGACCGGGGGAGGAGTGACAGAGTATGTGAGGATCGAAATAGTAATGAAGGCTGAAATAAAGTCTTTTTTTTTTCATTTATTTATTTTTCGCTGCCAAAAGATCAGGCCGGGGATGAGTTGTGGTGATGCAAAGTGCAAAGGTATAGCACAGCGAAGTCCCTGGAAAGAGTGAGTCACATAGCAGCTTGGAGCACTCCAGGAGTGAGGGTTTTTTTTTTTTTTTTTCTATTTTTGGAGGCAAGGGAGCCTTGAGGAGACACCCCGGGAGAAAGAGGGGTGAACAGTGTGCATACATGTGAGGGGGAACTATATCTGTGTGATTATTTGCATTAACTTAAAACATGTCAAATGAGTGAGCACGAGAGGCTTATCTTGCCATTTTAATCTCCTTTGTACCCTTCCCTCCCTGTCTCTCTGTCTCTCTGTCTGGTGTCTTCTTTGGCAGGGAAGGCAAGATGGTCGTCTTATCCCTGGCGATCGGATTGGCTGAACAAGATGACTTTGCCAACCTTCCGGACCTTCAAGAGGCACCAGCGAGCCAAGAAACACCACCCCCCGACAAGAGGTATGATGAGAGACAGAAGCAAGCGAGCGGTGGGGGGGGGGGACGGGGGGAAGGAGATGGAAGTCACATTGAATGTGTGTGACGGGAAGGACGGGGCTTGGAGGAAGAGATGGGCATTGGCACGGTGTGTGTGCAGGGCTTCCTGTGGAGATTTTGGGTTGGTCAAAAACCACGGCGTCACAGCCATGCATGAGAGAGGACAGCGCGAGGGAGCGAGACGGCAGGGGGGGAGGGATAGAGAGAGCACACCAATAGGAGCCATTCCATCTGTCGTCCAGTGTCGTGTAATTGGACAGGGACTAGTGAATCCGGTGCGCCGGTCGGGTTGTGGTACGTGCTGATGAAATTAAGCTCTGTCACTGTGAATGGTTAAAGTGTAATGAGCTTTTTCCCCAATTTAATGAGATTCTGGGTTCCACAGGATGCTCGGCTAACAACCACTTACAGGCCTTGGTATTATGAAATAAGAGTGTCCTGCCTGTGACTGTGTGACTGATGCTACTCTTTGGCCAATGCGACTCCCTGAAAATGCCAGACCACAGCTGCTGGGTACTCAAGGCAAATATGACTGGCAGATTTGAAATCATGCTCCTCTGTTTGCTGGTCTGAGCCAATTAAATACCAATTCAGAAACCGCTGAATGGAGTATCAAGATTGAATGTTTGTTTTCTTCTTGTTTGAGATAATGTGTCCCGGTTGTATAAGCACATCGATCTATAGCTGATTAGAAATGACCAACAGTCATTTATTTTTAACCATGTATGTTGGCTGAGAAAGATTTCATTGCATCCGGAAAAAATATCTCGATGACGTCCAATGATCCTATCTCTCTACATGGCTCTGCAAGAACTATTTTCTCCTCTGTACAGAAAGATTCTTGACTCAGCTTGTGCAGGTTAGATTTATTCAGTGTTCTTCTCAGGCAGTTTTAGAGCACAGACCTCCACCGTCTCTCCATCTTAAAGTTTACAAGAGGCGATAGCTCAAACTTTACTACCTAAATATAGTTCTCTGCTGTGACTGTGAAAACAATCATGGCAGTGGCTTGGCACTCGAACCTTATACCACTGTATTGTAGTTGACCAATGTTTGAATCTGCCCTCATCACTACAGGAAGTAGTGTGTAGTGTGCACTTCTTCCCATGAAGTATGAGTTACTGTTCAGGGGAAGCATCAAGTAATGTAAAGACTTCATGTCCTACATTTAAAGCCAACAAGCACATATTCATGCACATAACACAGAAATAATGAGGCTCCGGTTTATACATACACACACACACACACACACACACACACACACACATATACATATCTATATATATATATATTCTACTCGCAGCTTGCTTGCAGCTTGTAGCTGTCTCTTCATGCAGATAGCATCCTCGCTCCTCTACCCCCTCTTACATTTACTTTTATTTAGTTTCTGTCTCCACACCCTCTGGTCTCCCTCCTAAGCCTGGTTTCACCTCCCCGTCTTCGGCGGTGCCCCCCACCCCCCACCCCCCGTGCATGCTCTCGTTTGCCTGAGTGCGCGGAGGGTTTGATCTGGGGGCTGGGGTGTCGTGACAGGGTGGCGGGTGGAGGCGTGCTGCTCATTAGACAGCAGCGTGGTCCCTGGCGTCTCACGCCCGGCTATAAATACACCCGCCTCCCTCTCACCGCTCAACGCTCGCGCCATCCCCCTGACAGCTCTCTAGGACGCACACACACACACACACAAAGACACACACACACACAAAGATACAGAAACACTGCCTTGGTGAGAAACGAGGCAGGAAAAGATTTGCGGGATAAATTAACAGACAAACTTCTCACAGTTACTACAAGTCTCTCTACCTCTCTCTCTCTCTCTCTCTCTCTCTCTCTCTCTGTCCCTCCCTCCCTCTCTTTCTCTCTCTCTCTCTCTCTCTCTTGCTGTCTCTCTCTGTCTCCCTGTCTTTCCTCGCTTTCCTCTTTGGATACCGAGCGTCTGCCAGCATACCTGTGCACCCCACACGGGGCAAGGGCAGAATCGGCACAGTGCTCGCCGCACCCTTCATCACGGACGGCCCCACGTAATTTAATCTGGGCACCGCGCTGGATTCTTCTCTCAGGCTGATATCAGGTGATATATTGTGCTGTCTAGTAAAAACCAATAAGACATTATCACGCTCATCGCCAGGGTGAGGCATGCTGAGCATGTAGGCTACAATCGGCACCTGACATTTTTTGGGGGGCGGGTGTGAGGGGAGACCTGCTGGACCCATAAAAAAAAAAACATGTTTCATAGCTGTACTGTGGTGACCTCCCCTTAAAGCCTTGACTTGGCAGCATAAACGCCCGTCGGCAAATGGCGATCAGACCAGTGTGCCCTCTTCATCCTCTGCCCTGCCTGTCAGGACATCTGTCAACCATCAGCCTTTAATCACAGCCAGTCTGGGCCCTAAAGGGTGGGGTTGGGGGCAGAGGGAGGTAGAGGTGGAGGGGGGAGAGGTTCCACGAGGCTGAGGCACAGAGTGTCCTTGCTCGACTAATAACCGCCTTCAATCATCATCGCTGTCCAGGCCCCTGATCTCTGCCCATGAGTCTTTCCCTCTCTCTTTCTCTCTCTCTCTCTCTCTCGCTGCTGCCCACCCACTGGTCTTTTGATGAGGACCAGCAGACAGCGGATGATGGATCCCCCAAAGACAGAGAGAGAGAGGGAGAGAGAGAGAGAGAGAGAGTAAAAACAACGTGTTGCCACAGCTGTTCCCCAGGAAGATCAAACAATCCCATAGATTGGAGGGTGGATTTCTGTCTGGAGAGCGTCAGGCTGTGTTGTGGGTATGATAACACCTTGTGATAGGAATCTGTGCAGGGGAGAAACTCTTATGCAGAAGCACTCATTCTTTGCTGTGTCATTGCAAAGGTCACAATCTCGGTGATGGTGCAGCGAAAAAGCCCCTTTGCAGGGACACATGGGAAGCTGTGGCCTAGTGGTTAGAGAGTCAGTCTTGGGATTGAAAGGTTGCAGGTTCGAATCCCATTCCAGTAGGAAGAATGGCGGTGGGGGAGTAAACCACCTATGCTCTCCTGCACCCTCATCCATGGCTGAAGTGTCCTTAAGCAAGGCACCTAACCCCGCATTGCTCCAGGAACTGCGATTGAAACCCTGTAAGTAACTGCAAGTTGCTCTGGGTAAGCGTGTCAGCTAAGTGTAATAGGTAAGGAGTATAGCATTTACATGGAGACTGCTGTTTAGTAGTAAGGGGAATAGGTGTAAATGTATGTACAGGGAGTACCTTTAAGGACAGTTGCGTCAGGCTTGGAGTGAGATCAAGTCAAGTAGGTTTTTATTGTCGGTAACACAGTACATAGGTATATACACAGTACATAGTGAGACGAGACAACGTTTCACTCTGAGCACTTGGTGATACGTGCAACTGTTAGAACACAGTATGGACAAGACAGATACGTAATAGTGCCTACATACACTATTATGACCACAGACGCACATAGTGCGCACACACACAATCATGAGAGAACACAGATTCACTCACACCCACATGTGCCTGTTCACACATAGCCACACACACACACACACACACACACACACACACACACACACACACTCTTGGACACATATACATACATTACAATACAAGTGAGTAACAAGGCAGGTCAGAGAACTGTGGCTAGTGGTACGATTTGTACAAAACTATTCTACATAAATATGGGGTATTAGCAGCAAAGAAAGCGCGAGGGGCATAAGGTGCAGTGTGCTGGTTTGCATTCTGAGTTGAGATGGTGAGAGAGCGACAGCAGGACAGCTCTCTCTCTGTCCTTGTTCTCCTCACAGACCCAGGAGGAGTGAACGCAAAGGAAAGCACAGCAAGTGGATACAAAGGAAAACTCAACGAGCAGCTTCTCGAGGAGCTGCACTGCTAATCAAAGTTGTTGTACTCAGTGTTGAAATAAGGGGTTTCCATTTTGCTCCCTTCAGTCCATGTGGCCCAGTTAAAAATGAATCCCAATGCAGTGGCACCCCGAAGGCAGCCATCAGCCACGTACTTGCCCCTTGGGAGGCCCACGTGAGATCAATCTGTTTTAGCAACAACACATGCATCAACATAATGTAAGCGCTATATTCTAGAACAGTCTAAATATTGGTCAGAAAAAGCCATCAGGAAATTGCTTTTCCAGATATCTGTATCAATATGGGCATCAGCGCTGATTAATCGCCTCTTTCGACAAATGTGTGCTACATTGTGCCTGGGGTCTCACCTGTAGCCAGGCTAGTGCTGCCTAGTGCTTCTGCTCAATTTCATTTGCCTCCAGCAACTACTCAGGGAGCATTAACATAAGTTTCTATTCCCGCCGTATCTGAATGTGTACTGTACAGGCCAATCAGCGAACAAGGGGGAACGATGACGTCAAACTCAAGCGTTCAAGCTTGAGTTTTTGGTTGTAGTTCACCAGCACTAAATGAAGCTGGCGAGATGGATGTAGATCAAGCTATACTTCTATATCCTGTGTTGGCAACGATTCCAGCAATTGAGGATATAAAGCCAGAACAAGAAGAATGATTGAAGCTAGAAGACATTACTTCCTACGGGTTTTTGTAAAAGCAGTACCAAGCAGTATCACTTGGTTGAAGCAGAAAGTATAAGTAGTCCACCATGGAGTGAACGAATGTCAGTGCTGATGCTTCAGACGCTTACATGAAGTGAAAGCGGCCGATGCATCAGGCTACCTCTCATGGATGTTGTGTGTAAAACACTGCGTCCACATTGTGTGTCCACAAAGAGGTGGTAACATTGGGGTGATGGTGACAAAGCAGATGTGTGTTTTGTTTCTTACTGAGGACAGTTTTCAATGATCTGCTTCACTGGGCATGAAACCCAAGAATGTTTTTGGCACTGAAAAAAACAGCTGAAATAGTGGACACTGGAAGATCACAGAACCACAGACACTGTGACCCTGACAAGTGAAAATTGACCGTGTAATGAAGGGAACCAAAATGAACTAAAATGAACCTAAAATTAACTGAAATTAACAGATAAAGAGAGCGTACAGAATGAGCATATCAGTTGTGCCACTGGCATTGTACGTGAATCTTTTCAACTGCCAGCATGGTTTACATAGTTCACATGTGACTTTACTTTAGTTCTTAGTTAAAGACCTGGGGAAAGATCTGAGGGCATTGCTGGTTTAAAGATGGCAGCTTTTCTTCTTGCTCGTGATAGTGTGATGCTAATTACATTAGCATCTCCTGCCTATGGGTTGTGTATATACAGTAGTCACATACAGGCCGGAGTAACGTGCTGCTCGAAGCCCTTTTGTTGCTCCCGAATCCATTGCTCATATGCATAGGCAGCTACAGCCAATCATATGCACCGGAGCAGATGTCACTGTTGATCAGCTCTCGGAAAATTCTGGAGAAAATATCTGTTAATGACGCCCTGGGAAATCTGTTAATGTGGTACTTTCATAGCTGTGCTTTGACCTGCCAGTGCAAATATTTTGTATTCGTTAAAAACAGAAAAAAAAAACAGCTTCAAAATGTATTATATTAATTGTAAACTTTCAGAAGCAAGTTTAATTGCAAAGAAAAGTAACACACCAAATTACCTCTAGCCTGCCTTAACACTTGGCCATTTAAGATCAGTCAAACTGTTTTTATCAGTTTTTAAGTGAAGTGGCTACATGTGAAAGTTTGAAGCTGATACCACCAATCTGTCACCTTTGTCTTCACTTTAATTTAAATGCATTCAACATAAAAGAGAGGAGGTTAAGTGGGTGTAAGAGTGACATTAGAGAACGTAAGGCAGGTGGCCATATTTGTTAAAAACACATCATACTAATTGGGATTTAGGGGCTTCTGTCTGCGCAAGGCATTTGTGATAAGGATGACATTTACGCGGCGGTGCATAGATTAAAAGAATTAATGTGCATAGATTAAAAAAATAATGAGAAAATAAAAGGCACAAATTTAAATAGTACCATTCCATCTATAGCTTGATAGCATGATAACACCTTTCCTTTGATGTTAATTGGCACCCTGGCAGCTGTGAAATGAGGTGGTTGGCCAGCCATCGATTGGAGGCCATGAAGCAACATGGTGCGATGGAGTGCATGGCCGAATCGCTCCCCTCCTCTCCTCTCCTCTCCTCTCCTCTCCTCTCTCCACTGCACCTGACTGCTGTGGATGCCTCCGCACCACATGGCCTTTCAGAGGAGGAGCAGCCTGCTGAGGCAGCCAGCTTAAGTTGCTCTGTCGGGGAGAATCACACTAAGCGACTAGCGTGCTCCCAGATGTGAGCGCACACACACCTACTCCGACACACACACACACACACACACACACACAATAACACACACAGACACACACGAGCAGGCACACATGCTCACACGCACACACAGGCAGATAGACATGCACACACACACACACACACACACACAGACACACACGCACAAACAAACACATACACAAACACAAACACACATACACACACCCACACATACTGTACACACACACAAAAACACACAGATAGATGTGCACACACACAAACATACACACACACACACACACACACACACAGATTGATGTGCACACACACACACACACACAGACAATTGCACAAGCAGATAGACATGCACACATCGAACACTCTGTTTGGGCTGCCAAGCCAGGACACGGCAGCTCAGTATAGCCGGCGTCCCCGTGATATGGAAATAAAGGTTGGCCAAGCGTGACAGTGCCGGGGCTTACTGTGTGTGCACACAGGTACACACACACACACACACACATACACACACACACACACACTCACTCACACACACATCCACCCCCACACCGCCCCTCCCTCCACCTCCTTCCAGACACGCATAGGCACAAGCTCAGGCGCAGGCCATAAATAAAACCCTAACCCTCAGCCGTGCTCTGAGCGACGGGCTCTGCTGAGAAAGACTGCGTTACACGCACTCCTGCTCCACTACCAACAGCTTAGGCCAGACCCCAGACCCCAGCCGCCGGCCTCTGGCACCCTCTTGCCACGCATCCGGAGGAGCCGCTGTGTGGCTCCGGTCCAAACATGGACAGGTCACCGCATCTAATTTGAAGTCCACTGAATAAGAGGAGACCTGTTTTGATAGCTTTTGACCCCCCGAGGAAGGGACTGGCCTGTGGCCCGCCGCTGCTGCTGTTGCTGCTGCTGCTACTGCTGCTGCCCAGTCAGCAGTTAACAGTGGTGGCGTGGATGCCACCGTGGTCTGGGTCGCTTGCATTTCAGTGCCAGATGCCCTCCAGCTGCGAATGTTTGCATGACCTGTCAAGTACGGCCTAACAAGCAGAAGACCGCTGCACCCTATTTTGTATTTTGTATTCACTGGGGTCCATACCTCTTTTTTTTCCTTTTGGTTTCCACCTCATTTGCTTCTGCCTTAAGAAGACGCCAGGTCTTTACATAAAACAGCTTCTCCTGCAGAGTGTTTACCCACGCTGTCTCCCACCATTGGACTCAGACGAGGAGCCAGCCACCCGTTCTGCCCCAGACTTAAGTCCAATTGGATCAGCCGCCTCCCGAATTGAGGTTTCTCAGTTGACTTGCCTGAGCGCTGGCGCTGGAGTTGGGCTAAAAACAACAAATGTAGGTCAGCACGAAAGAAGATTTTTTTTTATAAATGCCACTTCTGTCTCTGCTAGCTGCTGGCTGCTAGCGCTGACTGCTATGCAAGTTTGAGTGGGAAGAGTGGAGAAATTAAATAAAGAAAGGTTATATAATCCGCATGCCTTTGAAGAGTCTCCTCAGGAGTGCAAGCAGTCAAACTTTGCGTGTGGCAGCGTGCTGTCGCCTCGCCTCGCCTCGCCTCAGCTCAGCTCATTTTTTTGTTTTGTTAAGAAATTAATGTAATTGAAATGGATAAAAGCATGGTGGCACCAGTGACTCTTAAAAAGAAACAGTAAGAGGGCATGCACACGCGTGCCCACACCAATACTCACACTTACAACCATAAACAAACACACACACACATATACACACAAAAACACACACGTTTACGTTCAAGCTCAAACTGCAGCCCCCATAAGTCAAATCCTCAGTACGAGACCATGAGCAACTCGTCTACTGCTATCAACACACTACACTGCAAGCCGACCTAACAGCAAAATGGGGGAGAAATAAAAATGATTGTAAGATTTAACCACTGGTCACAAGAGGGGGGGATGGGGGTTGTGGGACTCCACTTGTCTGTAGCGCTCCACAGTGAAGTGTTACATAATTAATTCACAGACTCTGGCAGCGGCAAGGGAGAAAAAAAAATCTCAGCATACACGGAGGGGATCTCAAGGTTGTGAGTTGAGAGGGGCTTTTTTGTAGCACACAAAAAGAGCATCCCTAATTAGAGCGAGGGCTTAGAATCAGACTCTGAGAAATCAGACTGAAACCCGGCGCGCCCATGAGAGCTGGGCCCTTGAACACTCCCACAGCTGTGAGCCTGGGCACGGGGAAGGCTGCAGCGCCGTGCGGCTGGAGGTCGGCTAGCCCCCGACAGCTCCATTAGCCCGGATCCGTAGGCAGGGGAGGTGTCGTGGTGTTTTTCGTTCCTGTTTGCTTTAATCGCTGACTGGGCTGCCGCCACGACCCGAGGCTCATCCATCACCGTGGTACTGTCTGGGGTGGGGTAGGGCAGGGCAGGGTGGTGTGTTGGGGGGGTGATAACAGCAACAAGGCAGGGTGGGATCTCATTCACAGCACCCTGCATAAGATCCTCAGCAGCGGACAGCCGCAGCCGCAGCCCCCCCCCCGGTTACTGTATGTTTATGGATGCACGCCTCCGCTACGGACAGGCGCACCCACACCCACTCCCCACCTCCACCTCCACCCTTTCGCTCCGCTCCATATCTCCCTTTTTCTGTCTCTCTCTTTCGCTCTCTCGCTCTCTTTCTCTCTATATATATATCGCTCTCTCTCTATCTCTCTCTCTCCTTCCTCCCTCATTATCCCACTCTTCCTTCCTTCTACAGATGCCCCTCTCCATCATTCAGTCCCCGCCTGGTGACATTAATCTCTCCCTTTCCCCCCTCCCTCACTAACCCCCCAATATTTCTGTCACCTAAGCCTCCAGGCTTTGCTGGACCCACCCCATCCCCATCCCCATCCCCTACCCCCCATCCCACACACTCCATCCCAGCGCCCCTGCTTGTTCTACCCCACTCCACCACCCCACCCCACCCCATCCCATCCCTCCCGCTGCTGTGCGGGTCTCCGTGCGGCGGTGTCTCCTCGGGGGGTGTTGACTGCCGCCGTGATGGGATGATGTCAGTGCTGTGGTGGGCTGTCAGGCTGCATGACTGTCAGCAGGCGCGGTGTTTGAGTTACATCTGCATCGCCACCGCTGAATATCAGGGCAGGGAAATGAAAATTCCCCACGGCCATCAAGACAGCGCCACGCCACACATACACACACACACACACACACACAAGTGCATCTTCCATACGCACGCATGCACACAAACACACACAAGTGCATCTTCCATACGCGCGCATGGACACACACACACACACACACACATACAAGTGCATCTTCCATACGCGCGCATGCACACACACACACACACACACACACACACACACACACACACACACACACACACACACACACGTGCATTCTCCGTACGCGCGCGTGCGCACACACACACACAAACAGACATGTAACAGTGAGCAGTGAAAGTGGCATACTCTGATTTCTCACATCTAAGCAAAAAATGGAGCTTCATAAATTCACAAGTTTTATATTAAAGCCAGGACAGAGGGGTGGCATAAGCAGACAGACAGAGAGATTGATAGATGAAGAGAAAAGGAAGCACCAAGAAGACAAGGAGGAAATGAAAGACAAAAAAAACGAGGGGGAAAGAAAAAAACAAGTGCACTGTTCTTGCGTGCGTGCACACAAAATCACCCCGCCCCCGCCACCCTCCCCACCCCATCCCAGGGGATACACGCTCCATGCATTACATTTCATCTGGCACGGGGGAGATCATGATTGCTCATGGGAGGAATTATGGGAGTGTTTTTATTTCCGCCACCAACGCTTCAGTTAAGCGCGTGGTACAATTCGACACCCACATGCGCACGAGCACGACGCCTCATAAGGACGCTCTTATCACAAACCCTGTGTGCAGCTGTTGTGGTAATGGAGAATACTGTGGCTCATAAGTGCATTTTCTGCATGACAAACTTTGTGTCTATTTGCTCTCAGACCTCCCTCCTAGATAAAGACATGCTTAATTTTATATCAACAGCAGATTGTGGCATGTTTTTCTTTTGTAAAATGCACAAAGATTACAAATAGGGTGAGTTAAATTGGGTTACGCTGTCATTTTCTTCTATGCAAACTGAGATGTATTAGGGCTCATTTCCACTCTGCGTGTACAGCGCGTGCCCGTTTTCTGTCCGTATTCGTTTAGAATGCATGTTAATAAATTAGACCATTTCCACCGCACACGTGATCTGAGCGTATTCTGTTCCTATACAAACCTATTGTACACGGAAACGCGCTGTACACGCTCAAGTCGGTGGAAATGAGGCCTTAGAAACATGAATCATCGGTTAATCGTTACCGGTAACCATCTTAGCAATTGTCTTGATAAAACGACATCTGTGTGCAGCCCTCGCCCTGAGACCGCAGAAATGCATTTGCGACTTCAGATGCCTCTCCCGGCCCTCGCCAAAATGTCTGCCCTTATCTTTGGCTGTAGAGCAACAGATTTAATTCAATCTCGGGACAGCCGGCAAGTTCTCTCCGTGGCAGAACAACAGATAAATAACACACTGTTAAAGCAGGCCACAGCAGGGAGAGTTGCTGTCTCGTATATCTCAACATGCCGTCGGGGCACTGGAGCAGGGAGTGGTTATGAGCGAAGCACCACGTGGGCCCATCTTTGTATGAATCGAGGAACACTATGGTTTTCTTTATTTCATCTTCGTTTCTAGTCTTTATTGTGACGGAGACCTGATGGAAGCAAAATGCAAAATGCCACCATGCTTTTTTTTCTTTTCTGGATGAGTGATCAGCCATGTTAAGGGCTGCCCAGTGTGAGAGTGAGTCATGCGAATTCAGTTCTCCTGGGACAGGGTGCAGCTCTATGGAGGTGCTTGCATCTGCGTACCTCCAATAGATTGGAAGAAGAGGTCAGCTCTCTGGGCAGAGGTCAAGACATCTGTGGGGTCAAAAGTGCAGAGTTCGAGTGCTAAGATGGAGTATGGTGTAGTGTGTGTGTGTGTGTGTGTGTGTGTGTGTGTGTGTGTGTGTGTGTGTGTGTGTGTAAGTGTGTTTGTGTGTGTCTTATCTGTATTATAATAAGTAATGGTGTAGGTGATCATGGTAATATATTTGCAACGGTGTGCTCTCAGAATTGGTGTAGACGTATTTATATAGACCTAAACGCATGCTTATGGCCTATACTTTGTGTTTCTGTGTAGGCATGTGTGTGACATTAGGTGTGTGGCACTTTTGTCCTCCTGTGCTGCTGATGACCCAGGTGCCACTGCGCCCCTGGGGGAGCCTTGTCCCTCAGGCCTGGTTAAGTGATAAGGCCTCCTCAGAGTGCCTGCCTCTGTGAGGGGAGCACGGGCACAGACTTGGCTAATCATTAGCAACCCTCCAGGTGCTAGGGCCAAATTCCCTCACCGCCAGGCAGGGTGCCCCCCAGAGACCGCTGTTACCCCCGGACCGGTTTGAGCTGAGCACAGCTAATTAGCTTGCTGGCTGCGAAGCAGTGTTGGGCCAGGGAGGGCATGGAGTTTCCTGCAATTTCCACTGGTCTTAGGATTTTTTTTATACGTTATCTACCTGATTGACTTTAGGGGGTGGTATGTTTGTACCTAGAGCCATCCAAATCACAGTTAAATCTTAATGAATATTGAGATTTTGTAACACACTGTCATAATATTTTGAACAGCCAAGGTGATTTACACACAGTGTTGGGAGGCAAAAGATTATTAAGGCCCATAGTCAAGCATCATCAGAAGTAATAAATGTCAGCAGTGCACTACCACTTGATTTATAATAGCTTACTAATGTAATCCTTTGTCGTGTAGGTTTTCAAAAGACCACTGCCGAAAGGGATTTAGTCTCCAACCCTAATGACAGACTGAGCACCTTGGATTAGCATGTTCTCAAGACTGTGTTTTGGAGTACAAGTTACTCATCAAGGTTCCATTATAGATTTATGTACCATGCATTCTGGACTTGAACTAGTAACGTTTGTGTACAATTTTGTCCAAAAGCCACAGATGGGTACTGTGTGGTACGGTGACATTCAGATGACATTGTACAAAAACGTCACTAGTTCCAGTCCAGAATGCAGTCTACCATTGAATGCAGCTTCTTATCTGGGGAAGTGTTTTGGTGGATATTCAAGGTTTAGTGTCAAAGGAGATGCCCTGTTAGTTTTGCCCAGTGTACTGTGAAATTTGCATAATCTGTCTTTGCTGTTGGTGAGTCTTCAGTGCGAAGATGATGTGTTCTGTACTGCTAAATCTGGGAAGAGCAGCTGGTAGTACACTAGAGAGCAGGTCTGTAAAGGCAGCATTAAAATATCATCTGAGGACCAGAATGGGCAGAAAGGGCAGCTGTGGCCTAATGGTTAGGGATTGGAGTCTTAGGTTTAAAGGGTCACAGGTTCAAGTCCTGTAAGAATGCGGGTGGGGGAGTAAATAACCAATGCTCTCCTGCATTAGCCTGGTAAACCAGCCCCTTGTACTGCATTTCATTTTGTACAGAGGGTCTGGCTCTGCTGCAATGAGAAATGATTTCTTCCTGCAGGTGTGGACTCTGCTGAAGTTTAAAACAAGTGTCTCTTCCTTTACCTAATTGCTAATGTCTGGTTGTCACATATGCAATTAGCCTACCTATGCACTACAATTCAAATGTAGCACACAAAGTCAACATCATCGCTCACGAACACACCCTCTGTTCGCTGATTGGCTTCGCTTGGTCCGAATACATGAATGTCAACGGCAGCAAGGCCAGACCCTCTGTACAAAATGAAATGAAGTATGAGGGGCTGGTTTACCACTCCTGCACCCTCATCCATTGCTGAAGTGCCATTGAGCAACACATCTAAACTAACATTGCTCCAGGGGCTGTACCCTGTACTGTACCTTAATAACTGTAAGTTGCTCTAGATAAGAGTGTCAGTTAAGTTTAATGTAATGTAAAAAGAATGGCCTGAGAGAAGAGCCACAGGGTGGGCATCAGCAGGTGCAAACATGCCCACAGGCTCATGAAACCCATTATGCCCACCAGCTCTGGTTGGTGTGACTAAAGGTCACGAAGGTAAAACAGGCTTGTAGCATCTCCAGGAGCAGGGTAACCATGGTAGCGGGAGATTGTGTTATAATTCTCATAATGTGCTCCTTGAGGTCTGGGTCACGATGCACACATGCCCATAAAGTAAGTCCATCTTAACTTGGAATTAGATCCCCTTTTTTCAATGTGAAAGAGGAAATGATGGCCTTTAATGGCTTGCCATGACCAAAGAGGACTCCATGACTTGGTTACAGTAACCCTTCCAGGCGGTTTTGTGTCTTCGCCTTCACTATGAACCCCTCAAGGAAACTGCAGTCGCCATGGTGACTTGAACTGCAACCATTTCTCCCTCAGCACTGTTGGGATGTCATGGTTGTGATGTGGGGTCAGAAGTAATAGAATTTCAGCCTGGTCTCCAGCCTTCCTCAGAGCTCCCGGCAGGCAGGCAGTCAGCCTCAGTAGACTGCAGCTTTGTGGTCAGGCACTGACTGAGGGTTGCAGAGGGTGAGGGAGTGAGACAGCAAGACTGAGAGGGAGTGAAAGATGGAAAGAGACGAGGAAAAAAAAGGGGCTGCTTGCCAAGCCAAGGCAGCTGAGTGGATTTATGTTCATTTGATGGCCAAAGGCCAGATTACATGAATGATGGATCAGATGTACAGCTGTAGCTGTGTTTGTGTGCTTGTGTCAGTGTGTTTAATTGTGTTTGTGTTTCCCCTGCAAGCTCAGGTCTTACGCTGGGGTGGCAGGGGAATTGTGGGGTCCGGGGGTGGAATGGTTTGGGTCGTGGGGGGAGGTGTCGTCGCGGAATCTCTCGGCAGCTTTGGTTCTGGACGGCTTCCTTCTCCACACCTGTCAGAGTCGGTTGGTGGCGCAGGTAATGTGTTACTAGACAAGGATATTATCACAGGCCAAGGCTAACCATAGCAGCCCATACATTATGGCCGACAGCATGCATGTGCATATATTTAGGTGTATGAAATGATAGAGTGCTTGTGCTTGTGTGGGCATGGGCAGTCATGTGATTGGCTCACCTGCACCTGTGATGAATATCCTGCAGTCTAGCTCCTGATGTGTGCGTCTGTCTGCTGGCCCGTTTGACCCCGCTGGAAAGCTTCCTCTTTCCACACATCCCAGGTGTGTCCCTCCATCTCCCAGCCGTTGCCTTGCCAACGGTCCGGCCTCCTTCACACTTGATGATAGGTGAGGGGGTGTGGGTAGGGGTTGGGGGGCAAGATGGTCGGCGTTGTCCGCGCTCCATCGCCCCTCTCCGGCAGCCTACACCCACTACAGGCTAAGATGGCCTCAACTGAAACAATGTCTTGTTCTGTCCGTCCTCCAGGGGAAAAAAAAAAAAAAAAAAGATAGTTTTGGCACCTCAGGCAAGTCCACAGCCCAAAACCAATGGAATGTGAAGTCAGCACGGATTAGCTGACATATTTCACGCAGCTCGTTGGCATTTGTTCTTATCAGCATGGTGCTGAGGACAGATGCCCACCCGTCTAGCATACCTGAATCAATTCCATTCTCTCTGTGGCCGACCGTACTGTGGGCCCCAAGTGGTGCTGAGTCATATTAGTACAGCCCGCTGATTGGTGTGTGGGTGCAGCAGTCTCGCTCTGTGATTAACCTGGACTGAGACCTCAGAGAGGTTTTTTTTTTCCATCAGGTGGAAATCTGATGCCGGACAAACAGGAAAATGGCTGCTGTACCGAAACACTGGCAGACAGGGCACCCCCATCCTCAGCCAGTCCTTGACCGCCAGACGGAATGTGGAGGAGAGAACGAGAAAGGGATGGAGGGAAATTTCAATGACTAGTAGTTTGATGACCTTCAGCCTCTTCAGCCTTTGCTCCTTTTGGTAGCAAAAACAAACAAAAACAGGGCTGTCAAGGCACTGGGATGAGCTTTTGGCATCAAAGGCTGAGCGAGTCTTTGTAGACCAAAGCATGTACCGAGTCAGACTCTGCCCTACTTCTGCTTGATATAATACCAAAGCGCGTCGTCTTACGCGCCACAAAAGGAGCCGTTCACCTGCTTTGCTAGCCATCGCTTTGTAGACCTCCACTAATGTGCCTCTATGCCTCTGTCTGCTCTTGTGTGCCCTCTGCACCTTCGCTCATAACATCACCCCCCACCCACCCAGCCACCCACCCACCCCGCCCTTTATTATGTCTCCCTCATTATACTCTTCCTTTTCCTACCAGGCTATTCGACAAGTTTCTTAGCATGATTAATTACTTCTCCTCTGTTCCAAATTACACTTTTTGTTCCTTTACATAATTACAGAACCTAGCTACCGGTGTTACATCACCTCTTTCACGCCGAATCTGAGAGGGCATGCCTGTGGTCTTGTGAGGCAAAACAAAAGAAACACTGAAAGGAAGAGTCCTACTTCGGTTTAACCACAGTAACTAATCCCAGCATGCTACTCAGTTCAAAGAAGGGATACTATATCCCAAATCCCCCAGGGGGTGTTGGAATCATGTTTTTAATTGAGATTATGCAATTTCCCCTATCTTACAAAAGAAAATCAAGTTTCCTTAACATTTGTGCTGGTAGACTTTCCAGTGTGTTGGGGGAATTTTTAGGAGTGGTAATGTGCATTTCATTGAGCCCGAAAGGTCAGAGCGAGCGTTCATGGCTGAATCTTGCTGCACGCTATTATCTCCATAAGAGAATAGGTCTTTATTTGCATACATGCATAACCATAAGACACATTTGCTCGTGTAGATTTAACAGTTACTTTCTTTCTTTTTTCAGTTTTGTTGTTAACTGCAATGATTATTTACTTTAAAAAAAACTAAGAGTGGTTCTTCTCCTCCACCTCCTCTTTCTTACCCTGTCCTTTCTTCCCTCTGTCAGCCTCACCACCACTCTGCCTCAAGCCATTCTCTTTTCTTTCACTCACTCTCCTCCTTTCAAGTCTGTATATCTTGAGTTGTTTGGGCTTTTTTTTAGGCTGTGGTAACAGTTTCTTTTCTTCTTGTTGTTGGTTTTTTTTTCAGACTGAGGTGTATTTTTGTTGTTGGCTTTTCCAGGTGTCTCTTAAATCCTTCCCTGACTATCCTCGCTTCTTTTACAGCATTGCGTGAATTGTGTTGACATGTGCCTCATTCTCAGTCTTTAAGTTCATTCTGGTAATCCTCCGACTCTTAACTGACAAATATCTGTGTCGCTGTTTTCCCCCTCATCACAGATAAATCTTCTAATCCTCCACCCACTTTCCTTTCATTCTTTTTCTCAGCACCTTCCCGTGATCAAACCCCCACCCCAACCCCCACCACCACCACCTACCCCCACGTAATGTTTCATAACTCATTCTCACCCATTTCTCATTCTCCCTCTCCCTCTCCCTCTCACGCTCATTACAGTTATTCCTCAGTGCGTCTGCTGTCATTTTGTTTTCTGGGCTGTTTTCTGCCATTTGTCCTTTTTTCTTGTCAGACTGCCATAATTTGCCAGAGGCCTTTGTTTTCTCTTGGTCCCTTTTCTTTCTTTTCAATTATTTCTGCTTTCTTCTTTTTTCATGGCCATGATCTCAGATCATTTGTAGGGAGGCGTTTGCCAGTTGTCTCAGTATTCTGAGATGTACATCAGAAACCTGAGCATACAAAGATCCAGCACATCCATTTCACTTTCATGTAGGCTTCAGTAGTTTTTTTTTCCCACAGCAGCTGTAGGTCAGAACACTGTAGTTGCCTCAGCCTCTATGCCACCCTACTGGGATGGGAGAGATATGAAACAACACCCAGCACTTACAAGGGTGGATGTACTAACATGTCAGCTATCTTTTTGATTAGCTTAGTTTTGTTTTGTGGCAAAAATATGCCATATTATGCATACATACATTTAGCTGTTTGTTGACTTGTGCGTATGTGGCAGGGTCGCGGGGTATGTTTAGGAAAAACCTAAACTGGCCTCTGTGGCCTAATGGTTGATGAGTTGGTGTTGAGATTGGAGGGTCACATGTTCGTATCCTGGTTTAAAGCAAGGCACTTAACCCAACGTTGCTCCATGGGGACTGTCCCTGTACCCAATTCACCAGAAGTCACTCTGGATAAAAGCATTAGTAAAAATAAGCACAATTAGGGACTGATTGATCTCCACAGTGTACATGAAAACTGCAGGGAGAGCAGTGTATGTCTGTTTTAGAGTGAATGTCCCACCTTTTAAACCAGACGTAATGCTGATTACATGCTAAATATATGGATAGGAGAAACTTCCAGAAACAATGGAAGCAGTTTCACTCATTTATGGCACTGTATACTTTGCAAAGTCTGATTTCCTTTTTTAAATGCCATCTAGTTCCCTCTACTGTGCCCAGGTGCAGGTATACAAATTCAGTCCCGTGTTATAACTTTATTTGATGACACCTTGTCTGTATGCATTTCCTTATCACTAAATTGTACATTGGTTTTGTTGTTGGCCAGCAGATCCATGCTTCCATTGTATTGTGCCCGTGATTGAGCGATTTTGTTCGGTTAGAGGGCGGTGACGTGTTGAATGTGTGATCGGCTGCGGGTTTAGTACACTCAGCACAAAATGAAAAGGCACACCAGGCGCTTTCCACACGCTGAGGCCAAGATGGCGCTTGCTGTGCGCTCAGTAGCGTGTGTACATCTGGGCCTCTGTGTCTGTGCCTAATGTGCAATGTGCACAAGCACTGCTAGCGTTATGGCTATTCAGTTTACATCACCTCGGAGCCTGAGTGTGTGTGCCCATATCTCTGAGCATCCTAACAGCATTTTCTCATACTTTTTAAATAGCGACATGCCGTTTTTTTTTTTTTTTTTTTAAGAAGTTTGCTTCTATGACACTTCTGCACTTAGCCAATATCTTTTGAGTCTCTAAACAGCTTGTATCATCTTAGTCAGCTGTTAACCATTCACATGTACTTTTCTGTGCTACGGTTGTTATGACTACCACCTAACACTGAGTGAATTGACACAGACCGATGTGAGAAGCTATGAGGTTTGTTCCTCCAACTGAAGTTCATTTGTATCACTTGCCATAAGCTATATGATTACAATGTTAGGGCTTTCTTTTGTCTGTAAACTCATTCTCGTCCTCCAGAGGAATGTGATTCATGTTATCCCTGTAGGCTCTGGTGTAATCATCGATTTAGCTCTCTTTTATGGATCACCCCAGGTAGGTCCTCCTGACTCATGGGGAGGCTGAGTCAGGCCTCTAAACCCCTGGATTTGCTCCCTACTCAGGGCAAAGCCTCACTGTGAGCCTCTTTTAAGTTGCTGCAGAGCCACTTATCCTGGACCTTCCACCCTCCATCTCTCCTCTTTCCATCCGGTGACGCCCCCAACCCCCCCCCCCTCCTCTCTCCTACAGGGGCGCAAACAACAAACCAGGAAGCAGCCCCAGGGGTCAGACACCAGACGATGCTGCACGCCGTCAAGACGCCAACTCCTCAGTGTCAGACCTGGCCAACTCACTCACCAGTGACATGCTGATGGTAAGGCTGTACTCTCTCTTTTTTCACTCATTCCAACGCATGGTCTTCCAATTTTCAAACTGGGAAGTTGTTTGTGTGCAACAGTGCCAAAGAGGAGTGCATGAATTCAACAGTTATGACTCTTTGCCAGTGCAATGACAGATTCATGATCTGTAAACTTGGGGAGTGTCACTGAAAATTTATCTCACCGAGAAATACCCGCCCTCAGAGCGAATTTAGAGAATTAAATTCTCTAAATCAGCAATTATTTTCATTCATTAATTTGCTCTCCCCATCAGCACTGGCAGCATGGCGTGCATTTAACTGTCCCCGACCACACCACCGCCTGTCAAAGCACGAGAGCCGCCACTGCCACCGGCGCCGGCGCCGGCGCCGTCACATCACGTCAGTGCGAAGGAGCTTTATTTAAGAAAGGCTAATAATTACGACTGGAGCACACAAAGCAGAGAAGACTGGGTGGCCCAGGTGGGCCGAGCCCTGTGTGTTATTATGTGGGTGGAAAACCCTTTTTAAAGAGACTGATGACGGTTAATGATGGTGCTCGCACTGAGCCTGTGTGCGCCAGGGGGATGTGCAGCAGGGGTCTGCCACTTAGCTGGTTGCCTCGCCACCAGACGCTGGGGCCAGGCTTTGCGGTGGCAGTCTTGGCCCTCGCTCTGACAGAAGCTTTGATCCCGCTGTTTAATATTAATCTCAATTGATCCAGCCCTGCTGTTGTTTTTATACACACCTCTGTATTGTTGTTGTGTGTGTACCGACCATAACTGCAAAAGTCTGGTGGTAATGATGTTTCGGCTTCATTCAGGTTTCTACTCATTTGGTTCTGTACGTTGCACTGCTTCATTCCACTGTTCAGATGTCTGCAGCAGTCATTGATAATACAAAATGTGGCAAATTGCAAGGCTCTTATGAGCTGAATAGGCCACCATCTATCAAACATATGCGAGGCAGCTCATGCTGTTAATAGTTACTTTGGGTCAATACATGTGTTGAATGAGCAATAGGAGGCCTCCGGCAAGTCCAAAGTAGGAAAAAAAGGTGTGGGTTGTAACTGAAGTTGGTCTCTGCATCCTGTGATTCAGTTCCATTGTGAAGACTTTTAAAAAAAGCACATGAAGCAAGTGTGTCAGAGAGTCCAGGTGAGACCAGGAAGTGCTGTTCCTGTCCACCCACAGTGCAGTATTTTTGGGACGAGGCAGTGGGAGCTCCAGCAGAAGCTCCAGCAGCAGCGTGTGTGTGTATGTGTGTGTGTGTGTGTGTGTGTGTGTGTGTGTGTATGTGTGTGTGGGTGTGTGTGTGTGTGTGTGTGCGTGCGTGTATGTGTGTGTGTGTGTGTGTGTGTGTGTGTGTGTGTCTCTGTGTCTGTGCGTGCGTGTGTGTGTATGGGTGGGTGTGGGTGGGTGTGTGGGTGTGGGTGTCTGTCTGTGTGTGTATGTGTGTTTGTGTGCATGTGTGTGTGTCGGTGGGTGTGTGTGTGGGTGTATCTGTGTGTGGGTGTATGCGTGTGTATAAAGCAGTGTCCTCACACACACAGTCCTCCAGAAGGCAATTTGCTGACTTTGTGGCAGCACAGAGCACATGCTGATTGTGTTGATTAGTGCCCATAATGGGGATTAATGCTCACTGTATGGGTCAGAGCAGCCAAGCACTTCAGATGGAGGTGGGCTGAATGTCCTCCATCATCATCATCATGACGAGCCACCTTCAGCAAACACAAATAGATCCCATTTTAACAGCTTTGATTTCTCATTTGGTGAACGCACGTCAAAACAGAGATGACATTTTATTTCCCAGAGTGTGCAGCCAACTAAAGATAGAACATTTAATATTTTTTTATTAAAAGCAATCACATGAAATAAACATAAGGTTTTAGTAACAGTAATATGTATGGAAATCCTTAATCTTTAGTTAATCCTATTTTTATGATGATACATAAAAGCACTAGGCTGCATAGTCACTCCTGTTTGCAAATGGACACCGGGGAATTGAGTATTTGTGAAGTTCATTATAATGCAGAGGAGCGATTTCCAAGCAAAACTAACATAGGAAGATCTGTTGATATCGCTGAAGTCTGTCCTCTCTGCATTTGCTTTTCCCCACTCCCACATTTTTATTAGCAATGTGATTAGGTTACTCATAGATCCACAATACAGAAAATACCCCCTGGTCCCAGTTGCCATTGTACAGTGGCAAAATGCACTTATGAACGGTGTGAAAGTGCAGACGCATAACCTTTCCCAGATTTGTGCTGGCTTTATGTGTGGAACTGGTATTCACTCCAATGTGATTTAGTCTCATAAACATTTCAGCTCCAGAATCTGGCTATAAAAATAGCCTGTGTTTGCCTAAGACTGTCAGGAGGTGAAAGGTAAGAAATGCAATATGACTATATGACATGTGGAGAGGGTGTCTTGACTTTAGACTGAAACGTGACAGGGAGGCATTAATTATTAAGGAACTATAGGAAACTGTTTTCTGTGTTGTAAATTTTTAGTTGGTATATTGTGTTCATTTTCTGGTTTTCTGACTTTCTGTCTTCTTGCGTTTTTTTGTTTCTTCAGTCACTTCCACGTGTCTTTGTTTTGATCACGTTTGTGTTTTCGCTGCCCTGTCAGGTGTCCCTGTTGTCCCTGCCGCTGTCCTTATTTGGTCATCCTGTTCCTGTTTTCATTTATTGCACAGCTCCCACTGATTGATTCCCATATAGCATCTAGTTATTATCTAGTTTGTTCTTGTCCGGTCATGCTGTAGTCAGTTACTGTAATTGGCCTTTTTAGTTTTACTTCTGTGTTCCCTTTGCCTCTGGTTGAATCATCTGTTTGTCATGCTTTATCAGCCTCTTTTTCATTTCTTATCTTGCCTTGGTTTATTTCTGCCATTGCTTGCCTGCTTTATATGTTACCCTGCCATGAGTATTTTTGGATGTAATACTACTTTCGACCTCTCAGAGTTATGTTTTTTTCTTTATGTCTGTTTCAGTTTAAATTTGGTAGCTTTCTTGGGTTCTTGGTATTGGTTTAATCCAGTTTCGTGTTTCTTCTGAGTTCTTCATTAAAATAGTTTTTTTTGTAATATGTGTCTGTGGTGTTGGGCACAAAAACCCTAACGTGTATAAGATCAATCAGATAAGTCTAACCTAAATTACCTGCAAGATGCAGTTGTGTAATGGCCATGTAGAGTAATTTCTTTCAGGTAATGTAGGTCATTTCTTTCATTTCTTCTATTGCCTCTTAAGCACAGAGATAAAACAGGTGATGAAAATGAGGTAGGACAATATATTGGACAATATATATGTTTTCTCCTTTGCATCTCTCGTTCATTCCAGCACCATCCTGCTCTGTGTTTCTCTTGTCCCCTAAAACAGAAGCATTTTACCTGGTTCTGTGTTAACAGTTGTCTCCTGGCTCTGAGGAGGATGACCATGAGGGTGCGGTGGTTGAGAAGCTCGGGCGCATCCAGTTCAGCTTGGGCTACAGTTTCCAGGACTCCACTCTCACCGTCAAGATACTGAAGGGCCAGGACCTACCTGCCAAGGATTTCTCTGGAACCTCTGATCCCTTCGTCAAAATCTACCTGCTGCCTGACAAGAAGCACAAACTGGAGACCAAGGTCAAAAGGAAGAACCTTAATCCGCACTGGAACGAGACATTCCTCTTCGAAGGTCAGATGAACCATTAACAACCTTTTGCCTTCTGCTGTCAGGTGTACTTGTCATTCCTTTTCCATTAGCTGACACTATCTGTCAGTTTTTCCAATATATTTTCAGTATATCTGTAGACATTGGCCTGTAAATTTTGAGACTATAAATATGTATGTTGTGTGAGGTTTGTGTATGGATGTCAGAGGGCAGTCCAAACAAGCTTTATAAAAAAAAAAAAAATGCCTCAGTGGAGGGATTGGTGATGGTTTTTTTTTGGAACCATAGTGCACTTTGAAGAACCAGTTAAGAACATTTAACATGTTAAGAAAATTTATATTTTGAGAGTGTAGGTATTGCTGCCTTTGCTCTACTTGGCGTTCACCATGCGTCATTCTGTCTCCTGTTTTCCCAGGATTCCCCTATGAAAAGGTGGTCCAGCGCACACTGTACCTGCAGGTACTAGACTATGACCGCTTCAGCAGAAACGACCCGATAGGCGAGGTGTCCATTCCCCTCAACAAAGTGGATCTGGCACACATGCAGACCTTCTGGAAGGAGCTGAAGCCATGCAGTGATGGCAGTGTGAGTGACAAATACAGTGACAGAGAGAGAGAGATAGACAATGAGAGAGTGAGAGAGAGAGACAATGAGAGAGAGAAAGAGAGGCAATGAGAGAGAGAGAGAGAGAGAGATGAGAGAGAGAGCCGTAAAGAGAGAAAGAGACAGAGAGATAGAGAGAATTGGGTCAGGAAAGGAAAAGGCATGACAAAGGAAAGGGTGGAGCGGAGAGAAGGATTCACCTGATAAAAAAAGTGTTATGGGTGCGGAGGAATATAAATACTGGTCACAGACATAAATGACAGCAGGGACAAGCTCAGGGTGAAAACGGAGAGGTGCCAAGTAAATCACAGGGACAGGATGGAGAGGTTGGGGGAGGCGGGCTGGTGTGGTGTACATGAGAGAGGGACACTGGAACAGTAGGATGCCAAAGGACAGATAAGGACAAGACAGAGCCTGGGCCATTGAGTGCAGAGGGCGGTGTGTGTGTGTGTGTTTGTGTGTGTGCGTGTGTGTGTGTATGCGCGTATGTGTGTGTGCGTGCACACCCAAAGCCCGAACATTGACAGGAGGCTGAGTAAATCAGCCTTGAGCAGTGACGGCCAGCCTGTCAGCTCTCCTCCTCGTTAATCGCGGCCGTTTGCTCTCTCCAGGGAAGTCGAGGGGACCTGCTGGTGTCGCTCTGCTACAACCCCACTGCCAACACCATCACTGTGACCATCATCAAGGCACGCAACCTTAAAGCCATGGACATCGGAGGAACCTCCGGTAGGGACGCAGCCTCACTGTTACATTACATTACATTACATTACACTTAGCAGACGCTTTTATCCAAAGCGACTTACAAAAGGAGGACATAATAGCTAACAGATGTGTAGAGAACATCGAAGGTACCTATGTAAAGAGATGGTTAGTAGAAATTCGTTTTTGTTAGGAAGGAAAGCAGTCTCGGAAGAGAAGGGTCTTCATGAGCTTTTTGAAGGTCGAGAGGGATATTGCTGCTCTTGTAGCGACTGGTAGGTTGTTCCACCACTGAAGGACAACAACTGAGAAAAGCTTGGAGTGACCTCGCTTTGTCTTAGGAGAAGGTACGGCCAGGCGATTTGTATTAGAGGATCGCAGCACTCTGGACGGGATGTAAGCATTTAGTATGACGTTGAGATAGGTGGGGGCAGATCCGGAAGTGAGTTTGTAGTCTAGAGTCAAAGCTTGGTGTTGAATTCTGTCAGCCACTGGCAGCCAGTGCAAGTTGATGAAAAGTGGAGTGACATGCGTCCTTTCGGGTTGATTGAAAACCAGTCGTGCTGCTGCATTCTGGACCATTTGCAATGGTTTGATTGCACAAGCAGGAAGGCCAACCAGGAGGGCGATGCAATAGTCAAGGCGAGAGATGACCATAGCCTGACAGTTGCCAGGCCGACTCCACAGGATGGTTTTTGCCACCTTTTTTCACTATTATGCTTGAAAATGATCACTTTTCTTGTCAGGTGGACAGACTTTTGTTTTGCCTTTTAGGGCTATGTTAAGGGTGATATTTGACAATAGAAATGCAGCAATCCCCAGAATGTTCAGCTACAGTAGTTTCACCTAGGTGTCAAGATACACCATGCACAATTGCAGGGCTATATGACCATCTATGTAGCTGCAGTACCTTAATATTTACAACTACATATTTTTGCCAAAAACTTTTTCCATAAAGGGTGTTTTTTGCCCCCTCAGACCAAACGGGGCCAACTTGGGTCGTTATCAACTTGTCATGGTATAGGATAACACAATAATAAATTCAATTCAATTCAATTTATTGAAGGATAACCCCTTGAGATGTGACTTGCCATTTTCGATGGGGTCCTAAGTAAATGATACCAGTACTAAAATGACCATAAAATAAATAAACTAAATAAAATTCCACCCAGAGAACAAAAACATACAACCATCCACACACACACACACACACACACACACTCTATATTGCTCTCGGATCTGGGTGATTCTGGGTGTAACTAAAAACACATGGTGTGTGTGCCGTAAACTGTATTGAGAACTAAAAGGTATCAGCAGTTGCTTCAAATAGGAAGGGAAATTAACATGTAAACCTTTAAAAATAAGCGATAACCAATGAAACTGCCTTCTGGACTTGGGGGCCGGCCAATTCAAGGCCTCATACATTAGACAATGATGAGTTCTATAAGGACACCTCAGTACAAACCTACATAGACTATTATACACTACTAATAAATGAAGTAAAGGAAATAATAGTGGAAAAAAAGGGTAGCAAAAAGCGTCCTGTGGAGTGGACCTGGCTCCTGGCTTGTGTGGCCTTGTTAAGTGTTGAGTGCAGTGCAATCGATTCCAGTGATCAATTCTGTCATGGGGTTAAACTGGTTCTTCTGTCCTGCATGTACTTGTCGAGCTGTAGTTCATTACTGTGTCCCATTCATTTCGGTTGTGATGAAAGCTGCGCGGACTTACTGATGCTTGCCGCTGCTTTGCCAGATCCCTATGTGAAAGTCTGGCTGATGCACAAAGACAAACGGGTAGAGAAGAAGAAGACCGTGGTGATGAAGCGCTGTTTGAATCCCGTCTTCAACGAGTCCTTCCCGTTCGATGTCCCCGCCCACGTCCTGAGAGAAACCACCATTATCATCACCGTCATGGACAAAGACAAATTCAGTCGCAATGATGTCATTGGGAAGGTACAACAGATAAATAGCCATACATCTCTCTCTCTCTCTCTCTCGCGCTCTCTCTCTCTCTCTCTCTCTTTCTCTGCATTTTTTCTCTTTCTCACTTGCTTTTCCTCTACCTCTCCATCTTCCTTACTCCTTCACTCCCTTCCCACACCCCCACCCCACACCCCAAACACACACACACAGACACACACATATTATGTGTGTGTGTGTCTGTTCACATATGACCACCAGTATTGTGAATACAAGTGTTTAGTTTAAGGCTTAGCTGTGCTCCACCTCACAGCTGAGATTGAGGCCATGGTTACAGTGGAACACTCAACAGCCTAGCCGAGCTTAGAGCATCCATTGCCCCTGGCAAGAACGAGGCGAATGCAGTGTGCAAAAGCCTTTTTCCATTCCTCCTCTTAAGCCGGGAGGATTAATCACTTTTTTTCGCCACACTGTGAGTGAAGAAAGAAAAAAGGTTCTTGGCAATGTCTCTATCTGCCTCTCAGCTTTCCCTCCCCCTCTGTTCCTTCTCTTCTTCCTCTTTTTTTTCCAAACAGATCTATCTCTCCTGGAAGAGTGGCCCAGCGGAGGTAAAGCACTGGAAGGACATGATGGGGCATCCCCGCACGTCTGTGGCCCAGTGGCACCCACTGAAGGCCTGAGGCCAACTCCTCCGCCCCCCCCAAACTCTACCCTCTACTGCACCCCAACCATCCCTGCCACACACGAATTGGGGGGTAGAAAAAGAGATGTCTGTTCTCTTCTGTGCCCTAAAACCCAGTCAATATGCACAAGACTGTCTTGCTGCCAAACGGGGTACAGGTATCCATCTAATCCTCCGTCCCTCTCCCCTGCATCAGCAGTTGTCTCTCTCTCTTACTCTCTGATCTCTTCCTGTGCCTCACTACTTTGCACAGTCTTCTCTTTCTCCTCCTCCTCCTCTTCCTTCTCTTTGCTGCCCCTCCCTTCCCACGCCATCTCCTGATTCTCACAGAAGTTCCAGCATCGAGGCACAACACCAGGCTGCCAGTGGCAGAAGGACAGCCTCATCTGAGCCTCGTGTCCCAGAGGGACGGCCCAGTATCCCCCAGGGCATGGCGTGTTTTCAGACATCAAATATTCATTCCAAAGTTTCTCCCAGCCGGCGTGAAATCTCCCACTTCCCCCATCCTCCTCTTCTCTCCTTTGGGTGTGAAATTAATATTTAATCTCTGAATTTGGGCCACAACTAACACAGCCGTTTGGGCTGAACCTGAAACAGGCTACACTTCAGGGAAGACCCCATGTGTAAATGCACAGTCTGGGATACACACACATCAAGCATTTTTCATTTTTCCACAGCGATGTTTTCATGTGCTCCAAAATTGTGGACAGCTATTCTTGTGCATCTTTTTTTTTTTTGTTAAATGTGCAAAACCTGTGCCTCTATTTTCCCACAACTCCCCAAAAAATGTGGAATGATTTTGGAGAGGTGTGCAGTGACCCAGAAAAGAAGAGGGAAACTTGTGGCCATTTAATTCCACCCTCCATCCCCACTCCTGTGGCACAAGCGTAGAAACTCCTCACACCGCCCCCAACACCCCCACCCTACCCTTGGCTGGAAGCCCTTGTCATCTGTGTGTGCTGTGGGTGCTGTGCTGTGTTCTAAACCAATTCTTGTTGAAGAAAAAAAAAAGACTTACCTTAGGCACCACTACTGGGTCAACAGGGAGATAAGTAATAAAGAACATTGCATTGTGGGAAAAAAAGAAAAAGAAAAACAATGTGTCTAAAACTGGACTTTGTCAGTGAACATTTGTGGTGGATGTTGGTTTTTTTTTTGTTTTTTTGTTTTTCGTTTTCTTCTGAAACAAAAGGAAAACTAAAGAGACCAATCAAAAATGTTCTTCCAGGAAAGAAGGGAAAATGGCAGCAAAAAAAGCCCGCTTTTTGGAGCCTTATTGTATGAGTGGGAGAGTGAGTGGGCTACAAGACGTCTAGTGCTGACGTGAGCGAGTGCAAGTGTTTGTTTAAGATAAATGGGCAGAGGCTGAAATTGAAATATCTGGTACCAGTAATAGTGATGCTAACTACAATTATGAAAATACAAATGCACATGAAATCAAATAATGATCTGAGAGGGCAAAAAACTGGTGACAGCAGAGAGAGAGAGAGAGAGAGAGAGAGGAAGAGAGAGATACTTCCTAGCCGTTCTGTTGCCCAACTCAGCTAGGATGAACCATATTCCCCCTGCCGTCTTTGTGTATGTGGCTTTCTTTTGGTTGCATCATGAATTTAACCAGTATGCAATGACACTGCCAATGCTAAGCTAACCTCTGCCAGATCTCTTTCAAAGAGTCCCTCATTAAGGAGCCAAAGGAGTAGATTATGTCTGTCAACAATAATTTATCTGCAGAAATCTACTAAGCAGATAAGAGATAATGGAGAATGATGAGGGTTGAGAAAATTGACTGTATTTCTAGTGTAATTCTGATTCTAGTGTCATTCCTAATGTCTGTCTGTGGTACATGTCTATTTTGTCCTTTTGCTTGAGTGTGTGTGTGTGTGTGTCTGTGTGTGTGAGTGTGTATGAGTGTGCGCAAGAGAGTGTTTTAGCCTGTAAGCCTATTGCCGTCCCTATAAGTGTTGACTCATAGGTTTTGTGTGAATTGTGTCTTAGAGGAACGAAACAAGGTGAACTTCCTGGCAGATATACAGCATTATTAGTTGGGTGCCTTCCTCCCGCATAGCATATCCAATTTAGTGTTAGATATAAAATATACAGTCACTCATGTGTGCCTTGCTCACATGCAGTCAAATTAGATCTAGGTCAGTATGAGAGGTTAATAGAAGTTGATCTTCCGCCCTACCCGTGATTACCTGGCAAAATTAGCCCCTGTCGACTCTCGGCTATCTCCATGAGTCCGCCTCCATCTCTGCTTGGTGAACCCACATGCGCAGCAGTCGGTGCGGGTACAAAACGCACATTGTGGCGTAGTGCATTGTGGACCCATAAATAGGCGTTGATATTGTTATTATTATTATTTATTATTACGCTACATAAGCTGCCATATGCACAGGTTTTAATGTGGTTGACCCCTACCTACAGCACATCCCCAGCCCTCGTTTTGGCTCTGTCTGCCTCTGCTCCTGTGTGTGGCGTCTGTGCTGACCGTGGCTGGACTGATCCCAGTGTGCCACTGAGCGCACACTCTTTCTTGCTAACCAAGATGATGATGATGGTGGTGATGAAGATCATGCATGAGTGACCATTAGTAATGTATTAATAACAGTGGATTTTTTCATGGTAAATCTTTGGAACTAATGGACACTCTGTAGTAAACCATGATGATGATGGTAATGGTGGTGATGAAGATCATGCTTCAGTGACCATTAGTGATCTGACAAGAACAGTGGATTTTTCATGGTAAATCTGTCTGGAACTAATGGTCAGTGTGCAAGTTGGTGTATAAATCTGTGTACATTTTGGCGTGTGTGTATAGGATTGTGTGGGAGTGTGTTGGTGTGTATGTGTATAAGTGATGATGTGTGCTTGTTTGTCAGCTTCTCTGTCTCACTGAAAAAGGGAGAAAAGTTTTGGTTTTCCTTTGTATGTACTTTATCTTGTATAAAGTGTTTTTTGCCAAGACGATATTTGTTGTACAATTCTTTTGTATCTGTTGCTGTTAAATGGTGATGAGTACAGGGATGTCTCAACGTGTCTCTTTAAAAGACACTGATTGCCTGTCGTATTTTTTTATTTGAATTTGAGGGAAGAGAAAGACGAGTTCTAGAGCAAGGAGATAAATGGGGGTTGATGGTGGGGGGTGATGGTGGCAGGGGGGGGTCTTGTCATGCTGCACTTAAACACAGACATGTGGACATCCACACACAAATACACCCTGCCACAATAAAGTGTATACACACATATACACAATTAGTGTTCTTGGTCCTGAGAGTGCTGCTTTCTTGACCCACTATTATGTGTGGGGGGAAGCACTGGGGTGATTTGACCACAAACCCTGACAGCTTGTTTTATGATGTCTCAGCAGCCAATTCATCAGGCCACAGTTTATCATGACCCCATGATATGGCGGACAATCGATTGGTGTTTCCTCTCCTCTGGGAAGCGATCTTTGCCAAGACAGTCAATACCAGCCACCAATCTGTTTTAGCAAGGGTGTCATATGCACTCACAAAAGGTGTAGCCCTCTAATGTGATACATCATTGGCACCCCCACACTACATTATTTGTCAAGGGAATTGTAGGATACATTCTATGTGTTCTAACACCTACATTTTGGCAAAATGAGTCACAGTGACCCAAAATTCATAGTGACTTCAATTTGACATTTTAGTACCACTTTAAAGTGATTTCCTGTTCAAAGTCATATTTGAAACAGTTGTCAGGATAGAAATTTGAATTATGGGATCTCACCAACTTATTAAAATTCAAAACCTGAAAAAAATACTTTATTTATTTTGGACATTTTGTAATATTTGAATAGTGCAAATGAACATAAAATAGCCAAGTTTTCACCATTACATAGTTATCATGATTATGAAAATTAGGGGAATGTTTTTTTTTTTGCAGATCAGGTCACATATGTTCTGCAAATCAGAACCGTCAGGGCCTTGTCATCAAAAGCGGTTTATCTATAGCGGTTTTTATGTCTACCACTCCGCTACCAGTCAGATGCACTTCCTGCCTTCTCACTGTCAGTTACCTGGCTGCCAGCACACTCTCACGGCAAGTGTCTCATCTGCCACACCCAGACAGGAGCAGCCAGTCCCTCACACAGTCCCCGATCCCAATCTGCTAACACTCCTCTAAGTGTCAGGCACAGAGAGGGGACGAGACAGACATCAGATTTCCTATCACTCTTTCCAAATCGATCTGTCCTTTCTCAAAAAGAGACAAGAAAGTCCTCCCCTTAGCTATGACAGAGTACTGGGCCTGAAGACTAGTTTTGTGTGAAATCCCCATGTGTTGACTGGACTATGTCCGTGTTTGGGCGAGGGACACCCTCTGGTGAAAAAACTGGCATGCAGTGTTTTTATTTCTGTCCTGTTCTGAACTTACCATTGATCTTGGTGGTACAGTTAAAAGTGAGGTCTTGTTTCTTGTCTTCTTGTCTGTTGTACTTGATTATTGAGGTTTCATTTGTGGTTACGGTGAGCCTTCACTTTCCCTTTGATAATATTCTCAGCTGTGTTTTGTTTTTGTTTTTTTCTAAAACTTTCTTGTTACTTGTCTGACTGTGGAGGAACAGAATGTAAACCTAAGCTCTCAATCTAGTACCAACACAGGAACACTAAAGATGGCGGTGTAATAGAGAAAGCTAGATTACCTTGCCATACTACACATCAGTCCGAACAGTCGATAAGTAGACTGGATCGCTATCGATGGGCTTCTGTTAAACGGGCTCCTTCAAAGATCTTCTCTCTCCAGCTCAGATCTCTATTTATTCCCTTGTTCTCACTTTCTTGTGATCTCATCACACATTTGTGATGCTCACAAACATATTTTGTTATTTTTTAATTTTGACAACAATGTACAGTGTATATAGACATAAATGTATATAAAAAAGAATAAAGTTACAAATGTCTCTTCCGTCTTTTTTTTAACCCGTTGTCTTGGAAGTACTTGTGTGTGCATTTGTGCCAAAGACTTGTCTTCAGCTAGCGTCTGTGTATTACAGTCTTATTTCATCTATCCAGTATGTATCTTGAGCGTCGGAGATGAGACACACTCCACAGCTTTCGAGCGAGGCTCTCTCTCTTTATGGCCTCATGCATTTATGTATTTTCATTTCATAGTTTTCAGCTGTGATATCACAACAACATTGCTCTCACTTGAAATGTTTTAAGTAGTACCACATTTGTTGAAAGAAAAGAAACATTAGACTGCAAAATAAATGTTAATGCTTTGTTTAGACTGTCCTTTTTAGACAGAGTGTAAATGGTATAAGCTATCCAATAGTCTTACTAAATCAGAGCTTTCATCTCATCCAAAGTATGAAAGACTGTCTGCAACTTGAACACAAAAATAATCCACAACAAAACATGAAACGGAGCCAAATAGATGTTTTTAGTAATCTGAAAATGCTTATTATGATTCTACTGACATCTTTATCTGAGTGACTTAGAAAAAGCATTTCATCCATGATCCTGTCATTAAATGACTCATTGATTTGTTTGTTTTTTTTGTTCTGTGGACAACAACCTACCTGAACATAAAAGCTGAGCAATTTGGAAAAGAGAAAACACCATAAGTCACAGATGACAAATGACAGATGACAAAAACTGTTTGACAGCATTAAATACTTCAAATAAAAGTCCTATGTTGCTGACTGAATAACACACCTATATTGACCTGAAATGTATACTTAAGATGCCTGGTGAAATGGTAAACCTTTCATTATGAACCCAATATCTTTTTAGCCTAATATTTCACCTAATTTTTTTTTAGCAGTAGTGCTATCAAACCATCCCTGTTACATAAACTCAGCAAACAGTTGCTTACCTGGCATCTATACATCATAAGCTCAAGAAATCCCGTTTTCTATTACTTATAAATGGCAAGGACACCATGTTCATATAAATGTGTCACACAGCATCAGGCATTAAAGTGCAATTTACACTGGAAGCCAGATTTCGTTTGCAGCTGATCTAACTTCAGCAATCACTCTAAACTTATTGTGTGTGTGTGTGTGTGTGTGTGTGTGTGTGTGTGTGTGTGTGTGTGTGTGTGTGTGTGTGTGTGTGTGTGTGTGTGTGTGTGTGCGCAGACATGTCCTACATGGACATTTAGACACTTGCAACAACCTGATTGCCCCCGCATATGGGGGCACCTTCAAACGGCACAATGGCTGCACTGACTGGTGTGTGTGTGTGTGTGTGTGTGTGTGTGTGTGTGTGTGTGTGTGTGTGTGTGTGTGTGTGTGTGTGTGTGTGTGCCTCACTGCCTGACAGACACAGAAAAGAGAGACAGCAGTGATGCTATCGTGCACATCAAGTAAATTAAGACACACAGACAAACAGATAGTGCTAAATGAGCCCCAGTCATTGACAGGAGAATGGAGATAGAGAAGGCCTGCTTGGCAGAAGCCTGTGAAAGAGAGAGAGAGAGAGAGAGAGAGAGAGAGAGAGAGAGAGAGAGAGAGAGAAAGGGAGAGAGACACACACAGAGTAATGAGCCAAGTGGAGATATCTGCGCGTCGTGTGGAGGTAACGTTTTTTCATTTTCGTTATTATTTTTATTATCCGAAGAGGCATCGAGAGGTGGGAGGGCAGAGAGGATGAAGGGGCCACTGTCACGATGCACACACACAGCGCAGCGAGAATGACAGGCACACACTGGTCTGGAGACAGAGTGAGTGGGTGCGAGTGGGCGACTGACAAATCCACTCCAAACCAGCTTTTTTTCCAAGCAGAGCCATGCGAAACACACAAACATGTGAACACATCACTGGTGAAATCCATAGACCCACTCACTGGCACACGTCGGCCTGCCGTGACAGGGGAGCGGAGGGTGACAGTGTAAAAAAGTATCGCAGAAGGACACGTGCCACAGATTGACGAGCATAGTGGACAAGCTCAGAAGGACAGAGATTTCACAGATTGTGGGGCTGAAAGATGTCTATGGCAGATGGAAAGGATATCAATTAAAAATAATGACTATGCCAACCAAGACAGAGATAATGCTGTAAACAAGTTCTGAAACATCTTCAAATAAATATGTTCTGTTGACGAAAATGCACACACGAAAACACACACAAACATACTCACTCTCTCTCTCTCTCTCTCTCACACACACACACACACACACATTTACACACTGCATTCTAGCATGTATACCAGTGGAAAAAAAGACACACAAAACGGCATCAGAAGAAAAGAGGTGCAAATGCCCAAGCAAAGCAATGAAGCACAACAGACATTGCTGGTGTCCACAGAGAGACAGATGGCAGGCGGGTCAGAGGCATCACTTAGTCAGACCCTCCCAGAGCTATTAAAAGACACACCCCACCTGTGAGGGAGGTCTCACATCCTCACGCCCTGTCTGTCTGTCTGTCTGTCTGTGGGGAACTGGGTGTGCAAGAGTGGAGCGAGCAAGCATGCACAGAGCCGAAGACACACGCACAAAAAATGGACCCCAAGCAGAACATATGGTGTTTGTTTGTGTGCTTTTTGGGGTTTTTTTTTCCAAATGTGTGTGGGGGGATAAGAGCCTGGATGTGACAGGTGCAAAGTGATGCATGAGGCGAGGAGCGACTCGCTCTCCTCTGCTGAGCTAGGAGCAGCACGTGCATCCATTCGTCAGCTGGTGTTTACCGGGCGCACTGTGGAGCGTCAGGCGATGAGGCAATCTGGGCATTGATTCCACATATCCTCCCTGGCCACAGGCTGGCTCCTCACTTGACCTCAAACAAACAGATAAACAAACAAACCGACAATCACAACAAACAAAAGCACTAACACAAACAGTGATGGGCAACATAGCTTCGGAATCTACAGTCCAGTACCACATTTGTTACAGCCATTCACTAAATCAGCTGATTCTCATTAGCACAAATCTTCACCCAGGTAGAAGAATTGTGTTGAAATCATCTATATGACATGCACAGGTAAGAACCAGGTGATGTGAAATATGTGGTACTACAGTACAGCTTCTGAATAAAGGTCGCTCATCACTGCACACTCCAACACCTCTACTGTCAGCTACACCGACTGACGTAAGAATCAGGGGACTTCCCCACTCCAAAAGCCCTGCCCCAAAAGATCTCACTGTCTGCTACAGATGTGTGCTGGGATGTGTTTGTATATTGTACATAATTTATCTCTTATCCAAGATAGAGGTAGTTCATTCCAACTTCAATTAATAAAACTCCTGCCAAGTATTGGTACACCTGTAGCTAATCTACCTGGCTAAAACGTTGTGGTCATTACAATCAGATGGCTCTTTGAATAGTTGAAACAAATATGAGGAGCATGGGAAAAAAACAGCATAGTCACAAACTGCAGAAAATGTCGTTTAAAAGTTTGAATTTTCTTTTGATTTTATAAGTAAATGCTCTTTTAAAGCGCTTCTACCTCGAGACTAGCTTGTTTATTCACAGGATTCGTGTTGAAAAACCTGGGGTTTCAATACAACTACTGATAGGGGGAGTAACTTGAAAAAAAATATTTTGTGACTATGCCTGTTTTTCCCATAACCTCCTCGTATGTGGTACGACCTTTTGCTCCCTGAAGCCAGATTACCCACCTCTGACCCAAAGCGACTTATAGTGAATGAGGTACAGGGGCAGTCCCCATGGAGCAACATGGAGTTAGATGCCTTGCTTAAGTGCACTTCAGCTGTAGCCTGGTAAACCAGCCCCTCGTACTTCATTTAATTTTGTACAGAAGATCTGGCAGTGCTGCATTGAGAAACTATTTCTTCCTGGAGGTTTGGACTCTGCAGTAGTTTTAAAAAGTGGCTCTGCCTTTACCCAATCGCTAGTATCTGGTGGTCACGTATGCATTTAGCCTGTCTACTACACACTACAATTGAAATGTAGCACACAAAGTCAACGTCATCGCTCACAGACACTCCCTCTGTTTGCTGATTGGCTAGGATTGGCTGGTACCTAATACAGCAATGTCAGTGGCAGCACGGCCAGACAAAATGTACAAAATGATATGAAGTGCGAGAGGCTGGTTTACCAGGCTACCTCAGCTGTGGATGAGGGTGTGAAAGAGCACTGGGCATTTACTTCCCCACTCACACTGTTATCCACACTGTTACAGGACTCAAACCTGCGACACTCCAACCCCAGGACCAACCCTTTACAATAGGGCTTACAGTTGATGTTACACACCTTGAAGCCACTGCCAATACAATGGATAAAAAAGCATATCGAACCCAAAATAACACAGGGGGTATTCAAGAAAGCGGATTTAGCCATTTACCTGCGTATGCTCAATGTGAGCAAGTGGTAAATCTACTAATAGTAAAACCTGTGCCTTTGTTTTGCTCAGAGGATGAAACCATAAAACCATTCTAATAGGAGGCTTACCACTCTGAGTTTAACGAAATAAGTCACTAAACCACTTACTTGGAATACCCCCCATGGTGTACAGCTTATTTGCAGACCCGCTCTAAATATTTGCACATCTGTATAAAATAATCGTAGAGGTTGTCAAATGCTCTCCTATGATTCATGGACTTGATTATGTATCAAAATTGATGTGAATACATTTCCATGCAATAGCTCGGCACAGTTGTCATTTAACAAACTGACACACACACACACACACACACACACACACACACACACACACACACACACACACACACACACAAACTGTTAATTTCAGTGACAACTTCCAATCACAAATGTGACAAGCACCCTTTTTGTCCATGTCATATGTCTTCGTATATTCTCATTTTTGCTTCCTTTATAGGAATATCAGTTAGCAAAACTCTTCACTGCAATTCTGACAAACCTGACCTAACAATAACTGATGCCTCATCTGTCAGTCAGCAGTAACCAAATATATTGAATGATGGATGAACCAGGAAGGAAAACATTTTACATTATCTTTGCTGCCACCATGTGTCCATTTACAGGTACTGCAAATCAGTTAGGGTTATTTTTTATGTTGCCATCTCATACGAGTAACATGACCAATATTTCACTGGTTATTCTGGTTAAATGTAGATTATGTATAAAAAATAAACTTAATAGTCTTTTAATTGATTAAACTGGGTACTTAAGGGAAGAAAACAGACCAGATACATTCCAAAAACAGCTAAATCTCAACTGCTGTTTTGAGAGAAAATCAAAACAATCAAATCAAGAGGTTTTAAAGGAATTGTTCTAACAAGATATACAAGCACTTATATACATTGTATTTTGCATTAGTGCCTCTCATATCAGCAGGTAGGACAACAGCTGGTCATACCACTTTACATAAATAGGTCAATATAGTCCCTAAGATACTGATATCATGTCAGTCAGTCTGTAGATTTCAATAGATGTGTGTGTGGGACAAACATCAACAGTCCATTCAAACAAACCAAAATTGGCCTCTTAAAGGCCTGTTATAGGACAGACAGGTGAACTCTGAGGTATAGGCAGACATTTTGTCTGCATGTGTGTGCAGTCACACACCACGACTGTGCCTTGTGCATATGTACGAGTCTCTGAAAAGGGCCTGAGGCCGGCCATCTCAGTCCCTCCCCTGGTCCAGGTACTCCAGGTTTGGGGCGTCCAGACGCTGCTCCTGCTGCCGGTTCTTGGTGAACTCTTGGAGGAGATCCATAACCTCGCCCTTATACACGTCAGGGGTTGGCAGAGTCTCTGGGGGATGGAGGGACAGACAGATAGATAGATGTACTTTATTGATCCCAACCTTGGAAATTACAAATTGACTTACCATCACGCTTCTTATGTTGTTTCAAGGCAACTGCTCATAAATCTGATAATTAAGAGACTGTCTAAAATGTCTACAAATCTGTCTACACTTCTCTCATTTCCTAATATTCTAAAACTGCAGAACAGTATTTTTTCTCCTAAGAGAAGAGATCTAGAACCTTAAAATCTAAACTTCCTGCCCTGCCATGTATGCCTCTGTCAGAGTCCCTTGACGTATAAAACGTGATGCTCATGACACTGCCAGCAATACTTACATCTGTATGATCATGTCTGCATTGTGTGCACATAGGCCTACCAGGAAAGTGTGATTTACAAAATGAGATTTGATTTATGACTGTCTGAAGAGCCTCCTCAAACGAAGTGTTGGACTTGTGATTTGTACTTATGCACAGATTTTAAAAAAGCCATCTCATCACCATCTCTTCCTTACCTGTTGCCCAGTAGTAGATGTCCCAGTCATTGCTTGGCTCATTGATTAATCGGTCATATTGCAGAAGCTGGGCCTCGGTCATGGTGTTCAAGTACTTCTTGGCAAACAAGCTGACAGAAAAAAAGGAAACAGACTGTTGGCTCTGACATCATACAAGTAGTGTACTGCACATTATATTTGATGAACTGACTGATCTCCGGCTTCACCTTAGTATGATGCAGTTCTCAAGCATGCCTCTCTTGCGGCTCTCGTATAAAAGTCTTTTGCGCTTGATGTCGATGGGCTCATCGGCCTTCTCAACCCATGGTGGCAGAGGTATCTCAATCATGTTGGGCTCTGGCGCATCACCACGGTAACCTCGGGCAGACACCACCCCTACCACTGATGGGCGAAGGGCAGCTCGACAGACGCCACCAATAAGCTGGTAGATGGGGAAAAAATGTTCACTGCGATTACCCATCTAACGAGGGAATGTAGAAGCAGCGTTGGTATACATTACATCTATTTTCTGGAATGTTATTTCTCTTTTCTTGACGCCATGACACTGACTGATTATTTTACTACTGTGTGCGTGCGACATTTGCAGACAGACAATACATTTCAGTGTTTACCCTGTCAGACTCGGTGCACATGGTACGCTCCATTACAAAACACGTCATGGACAATTTCGTAATTCACAATGTCAAAGCTGCAACTTTAGGTTATTCTAACATTCTGTTAACAGTGACAATTTGACCAAAAGTCCATCAAAGATCAGAAATACTGTTACACACAATGGTCTGTGTTTTTTTATATAGTCGTTGCCCTTAGGCTATTCCCCTTATCAAAATACAGACAAGTTAAGTCCTGTAGTACTTTTTATCTACGGAAAATGTTAAGTGACAAGAGCTCATAACTCCACGCCGTCTGTTGCCTAGAACGTTCGTGCAGTAATTCATAGCCTACTACATTCGTTAAAAAAAATCTTCTAACGTATCTCCCTATAAGTAGCCGCACTAAATATATAAGGACATACAAATGAAGCTAGCTTGTTAGCCAACCTATACTGTAGTCAAACCATCAGAATCCCTACTAACATCAAACCAAGTGATAAGGATCACATTGATGTAGTGGAGACGTACAAGTAAGCTTACCCTAGTTGCAGATATTACAGACATCACAGTGTTCCGATTATCTAAAAGACACTAAGCTCTATACCTCGTAGTGTCAATAAAGGTTGGTGGCATATATGAAGGCGAACATTTACACATACACAACAGTCCCTCAATGGCATAACAGGGTAGACAAGTCCTCATTTCACGGCCATTTTGGTGAGGTCAAGGCTCGACACAAACCGATAGAATTTTTAGAAATGGACTACTTAAAATACACTTTCAAATACTTAAGAAATCCACACTATTTATACCACGTTTTACCGCGTTTGAGTTGACTAGTAATGCAGCTTTCAATCAACTCAAGGCAAGTTGCATTGAGTTGCATCTGAGGAACCTTATGATATCTTCATTGTTTCTAACCGACCTTTGATCGCCAACACACTAGATAGAGTTTGTGGTTCCGCTGTGTGATGTTGGATGGAACACAAAATTTGTTTCTCGGTGAAACTACATGCCACGAGGATGCCAGTTTGCGAAGAAGGACTGTGGTACACGTATGCTCGGAGTTTGAGATTTATAATGTAAAACACTGAAGTGAACTGATATTCTGATAATTATTCTAAAACCACGTCAATTGAATGAAGGGGGAATGGTCGTAAATAGCCTCTCCAGTCAACATAATTGATTAAATCGTTGAGATTCCGACACCTGCAAGGTGCATAACATGTACATTCGTTAATTTAACATACCGAAGAGCGGCCGGTATACAACACAGTAACCAAACGTGACTTGCAAAGGCCTCATTACCAAGACACGGTGATGGCGGCGTCTGTGGCGACGGATGGTGGAGCGCCAGAACTTATCGATATCTATGATGACTTCAATCAAAACAATGGGGAGGTGAGCTTCACGTAGATGTCTGGAATGTTCAGTACTTAACATGTTTTGTGGTCATGGTCGTCACATTCCGTATTTGTTGCAGTAACCCCGAGGCAGTAGTTGCTGGTCCAAAAGTACCGAGCCAACTACATTACCAAGACATGCAAAAAGGACAAGACACGCCAGTAGTAGCCAGTCTGCACCGAGGGACATTTTGCGAAGATGCAAACTGTTTTTAGAAATGTCGTTGCTCGCTTTTCTTGCATCACCTTTGTGGTGCCGAGCCGAGTGTTTATCTTTCTTGGCAAGAATTATGTGGTGTACTCATCTATCCCTTACTACCCAAAATAGCATAAAATTAAACTTAAAGATGAAGCCAAAAACAAGTTGTTTTAAAAACGTAAAGTCGCCAATCAGTGCAACTTCTAACTTGCGCACACCAGCATGTAAGCGACATTTTTTAGATGGTCGGCTTGTTGTTCAAGTAGAGAAAGATGTGTAAATAATTGAATGTTATCCTGATCTTTCAAGGACTTTAAAAGTTTTACAAATTGATTTGAATGTGCACGGAGGGATTGTGTTCACGCTTTGCTTTCTCGCCAGGAAGGGGACTTCATGGGTTCAGCGGATCCAAATGATCTATATGACGCTGTAGTAACTGGTTCTGTGGACCAGAGAAGGCTATCAGGAGTGGAAACCAGGACACACAGCAAAGACCAAGGAAAAAACGCTAACCTCAGACCACTGACAACATACAGTCACAGTGGGGTACAGAGCAAGAGGCTTTCAGTATATGTTGGAAACTTTTCCTGGGTGAGTTCTCTCAGATTTATGCTCGTCATTATTTGGCCATAAAGTTTAAACAGTTTCACCCAATTGGACTCATTGTTTGTCTTTGTCTTATTTAATGTACTGACACTGTAAACACAGTCAAAACTACCACTTCAACTTACAAACATATCTGCTCTTTTTACTACAAATATAAACAGTGGACTTCAGACAAAGATCTGTTTAACATGGCAAATGCAATGGGAGTCAAAGACGTTTTGGAGATTAAGTTTGCAGAGAATCGGGCTAACGGCCAGTCCAGAGGGTATGTTTTTGCTGTCAGTTAAGTGTAATATGATTATACTATTGTACAAGTGCTGAAGTCTGTTTGACCATAAGTCATTTTTTTTAACAGCTATGCTGAGCTTGTGGTCTCCACCGAGACTTCCTTGCAAAAGTTGCTTGAGACCATGCCGCAGGTTCTCATCAATGGAGAGAAGGTAGACTGCCGTTTCGCCACAAGGCAGAACCTTGCTGTGTTTGAAGCTCAGGCCAACAAGCGTAAGTATATACCTCTTCAGTTACAGTGTGGCTTTTGAAGTGTAATAAATAGGTATTTGAAGCCATACTTGGGTTCCAGTCCCAGAGTAGCATTGTTGAGGAGTTAGACTAGCTAGATGCCTTTCTGAGCTGTCCTGTCTTAGGTTGGCAGACTCATGGTTAGCACATTCTGTCAAACATAAGGATGGCAGCTTTGGTGTACAACACTGACTTGAGGGGCTCGGGAAATGTTAGCACTTGTCATTGTAGCCTGACTAGCAGCATTATTAGCTTATTAGCTTTTTTTGCTGAAAAGAACATGCATGGCTCTCACAGTGCACAGTGATGCAAAAAATGTCTGTGAAAGTACAATTTCAGTATTTAAACCAAACTGGAAAACAACTAATAAGTTAAGAAAAGATTCAGTGTCTCACCATGTTTAGCAGTGTCAGGGATTTACCATTGTTGAAGTTGATCTTCGATACCTTAAAGCAACACTTAAGTAGTTTTCGTCTTGGGTTGCCCTACAGGTTGGAAGCAGAATGTTCTCCCATTCGAACCACAGAGAGACACTCCGCTCCTCCAAACTTACTTAGTGCGGTTATAGTCCATGGAGGGCGGCAGAGCGAATTCAGAAGTGCCTTTTACCCAGTTTCAAGTTGATGAACCACTGAAACAATTTTGGCCAGTATTTTAAGGTTGAAAAAACTACTTAGTGTTGCTTTATAAGCTGTGAGGTTTCTTACGTAAGTGTTGGTAACTTGAGTGCCTGGATGTACCCATAACATAACATTGCTGTTGTCTTCCCCTCAGGTATTCCTCAGCGCTCCAACTCCAAGTCAGAGTCCGAGGCATTGACAGACAGCAGCCGCCCCACCGCCCCTGCACCTGCCCCCTCCTCTGAGCCACGCCCCCCCAGCGCACCACTCATGCCACTTCCACCTCCCCTTGGCAACAAACTCCCATCCATGCCTTTACCTTTTTACGGCAGACCCCCTCTATATCCCCCTCCCCACCCCCCACCGCTCCTCTTGCCTCCGCCTATACCTCCCCCCCTCTTCCCACCACCACCCCCACATCTACCAAGCCAGCCCCCACCCTCCCTCCATCTCAACCCAGCCTTTTTCCCCCCTCCTCAGGACGGCTACAGCAACAACCCGGCCTACTCCCAACAAAGGTCAGTCAACATTGCAGGTACAGGTGTACCTAAAATCATTGTCTAAATCGGTTACATGCTGTTAGCTGTGAAACGTTTCTCACACATCTGCTTGCCATCTGCAGGGAGAGGGAGGACGCCACACCTCCACTACCAGACAGCGAGTATGATGAGTTGATGAACAGGAACAAAACCATTGCCAGCAGTGCCATCAGCAAGGCGGTGGCCGGAGCTGCTACAGGTCTGTGCCAAAACACTAATACACACAGATGTTCTGTAGTGGTTCTTAAAGAAGAAATTCGGTGTAAAATCAAAATTGGCATGTTAAAACATCATGCTGAGTTGGTATGTTTGCTGAGGAGCAAAATTGAGCTAGCCTGTTGCATTGAGAACTTGACTATTTTTTACCGTTTGTCCCAGAAGGCTTACAATGGAAATAGTAGGCGCCCTTAAACGACGCAGAGCATAACGTTAATTTACTAGGCCATAAATTATTTTGGGAGGTAGCCACCAGGAGGGACATTCCCAAGTACATGGGACAGATAAGTTGAGAGTAGTAAGTCATCTAAAAGAGCAGTAGTAGTGGATTAACTCTCCTAGCAAATCAAAGCCACAGGTCTTTTCTAGTAGGAGGTTTACATAATGTAACCCTAGAAAATGGACTTAGTCACTTACCAGGATATGTCAACTGAAAGCAAGTGCCAAATCTTCTAAAGCAGAGCTACATTTATTTGTTTGCTAGGAGAATGAAACCAGAAGTATCTTCTATTAGAATGTTTGCCACCCACCCTTAGTAAACTGGTTTAGTCACTAAACTACCTACTTGCAATAACCCTGCGGGTGAGTGACTAAAACCTCTTCCTTTCATAGCCCCAGGTAAATATATATACACATAACTCTGATTGTGTTTCTTTGATTCTCTCCTAGGAGATGTGTCCTTGGCTATAGAGACCCTCCTCACGGCAATTGCTGTCATCAAACAGTCTCGTGTGTACAGCGATGAACGCTGCAGAGCTCTGGTCACTTCACTCAAAGACTGTCTCTTTTCTATCGAGAGCAAGTCCTATAGCTCAAGGTGCGTGTGTGTGTATAAGCAGCATTATGTTCATTTGAGTTTCAAATGTATAAATACTCAATAACTTGACTATGAGGTACAACTGATTTACATTGGTTCTGTCCTCTGTACTGTCCCTGCAGAAAAAGGCATCGCTCACGTGAGCGGGACCGCTCACGCGACAGGGACCACCGAGAGCGGGAGAGGGACAGAGAGCGTGATCGAGACCGGGACAGAGAGGGCTCCTACAGTCAGAACTGGGAAGGAGGGGCAGCAGCAGGAGGAGGAGGAGGGATGTCCCGTCGCCACAGGGAGCGTTCCCTCAGCTCAGAGAGAGAGAGGGACAGGATGCGAGTGCAGCGAGACAGGCATCGGGAACACAGGGATCGACACCGCTAGGTGCAGCTTTATCTTTTTTTCCCCCTTCACCAATTTCAATAGACTTAGACAGCTATGGACACTACTGAAGGGTCACCTTGGTAATGCAGGTGTCCAAATGTCCTAATTTATTTTCTTTGAGAGAAGTGGAAACAAAAATGCCATAGGATTCTAAGTTTAATTTTTGTGCCACACAGGGATATCTGAGAACATTCTATTTGCACCATAGAGGAGGGTCCCTTGGAATAAGGAATGTGCCAGGATGTCTCTGGACCCAAAGGTAGAGAGACAGTCGGAGGGATTCTGTTCACCTTCTTTGTTCCAATATATTCAACAAGTCGACCCCAGCACCCATTAGTTTTTAGCACTGCATTCTTATCCACAAAGGCATTGTTCACACCCATGTGCTCCCCCACCACCCGCTTAAGTTGGAACAGACATCCCAGTTTAGCAAAGATAACAAAGTTCATTTTCTAATCAGTTGATCGGTTTGGCTGACAGATGACTGTGGTACTGTTCATCTTGATTTTTATATGTTCATTGTTTATTTGATCATTTGTTTTGTTCTTTTGTAAGTACAATCTCAGAATTAAAAAAAAAAGAAATCTGTGTATATTTGTGCCTGGTTTGTTTTTTAAATAATAGGTTTGGTTGGTGACTGAACTGAACGTATAGTTCTTAGGTCACAGCTGCCTTTCATTGATTGCTAGTTACATGAACTAATTTTTTAAACACTGAAGACTTAATTGTTTGCAGACGTACAGGGCAACTTGTCTATGAAATTCAAGTAGCCACTGCTTCTCTACAAATGTACAACATCTCGCCAATAGCTTTTAAATTTGGCACTAGGAAATATAAACTGACAACTACCATTGGAGGATTGTTACACTACACCTGTATAATGGCCAGCCAGTGTGTAATACTGTTTTAGAACACTGCAATGTAGTATACTGAGCGCACCGCCACATTATAAATTACCTACAACCAGTGGGTTATGGAACTTACTTCATACAAGTCAGTTACACTCTTTTTTCTTTTGGTATTAGGTTATGGCTTTTGACCATCGCACAACATGTACCTTACAATATATAGACAGTAGTCATTTTTCTACGGAGAATTGGCACCATTCTCAAGCCTGGAACACCTTAGATGAGAGACTGCTTACCGCTCATGCAAGTCAACTAAAAGGAAAAATATGAAGGTGCGTTCAATATTTTATTAAAAAAACAAACACACTCTGAAAACAAAACACAATCAGTGGAGCGAGGTACTGCAAGTTGACGTAATCCATTCTACAATGCTGTAAGTCCATCTATGTGATCACTAATGGCCACTTTCAGTCTATTTTTCAAGGGGCGCGTAGTTCAACAGCTTCTCGATCAGGTCCACGTGAGATAACAACATTCTTCGACAGCAATATCTCTTCAATCCAAGGGCATCGAGGGCGTCACTTTGAGAACAACAGAACGATTAACACTTAGTCTTGGTTATAATATGAAACATATTAATCGCATATGCTATGTATTTTTACACAAACTTTTAGAGTCTGAAATTATAACTTGTCTGGGGCTTTTACAACAACGCCATAATACACAAACTTACCCCTCTGTGTATTCAGCTTGGAGCAGACCCAAATAAGCCTCCCATTTGTTGCCAACAATTTTCCCGCACGTGAAACACCGCACTGGAATTATCATGGCTTCTGTTGTGTTTTTAAGTTCAGCTGAAAATACATGACGGAAAAACAGTTACCTACATAGACACGTGAGCGTTTCAACCACAGACATCCTAAACCTATATAGGATTGTCTGTGGTTTCAACACCGGCCTGAACTAAGTCGATGGTATACTTCAACGGCGTCCAAAACACTGAAAACAGGCAAGCTAGTCAGCTAAATGCCGCATAACATAATTCATGCCAATCGCTTTCAGCTTATCTTACTGTTCCTTCAACTGGCTGCCCGACTTCTTTACAAATACGACGTCTACATATATATCTAATGATACTATAAAAATGAGAGAAAAATGAAATATAGCGATATTTACCAAGACAGACTCCACGTTACTTTCGCTGGCGTGTTAGTTATCACTGCAACAAATGGCTTCGAAGCACTACAGTTGAACTTCCGGTTTATCTGAGTAAGCCATAGAAACCTTGTGGTTATCTAGGATAATACAACTATTGAAATGTCATTAGTAATACAACAATAGTAATAATACACCAGTGTATGTAATTTATAACAAGTAAAAATCAATCATCGGCAAAAAAATACAAAATGTTAGATCTATATTATAGAATCGACCCCTCTCTGTGTATAAATTGGAACATCCTGACCTACGGCAAGTCACAAGGGACAAAAAACATATATTTTTAAATCTCATGATCTGCGTCACACAGACCATGTAGAATAAATCCAGAGCCATAGATTTTGTAATAGCCTATTTAAGCCAATATCTCCCGTGCACACCTTGCTCCTGATGACTGTTGATTGGTTGGAATTGTTTAAAGCTTGGTCAGAGATACTTCATTTTTAATTTCACAGTGGTAATGATCACTGAAGTTACAGCCAAATGGAGCAGTTTTGCTACTAAATATGCAAAACAAAAACAAAAAAACTGCATTGGTGTTGACTGCAAGGGGCTTATATTATTTTTAGTGCAATAGGCCTAAATCTTACAGTTTTTCTCTATCGCTTTGGTACATTTTTCGAATCTTTCTTGCAATTTGCAGAAGATCGAACGCATTTCTCAAAACAGCTTGGACAAATAGCAAAACACCGTGGATCACCTGCAAAAGCCAGTCTCTTGCTCAAAATCCTTAGTTCATCCCTCAAACGCAAGTTTTTGTGTCAATATACGTGTCAGTGCCATCAGAATGTTTAGTCATTGTGTCACTGTGTACGGATAAGACAGTCAAATTCATTAGTCATGTTGGCAATTGAATAGTGCACTTCGAAGGGACATTTTGATGTAAAATGTGGTTTAGGTGTGATGACAAGTGTTGTACATTTGACCTCATATGATGTATATGTGAGAGATTGATTGTAAGACAAGATTCACATTTATAGAATGTCTTTATTGGCAGACATTGACATTGCAGTGCGTAAAGAAAAAAAAAAGACAGCACTGCACAGAACAAAGTTAAAATACAGTAAGTAAACATAGGTCAAAAATATAAACATAGGTCATACAGTAAGTAAACAAAAAATATGAACATCTCCCCAAATTCTAAATCCTAATCCTAATCTTCAGCTTCTTCAGCTTTTTCACGTTCTCGTCTGTCATGCAGGCCACAAATTTTCATCTACGTCACGCTGTTGTCCAATTTCTTGTCCTTCTATTGTCAGACATTGTAACTTTGTATTGTGCTCTGGTTATATACTTTCCATTAGATTGTTCATAAGATGCTCCCTTGAGCTCATTCATAAACCTGTTGATCATTGGTTGATCAACTCTCTTCATTAGAGACAGTCTAGATTCAAGCAATTTACCAATTTAGATCATATTACAAATGTCTTATGGAAATGTATAGAAATGTGCTTGACATGTTATGATAGCTTGGTAAATCATTTTGCATGTGAAGACTTATATGATGAACTATAGCCTAAATGTTTTGGGCAGTGAGACTATTTGATAGATTCCCATAACAAAGCATTTTGATTAGCATGACAAAAGCAATTGATAATGTATGAAAAACCTGAGAATTGTACACAATCATTTGCATGGATGGACAAAAGCATTTGCAATTTGTTTAATGCATTGAGAAACTGCCTATTTCATCTGCACAAATGGCATGATGATGTGACAATTGAACAAGAACTTTGAGAATTTCAATTCTGATGTGAGAAATGTACCAAACCAAATGAGAAAAACTGTAAGACGAAATGCATGGCTAGTCCCTCCTTCAACATCAAGCTTGGGCTTTTATCAGTAGCCACGTCTCAATAAATACCAGTCTGACAAAAAATAATGGTTCATTTATCTTTAATAAAGGACAAGCCATTACAGCATTTTTATTTGAAATGTGAGCTTGACGAGGGCAAGAGAGCAAAGAGTATGGAGGCTACAGGGGAATAAAGTGTGTAAACATAAAGGCCTAATGTCTGCTTTACATTGAATTCACAATTATAATCTCTACCACCAGAAATATCACAGTTATCACTATCAAAGATGTCATATTGACAGACTTGCCATCTGTTTTCATCATAATCATTATCATCATTATCTGGAAAAATATGTCAAAAACTTAAAGTCATTTTGGAATTATTGCATTTATACGCTCTTGAGAAAAAAATAAGTGTAAATTATTAGTGTCATTCAGTTATTTGTGGTGGATTTTTTAGATCAGTGCTTTTCTATATTATACTTTTAAATAAATCTTTCATATGGTTGTCATAAATGATATGTTACTGCAGGAATATATAGTTTTTGAAATAATTTGAGACTGAACAGAGGATGATAATCACTACAATTTCAGTGGTTGAAACTTATAGTAAACTCATTTGTAACATAACTTTAAAATATGATAATTTCATACATAAAGGTACAACATGCCATTTTGGTTGTCAAAACATAAAGTGCTTCTAGTCCGGGCAATCTGAAGGGACAGTGGAAAAGGGATGTTCCTATTCCTGTTGTATATATCTTGTTTCAATGATTTTAAAGGGCCTGCAATAAAACATTTGAAATAGAATTACAAGGCTCATACAATGCAAATTTGACAAGGTCTCTTAATCATACACCCAAGATAACATTAGTATTTTCTGACCATTTTAAGTCCAGGAACATTTTACCTTTGTAAAACATGCCCCTGTGGTTTCTAAGACGAGTGTCTGAACAAGAATTTCATGAATCTGAAAGCAAACCAGCTCTAGGTCTCCATTAGAAGGCTTGCTTTGGGAAACATTTGGAAACCATCTGCCTTCATTTGGCATTTTCTTCATGGCTTTATGGCATAAAGAAAAATACATAGTCACAGACTAATTGTTGTATATGTACATGAGCTATACACAGAAGTATAAGTGATTTTTATACAAACTCAAGAAAATACAATGTATACTCCTGTATAAATAGGGTACAAATATTAATTTGTAAGCCTGCAGATAAATTATGTTAGAGAAACCATGACTAAACAAAACAAAATAAAGTTAAAACCTTCAATGTAAGACTCAATATCCTTCCTTCAATACACGGTTGTGTGTATATATATATAAAGATATGTTTTAACAAAGATACGTAAACTGTAAAATATTTACAAGACTTTAGCATTTGATGATTTGGGGTAACTGGCAAGAAACAAAATATTAAATATAGCTTTGGATTATCAGAACTCGCACAAATTATCTTGGCACAGCTACTGAATGTGAATAAATATTGGGCTACTAACTGCACTTGTTTCACAGCTTTGACTTTGCACGCACATACATAAAGCCACCTCTATTTGATATCAGGCTCAAAGAACTGTGTTGAATTTAACTTTTTAAAGGTTGAATATAGTTATGAATTACAAATTCATACATATTGTCACAAGCAAAATAATTAGAAGTCACTTGTAGCACTCAGACAGTGTGCAGTTTATACGAGTCAACATGACATGACTGACTAATACTACCAGACTTTGGATCTATTAAAACTTATCCAAGATTTGGCTATGTCAACAGCAGCAAATGTTGACTTAGAACACCAATAGACTGTGAGATCAGTGAGTGAATAGCTAGAACTACTGCCTGTATCAGACAGTTTATGACTTTGAATTAAGCTAAGAGAATCCTTGGATGTGTTTGAGGAGAAGTTAGGGACACTTCAACAATAGATACAGGCTAACATTGCGGCCATATAATCAATAGCTTATAAATTGACATTTCATTGTAAATGTGACTTTGCCAAGTTATACATAAGTTTCTATTTTTAAAAAATAAGAGTTGAGTTTTAAGACTTGGTGGATCCCCCATTAAGTTTAATTTGGATATCATGGATTACTTGTACTGCAGATGTTTGTGTGTTGTGTGATTATGTGCATAAATGTATCTACGTGCAGATCCATGACAAACTGAGCAGGTTGGCTGACTGAAAGTGTCTATCTGAGTGAACTGATCATTAATAAAACAAAATGAGCCCTTTGAAGGGTTACAGTTGTTAACGTCATTGCTAAGCGTAAAATCAGTACCGTGCTGAAATTAAGAGGCGCAGTGACTTCTCACTCCCCCAATCCCACCCCCCCAAATATAAATACCAACTCTATGATAGTCTATAACCCGCTCAGTAGAATACCCGTTGACCCTCGACCTGCAGCAGGAAGCAGGAAGTCAATTCTTCTTGGCCAATAATATTGCCCCAACCAGGACAGCCCCAAGAGCGATGATGGCTCCACCGATGAGGAAGGGCTTGAGGTTCTCTAGGGTGTCAGCACAAGTGCTTGCTGCCTCAGCCCCCTCGGCTGCCCCTTGTTGGTCAGGCGCTGTCTCCTCTGCTGGCTGCTCGGACTCTGCTGGGGGCGCTGGCTCAGCGGGGGCGGCGGGTGGGGCAGCATCAGGCTTGCTGGGGGCCGCAGGCTCCTTCTTCTCTGCTTTGGAGCTGGCTTTCGGAGCCCCACTCTTGGCTTTGGCTTCCATGGGACTGTTAAAGCTCGGGGTGACTATGTCAGGACCTTGTGTCTGTCTTCAGGTGGGTGTGGCTGGAGACAGGCGGAAAGTCAGGGGGGAAAAGGAAATGGCAAAAAGGAGAGAGAAAGAGAGATGCGTTGGAGATTGAGGTCATTTGATGTTTGCTATTATACTGTTTTCAAAACATTAGTTCATGCATGAGAGGTCTTATCCTTTTATGGACTGCAGAGGCTGTTAACAAACTACACATTTGACCTTGACGTAGAGATGATATTTATTTTAATGACAGTGTTTACTCACTCTGAGCTATGCTATCAATTTTGAGTTCAGGCAGACTGCCAAAGTCACCGTATTTTTAACCTCATAACCAGTGAAAATTTTTCATGGAAAGATATAGCCTATGTGTGACACAGTGTTCCTGTCTGCTTGTGCTCTCCAAGATAACAGCTCACAGTGCCACCATTACAAAGAGTTCACTGTCAGACTTAGAGAGGAGTAATTCGTTTCTGGACAGGACATTTTCTGATACTGGCAGTTGTAAAACCATGGCACGAGTGCCAGAGATCAGGACTCAAACTGTGTCAGCAGGATACAGTCTACAACCCCCCTAGTTTCACTGCAAAATACCATGAGTCATATGCTTCATTAACGGAGAGCAGGGGGAGCGACAGAACAGAGGAAAATTAGCCAGACCAGAAGACGAAAGAAAGAAAAGGGAGAAGCATGCAAACAGAGGCACAGTATTAAGGAAGAGATAGAGATGGAAAGATGCATCATGGTGCCTTAATGAGGATGCATGTGTTATGTATTTACCAGGAAGGTAGCACAGGCCATACCACCTCTCTGCATCCAAATCCCCATCACTAACTCAAAAAACAAACAAAAAAAAACACCAAAATAACAACAGCGCTAATTGTGACATACCTTTTTTTCTCTTCTTGTAGCTCTGCCTTTTTCTTCAGCTGTGGCCAGGACAAGGGCTGCAGATATCCACGGACAGCAGTTCCAGTTCTCGGTGAAAAAGGGCCTAGTCTGATTCTCAAGGAGACAGAATGGAGGAGAGCACAGTGATGGAGGACACTGGTAAGGCAGAGTGAGGTTGGAGGGAGGGGGTGAGAGAGTCTGGGATGTACCATTTTCTATGCAGTTGGAGGGGGTTGCTAGTAAAGCTACAGTTTGTATTTTACTGTATTAAATCTGAGTGATCATGTCATTCACTTACACCCAGTATCCCAAAATTGAATAGAAGGACATAGCTGTTCAGATTTTAGGAACATTCCTTTTAAACCACTTACCTTAATGTGAAGTTAACATAGACAAATTAATACATGTGAGCAAGTATGCAGTAATCACACACATCACATACTCTAACAAATAATCTACTGCAAGTGATAGGTTTTAGCCAGAATGATGCAATTTCACACAACTGTCCATTTTCCTCTATACCTTTTGGACTAATGTTTAATTTGGAACAAAGAGGCTATGGCCATGTAGGTTAAGGTGCATTACTGTTATGAGTGGGGTGCTTTTAAAACTTGTGCTTTTATTTAGCTGTAACTAGGGCAGGGTGCTATTGATAATGGAAAATAATGAATCACTTACATACTATGTTGTTAGAAAAAAAAAACATTCCAAGGCATGTTTCTTTTTCAGAAAAAAAAGCAGGGTGTTTAACGTGGATGGCTATGTCATGTTTGACATGACAAACAGGTTCCACTTTTGTGTAGGGTAGGCCGATAGTAACTGCAGAGTCACAGGTAAAAATCACTGAGAATAGAGGTGTACAAAAAGATGTCCACTAGGTGGCTATACATAGTAAGCTTAGGACTAAATCTATTGTCAAAAATGGAAAAGGACTGTGTTCATCTGGCCCTGGATACATTCTGGCTTGCAAGCTGTGTTTTCAATCTGTTGCCACCCCAAATAGGCTACTATATTTTTGATGGTCAACCATTAGACCATCTGAATTGCTGTTATATTTCCTTTTGATGTTTTGCCATGGGGTAATCCAGCTGAGCCTTTTTGATGACAGTTTTTTGTCTTCGCAAATTCTATCTTTAAGCTTTTCCTTGGTCTTTAGTTAGATCTGAACACAAGAACAAACAAATGGACAACCTCAGGTAAGCCGTATTTCTTCTACTGGGCAGTAATAATGTTCTCCTCAGAACCATAATACATTCTTTGAAGAAGTATTTTAGAACTATTGTCTTCATGGTTCTTTGAAACACTACAAATGGTTATTCTATGGCATCACTCCATTATCAACACCATTATTTTACATATACATTTTATAAAATAATAATACACTTGAAATATTCTAATTTACCATTGGCAAGCGTATGCATGAACATAGCCTGTATGTTTTTTGTCTCTTGAAGTATCATAACCTACAATGGTAACGGTGAAGTAAAAGGTTATTTTGGATTTTACTTGCATTTTTGTACCCTATAGGCTACAACAAAGTCGAGTCACACCCTTCTTTTTAAAGGATGTAAGAACCTCAGGAAATGACGCAGCCCCACGCCCAATCTCCCTTTTCGGAGAGTCCCCGCTATTCACAAAGCATGTCGTGCACAATCCAGCCGCCTGGCTGCGGTTTTCCCAGATGGAGAAAAAGCGCAAAGACTTACGCAAATATCGCATGTCCAACGGGAGTTGTGGTAAACCAAAGGATGACGTTAGCTACGTGATTTGCGCAACCGTTTATCGACAGCTATGCCAGCTGCCGGAGATGGGAACGAGAATACCCTCAATATCTCTTTTCCTATGAAAAATGTGTGAAGGAGGGGTAGTCTATACGGTAACCAATTCCTCCGGATCTACCGCTGGCTGCACAGGCTGCCTGGTACAGCTTCGGGAGTTACTCTATCACGTTGGCGGTAACACATTAGTGTAGTAATGCATAATTTGTAACTGACGTCTGTGCGACGTGTTTGCAAGATGTAAGTACCAGTCAGGAGTCGACTTGGTTGCCTATGGAATGAGTGATTTGGCAAACTCGCCACTCAGAGCCTAATTGACATGGAAAAATCAAGCAAGCAGTGAACGACGCATTGAAGAAAGGATGTGGAACTGCCAAATCTTGGTAACTGACTGTGCGTACTGGGACGTATCAAAATGTCATCGTTCCGTGCAATCGCCTGACCTGAATTCCTGATTGTCAACCCGATAGTTGGGTAGCGGCGTGTATTGGGGTACGTGTTGGTCACTGTTTTCATTGAAGACGCTATCTGTTCGCTACGACACCGGCTTGTCGGTTTGGAGAGTGATCTGGGAGGATAGGCGGAGGATGGGAGAGCGAACAGAACCGTATCAGTGGGTCTCGGGAGGACACCGTCATAATACAGGTAAGCGGGTGAGCTACCAGTTTCAAAGGGGGGAGGGGGTACCAGTTGACTGAGTAGATAGGCCCTTGTCATTTCAGTGAATGAACGATGGTCGCACAAACATCTGTCCAGTGGCCTACTGAATTTGCGTAAATGCAGAACAGGCGTTATACCACAGGTGTGTGTTGCTTCTTTGCGCCGCACTGTTATTATGAGATAGTAGAATTCCAGAACGCCAGAAAAGACATTGTAGCTTATATCTCAATGTCTTTCAAATGGTGTGCCGTAGGACGCGGCGGTGCGGTGTTCATACTCGCGCTATATTCATTGACACCACAAAGACACATTTTATGTCTCATTAAGTCGCAGTCTGTGCCCGCTGTCCAGGAAACTGACAAAGCTGTGAAGTTATATTCGGTCAAGATATCAGGCGCCTTGTCTGCACAGAGCAGGATCCCATCCCCTGTGCACGACTGTGCCAACGCCCATGCTCTAATATCCAGTACACTTATTAGAGCTTTATTAAAACGGGCAAAAGGTCGTCCAAGATGTCTGCACTCATGCCTTTCATGGAACTCAGCCACCTGTTCCGAAGTACTGTGTGTGAGTGAGTGAGTGTGTGTGTGTGAGGGGGAGGTGGGGGGGGGGGGGGGTTCTGTTGCTGCACATTGACAGCCTGCAGTGGTGAGGTGGACACTATCATTTGCCCTCGTGATGTAAATACTTAGTAGTACTAATCACTTGGTACTAAATTGCATCATCTCATAAGCCTATATGTTTGGTTTGCCATAGAGGCAGGCTTAATGGACCATAAGTGGTTTGTTAAAGCCCACGTGCATTAATGGAATTTATGGCTTTTCCATTTGGAAAACTCTGCTAATATCTTATTATTGATATTTGTAGGATAAACAGACACTAACTTACGAGGGAAGCTGTACAATGTTTGCTCAAGGATACTCTTGAGTTTAACGCTGTAGATGTAAGGATGATGCCCCCATAATCACTTACAGTAATAGTGTTACAATATTACAAACTGTTTTACTTGTATGCAGAAGAAGACCAGAAATGTACTTTTACCTTTTCACTCATTTATTCTTTAGATTCTTTTCTTTAGACATAGTGACATTTGTCAAGAGACGGGCCTAAGCTTGCATGTAAGTCTTTGTACTCACAGTATGTGAAATATGAAGTCTGGAGTTGTAGTAAATGCATGAAAAAATATAGAGTAGGACACATTAAATAACAAACATAATATTGATAAACAAAGGAATTTAGCACAGTGTACACTCAGGAAAGGCATCCTGTTTTATGTGATATTTCTGTCAGACTTCTGTTAAACTACAAAATAAACGTAAAAGTACAGCAGTTGTTATGCTAACATTGAATACTACTATGTTTACAGTAAAGATTTTAATGTGCAGAGGTATTGAAGAGAAGATGGTAGGTTTTCTGCTCCTTCCTAATGACTGGTACTCAGAAATTGCAACATAGGTGATTTTAATATTTGGCTTAATACAATCACCTTGTTAGTTTGGGCTCCATCCCTTCCCTGTGGTAGTGTGGTGTGGAGAATGTATGAATTGTTTCCCTTATTAGGCATTTTCAAAGCTCACACACCAGCCCACATCAGAGTGTGGGACAATCATAAATACGCTTCTGGTTTATTTATTAACTGGGGAAATGATGAATGGAAACTGCTCACTGCCTGTCTTGGGATAAACAACAGAAGCACTGGGTTGTGACACAAACTGCTTACATGCTTACAGCTCAGTTCACCATAGTGAGTCAGTACATGTGAAGAGTAACAAAGCTGACATAACTAGATCATACACTTGGGTATTGGAAAGTGATTGCAATTAACATGCTGTGTGAAGTTGGCTTGTACTGTACAACATTTTCTAACACGCCCTGTTCTGTACTTAAAAATATGTGTGTTGGACAGTCGGATCGCAAGCAGACAGCCGATACATATTGTGCTTTACTATCTGTTATTGTGTTTATATTTCATTACCGACTACATGGCATCCACTAAAGGTCCCAGTGTCAGGGCCCATCAGGACATGCATTCAGACTAGGGCTGCACAATATCTGTGTGATATTCAGTAACATTGCTAAACGTTGCAGTGATGGTATGACTTGCGATAAATAAACCAAATACCTCAGTATGCAGGTTTAATGTGTTTTAGCTTTGCCTTTACTGCTAAACCCCAGAGACAGTGCTATGTGGGAAGGTATCGAGGGCAGTAGGGCTCCATCTGATTCGCCAAACATTTCAATATGTGGAAGCACAGCTTTAGAGAAACGTACCATATGTTGCTGCTAAGCCAAGTTTAAGCAATATGTATATTGCAATATTAAATCCAGCGATACTGCAATATTTTTATTATATTGATCAGCCCTGATTCAGACCACCCCTTCAAGTGCTTTAGGTGATCCAGCCAAAACAAGCTGCAGGTTTTTTGGGGCCGATATAAGCTGCCATATTTTAAATATCTGCCCACGTCTCCTTTATTTACATGCTAAAATGTCACATTATTATTAATAATTATAAGAGACAGAAAATTTCTCAACTAAATAAAAACATTTAAATATACACTGGTTTGTGCGTTCGCTTTGTGTTCCGAGGTGTTCATCTCTAAAAGCCAGCCTAATATTACGCGAGTATCAACCGATACCAGTATGTTTAAAAATGCTAAATATCGGCCTGATATCATCTGACCGGTCTATCTATACTTTCAGCCCTCCCATTGAGCTAAATAGCCCACCCTCTGTCAGCTGACTGGTTCCTAGACATTCTAGTCACAGAATCTGAAGCCTTCAGAAAATACCCTAACGTAGTACTGTATTGAAATGCAGTATTGAGCAGAGGTACTGTGGTAGTGCTTGCCTGGCTAATGGATTACTCAATGTTGGCAGTGTTGGCAGTTCAAACTGATATGTTGGAGTATTCTCAGCACCAAAACTGAGCTTGGCAGTGCAAGGCCTCGCAGACCAATTGATAAGACAAAGGTTTGTCAAAAGTTTAACTCACCAAATGCAGAACAAAGATAAAATCTGCCCTTTCAAAAGGTCTAGAGACTATTCTGTTCATATCAGTTTTTCACAGTTTTCTCAACTCATAGCCACATCAGTTGTCCCATCTCCTCAGCTCAGTGCAGTAGCAGTAGTGATGTGTGGCTAAGTATTTATGTCTTGAAAACTGATGTTGGGTTTGGTTCTAGACTGTCTTTGTCGTATTAATTTCAGCTTGAGTGTCTTTCCAAACCAGCCTGACAAACAAACCAATCAAGCAAATAATTAACAGTGTGATGCTCCCATGGGGTGTCACCCTTACTTAGACAAAGATGAAGACTTTGGGTGGGAATTGAAAACATACAGGTGTGAAACATCTGTGCCATTTCTTTTTCAATGTCTTTATTTAATTACTATTTTTGAAAGCAGTGGAACATGCTTCATGCCAATGCTGTTCTGTAAAAAAAATATACAGTAGAATTGCTATCTAAGAAATACCAAACCAAACGAAAAACAAAGGGGCCTACCAAGTAAATTTGACATTGACCTCTGAGTATACCAAACAATTATATCTCGCCAAAAACAGGTGCCACTTATTTATCTTAACAGTCATATTTCATTTTGGAATTATTATACCTGATAAATACACAAACATAAAATGCTTTATCTGTAATGCTTGCTGTTAGCATGCAGAGGTTATTAGCCTATTTTTCCTTTACCCTTCACAGTACAGTTAAATGTTAATGTTTGAACTTAAACCATTTGAAATTGAGTTCGCTTTTGAGGTTGAGACGAGACAGAGGTAGAATGGTGGCTCTATTTTCGACCCAAAACGTTTGTCTCCGTCCACTACCTATTGTTTTTGTTCTTATTCAGTAAAAACACAGTTTCTGTAAGTATTCAGCCTCTGTGTGCATGCTCCACGGTCCTCACTATGGCTCTATTTGCCTGCCAGCTGCCACACTGTTCACTGGCCTGCGTCTGTGTTTTCCCACCGTATGGCTTCAAGTTTACAACATCAGCTAACATAATGATGAGCAGTGTTCAGCGCAGGGGAGAGAGTGATGTTACACCTGAGTGGTCTCGCAGCACGAGCCTGTCTCCTCTTCTCCCCTTACCTGCTTTGCGTCCACTGTGCCAGTCTCCATTTGCACATCTTGCTTTCCTTCCTGCTGCTTGTACAGTTTAATGAATAGCCTGCTCAGATGTGACATGCACCTTGAATTGACCTTTCCTACACATAGGGGTATCTGCTTCAGTGTACCAGTTTGTCTTGTTATCTCATCATCAAACTGAATGAAGCTTGTCTTGTTTTTCTCCAGGGAAAGAATGCAGATTGTTAATGATTTCCTGGCATAGTTTTGATTTGATACAGCCTACAGCTTCTATTATATTGCAGTATGCTTTTGTCCTATCCAGTATTTGCTGTGTTTTTTGTGGGCGTTATTGGTCTGGTTTTGTATATTAAGAGTTAGGCTATGTTAAAAGAGACATGCAGTTTTCTCAAAGTGTTTACATTGAAACTGGTGGCTGGCAGTGTTGTGTAAAAACCGCATTGGTAAACCTTGTTAGAGGCCCGAGAAGGAAATGAACCTCTCATTCAGACTTCCTCCCCAAACAATTTCCCATTCCATTACCAGCGTTTTATGTTTTTCATTAGCACTGCACTGCCAATCCTTCTTCTTCTTCTTCTTCTTTTTGTTCTTCTTCACCATTACGTCCTCCTAATTGCCTCTTACTCTTCTTTTTCCTTGTGGTCCTCCAGAGCTGTCCTCCTCATGGTTTCCACATGACTGTGTGTGTGTGTGTGTTTGTGTGTGTGTGTAAGTGTGTGTGTGATCCCTCTGTCTGTCCTCCTGCTTGTAGCCTGTGCTTGTCTGCCCCCACACACACATATACACACACTCCTTCGTGCTCATTCACTATTCATACACTAAGAAGCCAGCTGCAGTACACTGCATGTTGGTGCCTCTGAGCAAGCATAAGCTGCTGATGAGATACCTGATTTTTCCTTTCCCTCTCTTTCTATTTCTCTCTCTAGCTTTCTGTATCTCTCTTTCCCTCTTTTCTTTTTGTCTCTTTCCCTCTTCTTCCCATCCGTCTTTATCTAGCACATCCAGATTCAGGCTTTGGCTACAGTCCTCCCTCCTCCTTTTTTAGACTGAAGGCTGTGCCACTTACTCCCACACTCCCTCTGCATCTCTCTCTGTCTCTCCCTCTGTCTCTCCTCGCTCTCTCTCTCTCTTTCCCTCTCTCTCTCTCTCTCTCTCTCTCTCTCTCTCTGTCTCTCCTCTCTCTCTCTCTCTACCCCTCTCTGTCTCTTCTCTTTCTGTCTCTCCCCCTGTCTCTCCTCGCTCTCTCTCTCTCTCTTTCTCTTTGCCTCTCTCTCTCTGTCTCTCCTCTCTCTCCCTCTGTTTGTCCTCTCTCTCTCCTCTCTCTCTCTGTCTCTCCTCTCCATGTCTTTTCTTCTGTTCTCTGTCTCTCTTGATCTCTTCCTCTCTCTCGTCTTTTACTCCTACTCACACCCACTTAGTCCTTTTCACCTCTGAGATGCACTGAAAGGAGTGTGTGTGTGTGTGTGTGTGTGTGTGTATGGGTATGTATGTGTATGTTTGCGTGTGTGTGTGCGTATATGTATGGGTATGGGTATGTGTGTGTGTGTGTGTATGTGTGTGTGCACACGCGAGCAAGTGCATGCGTGTATTTGTGTGTCTGTGTGTGCGTATGCTTTGCATGTACATAAGCTTGCATTATTTGGTGCTGATATTCTGTACATGTGGTACTGTACTACAGACAGGAAGTGGATCTATTTCAGTACTGCTCATGATGTAATGACACGTGTGTCTTTGGGTTCCAGAAATAGAACTGTAAAACAATCACGTTCAGACCAATACGCATATTGACACCCATCCCCATCTCCACCCCCCCACCCGCCCCACACAAACACACACACACACACACACACACACACACACACACACACACACACACACACACACACACACACACACATGCACACACAATCCCACCCCTTTGGTATTTCCCTTCACAGTTGGCTTCAGAATTTGCAAGCACAAGCAGACCTCGAGCTCCAGCAGTGTTTCATGAAATACTTCATTAGCATTATTAATTGCAGATCAGAAGGTGCCCCAACTGGCCATTGCACTTTCTGATGTGCACAAGTGTGAGTGTGTGTGTGTGTGTGTGTGTGTGTGTGTGTGTGTGTGTGTGTGTGTGTGTGTGTGTGTGTGTGTGTGTGTGTGTGTGTGTGTGTCTGTGTGTGTGTGTGTGTGTGTGTGTGTGTGTGTGTGTGTGTGTGTCTGTGTGTGTGTGTGTGTGTGTGTGTGTGTGTGTGTGTGTGTCTGTGTCTGTGTCTATGTGTGTGTGTTTTCACATTGACTTCATTAAGCACTGAATAGGGCTAGTTTTAATCACAATGGTAACATCTGTTCATAACATCTCCACGTGACCCACATGTTTTACATTCGTTTTAACATGCAACTGCATCTCAGAATCATTTTGTGATGACAATTCCCTTAAGCTACAGTCTTTAACAATGTGGTGCTGGTCTGTGTGTGTAACATTGTGTAATGTTTTCTTCTTTTTTTCCATTGGGTTGTTGACTCAGATAGACTCCTCTCGTGCAGCTGTCAGGTGACGAGCATGATACCGTTCCAAATAGTGCGCCTTTCAGAGGAAGAGCCCGGCCAGCGTGTATTTTCAGCAACACGCTTTTGTTTGCTCAGCTTTGTGATTAGGTGGCTGCTGGCTTCAAGCTGTCAATTGTTTGCGCTTTAGGTGCCTTGCAGGTAGAGGAGATTTTCAGGGAGGGAGGGAGAGAGTGGGTGTGTGAGAGAGAGAGAGAGAGAGAGAGAGAATGAGCGGGAAGGCAACTAGGAGATGGAAAGGACAGAAGGAGGGGGGTGCTTTTTTGACTCAACATATTTAAAACATTACTGCTTTGACCCATATACACATCCTGCTACTGCAGTGAAAAAGCTGCAGTTTTGAAGCATGACTTTCAGGCTTAGGTAAGTCTGTCCCCAAAATTAGGCGCTTAGTGCAGTTCCCCCTTTCAACACTTGAAAGAAATGTTAGCAGTATCAAATCACATTTACACCCAAACCCAGGATTACACAGTGTAATAACGTGGCTGCTTAGTTGGCTTCAAATGACATGATCCCTGCGCATAGTACGATATGTCAGTCACGTAAGTGTTCCGCCATAGTCGTACTAGGCGCACAGGAGTCCAGTTTTTCGTCCGTGGCACACACAGGGTTTGGCAGGAACAACCCCATATGTTAGGTGGAGACGGGCACATTTAGATTTAGTTTGGTGCCATTCCTGTGGTCCAGTAATAATAGGATTCTTTAAGTGTGGGATTTGGGGAAAATCTGTAAACCTATCTGGATTATTGCTGGAGTTTTTGTCCGACCGAGGAACCATTTCTCTGACGGGAATAGCAGAATAGTCAGGGCCCTCTGCATGGAACCAGTTGGTATGTACAAAGTTGTGGTGGCTGTGGAGGGCTTGATTAGATCTCCCTAGCCGTAAAGCCAACAGTGGGGAAAGCGTTGAGATAAGAGTTGGAGCGACGCCTCTCTGCACGATGTGTGTGGAGGACTGACAGGAAAAGTAACACTCAGTGCCTGGTGCGGCACTCGCAGGGGGAGCCGAGGGTTTCTCAGAAGGCGAGTCGGTCGTGTGAAGTTATGGTGAGCGGGAGCGGGAGCGGGAGCTTCGTACGCGCCGCGTGCTTGCCAGGACCTGTCAAACACATTCCATAAATAAAATGTCACTCAGCTGGACCGACTCAGGCTTGTCTGACCTTGTCTGACATGTATGTGTGCTGTCGCGTGTATTCACCCGTCACCCAGGAGCACCTCTGGCTCTGTCTTGTCTTTCTAGCTTTTCACTTAGTGTGTGTTCAGCTTTTCAGCTTCAGCTTTTTCCTTTTTCTTACTTTCATGCCCAGACACACACACACACACACACACACGCGCGCGCACGCACACACGCACGCACACACGCACGCACACACGCACGCACATACACGCACGCACATACACGCACATGCAGAAAGAAACAAAAACGCTCACATTTTTCCACAGTCACCTACAAAAGCAAAATGCCTACCAACCCCCACACACACACTTTACTGTTCACTTATAAAACCTAGCTGGTTTGAAATGTGCCTTAGGGTCAGTGCTTTGTAAAAGAGAGGGCAGGAACAGAATGCATCGTGATGCTGGAATGCCATGAAAGCCTAAGCGGCGCATCACAGACTCTCTCTTTTTCAAACTGGTTCTGTGGCATTTTGTCCCGGCTTCCTCGCTTCCTTTTTTCTGCTCCAGGCCTCCAGTCTTCGCTGCTGCTCTGCTCTGCCAGTGATTTGTGACTTCCCATAATCCTTTGCTTGGCAAGGTGACTTGGTTCAAGGGGAGCTGCTGGGGGTTGGGGGGCTGGGTGGGCTGGGGTGATGGATGAGACAAAGGATTGTCCTGAAGGAGACGAGTGTTTTGTCTCTGGTATTGGTTTTTAGTAGGGCTTGTTTGTGCTCTTTCATGCTGAGACATTCAGCCATTCCTTTAGCCTGTTCCCTGGAAACAGGTCTCCTGATTGGCTAATGCTACCGCTTCTCTCTCCGCACATGCGCTGGACAGGCAGTCTCTTGACAAACTCCTGACATGCTTGCCTTGGTGCATGATGTCATGCTTTGTACATAAAAGATTTATGTAACAAACAGGCAATGCCTTCCCATGCTCTAGGCTATATAACAATTCACCCCACAGTGTTTTTTTCAATGCATTGTGCTGATTCAACACACTGTTCAGTTCCAGCATAGCTAAAAAAAAATACATTCCCATAAGGGAATAAATACATTCCCATAAGGATGACATTCTGAGTTTAAACCCTTAAATACCAAGGGGGTTACAAGTATTGAAAATGAAGTGTACCACCTTCAGGGTTGGGTTAAGTGTTTCTAAAAGGAGACTGGAGAGAGACGGGCAGGTATTTCTTTAGCACAGAAAGAGGAACGTTCCAGCTATTCAGTGGCAGTGTACTGCAAGTACAATGTGTATGTGGTTCATATAAGGATGCCATTTCCGTCGGTGCATCAGCATGTAACCTACATTAGTCACTCCTCCACCACTTCCCCTTAAGAGATGAATAGGGTTATTTTTCAACAATAAATCCCTTTCACAGGAAATCTCTCACTCTCTGTTGCTGCTGCTATTCACGGAGGCTTCACAGAAGACGTCATAATCACTGTTGAAATGGCGTGGCCATCGGCCTGACATCGGCAAGAAAACCCAGACCAGAGCAAATCATCCATATGACGCACTTTTCCTCGTCTCTTGGCACCAAAGCAGTGAAGCAGAATTTAGGGATGGTCTCATGGATGATGTCACCAGCTGAAATTCCTCAAGCAGCCGTCGGTTAGGAGATCCGCCAAGGAAGTCTTAGCCAGCGACCAGTCTCCGCTTGCAAACGGTCTCGGAATGTATTTTTTTTATGGGTCGAAAGTGCGATGTCCTGACCAACGGATTCGTGTTTTTGGGCAGGACCAGGGCTACTCTTCCCAGCTTGGTTTTTTTAGGTGTTTTATGTTTAGCCTTCAGAATTCAGATTTTGGTGTTTAAGTGTCACCTCCAGTGTTCCGTTTGCAGCACAGAAATCTAATTTCAGATAGGAGTTGGTTTGTGAAGACATAAGACATATAGAACACAAACCAAAATCCCTCTCCCTTTGACGTATTTTCACCACAACATTTCAACTGGGTTAAGAGCACAGCATGAAAAATGGATGTCAGTTAATTTAAAACCTGTAAATACCCTTCATCCCTGGTTACTCTACAGCAAGTAAGATTTCCCCCACATATAGTCATCTTTTTTCATCAGTGTATATCTAGTACGCAATGCCTCACTGCCCCAAGCCACGGGGACATTTTTAAAGATAGTGTTTCGTGTTTTTGCCGTGGATAGGAACTCGCAGCCATGGCAACCCGTAGCAGACCTCCCGTAATGGCTGGTGCCAAACCCTAGGTCTCCTACTCCAGGGACTAATGAAGCTGTATGTTTCTGCTGTGGGCTGATGGGCTGTGTGGCCATCCTCTCTCTGCAGCACCAGCCTCACCTTCGCACTTTCTTACGCTCGTCTATCACCGGGGCTGCACTGCTGACAGTTGTCCTGCTGTCTAATAATCTCACACACACACACACACACACACACACACACACACACACACACACACACACACACACACACACACACACACACACACACACACACACACACACACACACACACACAGTCATTAAGCACATAACCAAACACAAACTCACACACTCAACAACATGCACCCACCCTGTCCATCATTCAGCCTATCTGCATTCATTTTCCTCTTCGCCCTGCTTCTCTCTTGACATACACCCACGCCCATGGCTGTGGTTGCTGTTAAGACAGAGACACCCTCTCTTCCTCGCTGTCCCACTCCCTCTCCCTCCCTCTCTCTCTCCCTTTCTCTCTTTCTCTCTCTCTCTCTCTCTCTCCCTTTCTCTCTCGCTGTCTCTCTCTCTCTCTCTCTCTCTCTTTCTCTCTCTCTATCATGTACACACACTCCTTCTCTTCCTGTGTCCAGTCTCTATCTGTGTCTTGCTCACTCTCTGTCTCTGCAGCCCCGGCTTTTTTGTGCAGTTCATGTGTCTTCCATAATGAGGTGTTGTTTCAGAAGCTCCAGAACAAGACCGGCTTTGTGTTCATGTTTGTGGCTTTTGATTTACCATTTGTCCTTTTGCTTGAAGCAATCCCTGCTTAATGCACAGCATTCAGCTTTTAGCATCTTTTTTGTGTTAGTTACTGTCTGTCTGTCCGTCCGTCTGTCCGTCTGTCCGTCTGTCTGTCTGATCTCCTGAGTCCTCGTGTACCGAGCAAAGCTGAAGTGTCCCTGTGGCTTGTGCTTGTGGGCTGTAGCTGCCATTATCCCAGGGTCTGTTGCTTCCTCGTTCAGGCCCTACGGAGTCTGTGTCTGTGTTCGTGTTTAGCAGAAAAAACACACACACGCATATGGGCCCTGCTGGCAACAAGTCAATCCATTAAGAATCCATCTGTGGCTAATGTGTTTTGTTTTCTGACGAGGCTTATGACAAAGCAGTGCCCTGCCCAGCACTTTCCTTTCAGCACTGTTTGCAAGAACAGCAACAACAACAACAACAACAAGGAAACTGACCCCTTCATCCCGCAGAAAAACCCATTTTCACGTTTTGTTTCACATTGCAGAGTGGAAGTAATGGGATTGAAAACAAATGAAATTATCACTACGTCACATGAGATGTGCTTGCCTGTGATTAGGCTAGTTGTTTGTACTCTGTATACGCATGGCCATTATCATGTATTGAATGTTGTACATCACGACACACCGTAAAAGCAGTAAAAAGGGGTAATCCTCATTGATTCTCAGTAAATATGTTGAGCCTATCTCGGTCTGTGTCTTACCACAGTGGCTCTTCATTGATGTGTGTGGGTGAGTAATATTGGCTACAGGGCAGATATTTCTCAATAATTGGTTGTTATGTTTTGCTTACAAAGCTACAAGAAACCAGTTTAATGCTGTCTCAAAGTTTTCTTCATTATCTTCATATAATTCGTCTCATGGCAGGTTCTCTGTTGATGATGATAATATAGTGCTACCTTTTTGCATCTCTGCCAAACCCTTAATGTTCTTATTAAATGTGCATCCACTTAAATAGTCAAAGAATGGCTTTGCAGGTGCCAGGAAGCATCAGATGGAAACGGCACTTGTGAAAGACTTTACTGCCTAAAGGAGACCTGATTTCAACTAATTTCCCCATGTACATTATCATATTATCAAAAATGGAAAGTACATTTTCTAAAGAGAACAGTTTTAAGAAACACCTCACGGCTGGCTTGGCGACAGGCTCGTAGTAAGTCGGGCAACTCTTGACAAGCCTAGCAGATGCAAACAGCCCTGGGCAGACTTTATTTTCTGCGCCAGTAGTGGATACATCTGTTCTTGTGTCAACAGAGGAGCCAAATTTCTCTCATGTGAAAGAGCTTGGATTAAAAGGGGACAAACATTACGGTTACACCCTTGTTTACCGTTATCTCTATGCCAAGATTGGCAGGCAGTCGTACCATTTTTTCACACAGCGTTCCTCTTATTGCCATTGTGTTGTCAAAGCTAACATCCTTGTTACTTAGTATAACCAGTGGCCTAGGCATTTTTTTTATTTAGCAAAGCATTACAGGCACACCCCCAGCGTGGCACTATGCTACCAGCTAGGCCAGGGCTGCCTATACCCCGTCGCCTGTCAGGTCAACATCATCACATCATAGTCTTTGTAGGACAGTGATGTATGTACCATTGTCTCTGTGGACTGTGCATCTCCAGCTTGTGATCGGCCTTTGGGAAATACATTTTCATTTTTTGGGATTAAGAAGGAGTACACATGTCAAACATGAGTGAGCAACACAGAGCATTGTAATGCTTTTTAGAATGGGAATGGAAAGAGATGACTTTCCATTCTGGATTTACCACACTGACTTTGTCTGGTTTTCTGGTTTTATCTTCACACTACGGCACAAAGGCACAAATTATATGTGGACTGAACAAGCGTTCTGTAGCAACTGTTGAGGATTCCAGACTGCAGACATGTACATTGCTCTGCTGGGCTCCTCACACAAAAGCCCCAGTGACTCCAGCCGTGGATTAAGCCAAACGTCTGTGTCGGTCGGTCACCCCCCGTCCACTTCTCTTTCTCTCACTCCAAGTTTCAACTCCTCCCTTTCTCCCCCTTCACTATATCTTCCTCTCTGTCATTTCTCCCATTTTAGGCTCCCTGGGCAGAGCCCTGAAAGAGTTGTAAAAAATGTCCTGGGCAGAAGCAGTGTTTTTCCTTGCTGTCTGGGCTGGTTTATGTGCTGGGGAGGGGACACAGGCTGTGGGGACTGAGGCCGGGAGGGGGGGGGGGTGGCACAGACATAGATGTCTGATTTGAGAGAGTCTGCTTGATTAGGCAAACACTTCAATGGTAGACCAGGCCCAGCCATAAAAAAGAGTGTGGAACAATGTGGTTTTGTCTGCCAAAGTCTTTTTATGCACTTGTATATGTGTGTGTGTGTGTGTGTGTGTGTGTGTGTGTGTGTGTGTGTGTGTGTGTGTGTGTGTGTGTGTGTGTGTGTGT